>BSBK01008582.1:0-158035 GCA_027943335.1 Chamaecyparis obtusa
ACATATATGTATGTATATATGTATGTATATATATATAGATACATATATGTATATATATATATATGTATGTATATATATATATATATATGTATGTATGTATGTATGTATGTATATATATATATATACATACATACATACATACATACATACATACATATATATATATATATACATATACATATATATACATACATACATAGATATATATACATATACATATATATGTATATATATACATATACATATATATGTATATATATATATGTATGTATGTATGTATGTATGTATATATATATATATATATATATATATATATATATATATATATATATATATATATATATATATATATATATATATATATATATATATATAAGTTTTCAAAATAATGAAATTCTTATGTTGAAGATAATATCGCCACATGTATAATATCTATTTATGTTACTAACTTTAGTGTTATTTCATAGTAGTTATGGTGAGACCAAGATTGAACTGAATCATAGGAGGTAAGAAGAGAATATCAAAGACAATAATGAAGAGAGCATCATAGATCTTTGCAACAAGAACAAATTAAAAAAATTCAAATAGAACAATAGATAATAAGACACAATGAGGTTGAGAGATGAATGTTTGGTAGAAGAAGGGAAAAAGTAATAGTGGACCGATTGGAAATTGAAAATTGAGATGAAACAAATTTAGAAAGAAACAACAATCAATGAACTTTTGAACACCTCCTTCTTCTTCAAAATGAAGAAATACATTAAGAGAAACAAGTTTATCCCCAACGAAGTGATATATATAACCATCCACCTAATACAAACATTTAGTTGGATGTTGAAAATGAAGACTCAACATCCATAGAATGTGTTCTAGAAACACCACAACATGAAAAATAAATACAAATGAATGTTTATGTGGAAGGTACTATGGAAAACATGCCAAACCCAAATGGTACGCTTCATTATGAATTTTGAAGATTCAAAATGTAGTTTAGACATCGGTTAGATAGTTGGAAGACTCCAAATATGCATTATGTTTGTCATGAATCATATCTTTAAATGAACGTATATTGCACTTCTAAAGGTCTTATATGCAATAGGTGTCAAAATGAGAGAGGAAATCATAGGTTTTCATCTTCTAACAATATGGATCATGGCTCACAACTAAAAGAGCTTACAAATTTGACTTAGGTTGATGAGGTGTTGATTGCATGTGTCATCTATATACTGCAAGTTACACATGCAACTAGTGGTCAACATAAGTACAAAGGACACACTATAAGTTTTCCACAACATGTAGAACAAGTACCAAAAGTTTTACCACGTACAATTCAAAATTTTCCAATCATTATTGTTTGCAGAAAGGATCAATGTGGCACACATTATAACTTTACTATAAATAGGGATTGTGTGCACAAAGAATTAAAATACAAAGTAGATCATGACAAGTTTTACACAGATGCTAGAATTGATGAAACTGCTCTCAATGATTTGCCAAGAAATCCTAATGAGAATGTTTTTTAACAGATTGAAGATAATGCACATGGAATTTGATTCTGATGCAAATGAATTCATATTTGTGGGTCCAATAATGGAGACAAATGAAGGTAATATAATTGAGCACAAAACATCTATAGCTTCAATACCACCTAATGATCAAAGAGAAATGGAATTAATCCATCCATGTATTAGTAATCCTGATACAATTCAATCTACATTAATTGAATGGTCAGCTATAGGTGCATCACCTATCAACAAATATGTCACATTAGGATTGTTGGATATGGCATTTCCAACATTGTTTCCTGACGGAAGATGTGATTGGTTAGAGCCAAGAATGAGTTGAGCTCATTTACATGAATTTGTGAAGCATTTGTTGCAGTATAGGGATCATTGCTTTGGTAAACATCCAAGGTTTAGATATTTTATGATGAACAATTTGATAATCAAACATCGTGCACAAAATTCATTAGTTGTATTTGTATATATAAGAGTTCTTTATGTTGGAGTTGAGATTTATATAATAGTTTCAACATTGGTTGCAAACTTCATAATATTGATTATTTTATTTCTTTCTAATCAAAGCCATGCTCAAGTCCTCAATTTTTTCTCTTCCTTTTAAAGCCATATTATTTGGATTCTTAAGTACATCTTAGGCTCATTCAAGTTACATCTTGAAAAATAAATAATTTAAACCGTGCATCATACATGATTAGATTTAGTCACAACTTCCTTATGAATCTCCTTGGTTAATTTTTTAATTGAATTAATATTTTAAAAAAATAAAAATAATTAGTTTAAAATAATATAAAATTGATATAATTATAGAGTGTAATTATGATTTTTTCTTAAAATGATTTTATATTATCTTCAAAGTATTTTTAGTCATCTAATATAGGAGTATGAATCTTAGATTGAAACCTCTTTGGCTAAAAGCCAATGATTTAGAAGTGTCTATTAGTGAAATTTACCTATGTCACAATTTCAACTTCATCCCTTATAATGTTGGGGCCTTCCACTTATCAAGAGTTATCTTTATTGGCCTCAATTAGAACCATTCAAATTCATTGATATTGATCTCAATGACTCATTATTGGACTTCAATAGTAGACTATAGATTCATTGGCATTTTGATTTAAAATATGACGCTTTGTTTGAATATAAAGAATAAATATTTAATTATAAATTGATACACATATTTTTTTAGATAGATTTTTCTTGTTATTTGTATTATACTATGTACATTGAAAAAAACACATTATTTTTGGTTTTTGTTAGGCGTAATGTTTTTTATTTTAAATTAAAATGAAGATAGAAAAACAAACCTAAAGGTTTTAATATTTGTTGATTTTGGCATCAGAAAGAATAGTGGTTGTTTATAAATGAAGTGGAAAGGGCTACATATTTAGGTAGGATTAACTTATTATAGTTGAGAAAGACATTCAACTTTAAGGGAAAGTGTAAGGATTAGAGATTGTTAAAATTTGGATTGGAGAGGAGGAATTGACTTTGTGATTGATAATTTTGAGAGTTAACTTTTTACTTTGTAAAATAATTCATTGTAGGTTTTTAGATGAAAAATAATGAAAGAACATTGACATTAATTTTTCCTACTTTTAATGCGACATTTTTTTCTTAGTGAAAGACTTGCATGAAAAATTGTTAAAATATAAGGATTTGTGAAAATTTATTAGTAGGGGGCATGAAGAGGTTGAGGAAAGCACAATGAAGCTTTGTTTCTCTTTTAGAATACACCAAATCAATATTTCTTTTCTAAGAAGTGGTGCTAACATTGAAAATAATAATCACATATTCTTGTAAATGCATTTCAAATGTTCATATTTAACTAAATTATAGATACTAAGAAAGAGTTTTTAAAATATTAAAATAGGTTAAATGAATCCTTCAATGAATCTTCAAAAATTTGAAGAGATGATAAATCAAATGAGAATTCTAAGAGATTATTTAAGAGTAATATTCAATATATGATTAAGAAAATATTAAGAAGTTTCCTTCTAAATTTGTCACTATTGTTTCCATAAAAATTGAAAAGATCTTACATCCATGAAAATTTATGAGCTATGTGGCATTTTATTACTTATAAAATTTAAAGAGCAATATAAAATGTTTTGAATGGTAATTGACTATATTGAACGACAAACACCAATATAAATAAGTGCAATATATTTGTACTTATGTAATAACTAACAACTAACTTCCTCATAACCACCTACATAGTTAAATCATGTAATAGAAATCTATGCTAATGTTTCCCTATTATTATATGAAATTTTATATATTCAATGGGATTGTTTTACATTGATAGTCTTATTTTTCTATTATAGAAATAACTTCTCACCTTTGACTATATTTATTAAATGTAAATCTTAATTTACTAATACAAGATTGTTATCCAATAAATTGTGGGTCAATGAGAGAAAACATTGGCAGGCTTATTCAATGAACCAACACAAGACAATCTTAATGGTGTACCACAATCTCACTCAAAACTTCCTCGTACTCAAACTAACATAGTTCATAAATTTACCTAAAAATGAAAAAATGAATTTGCACTCGTACCTACAAATAGTAGCTACTATCTTGAGCCATGATAAGTGACGTGTGCAAGATCTGCATATCTTAAAATCATCCTAACAAGACTTCCATAATCAGCAAACCTATCTAGGAGGAATATTCTAGACATTAATATTCTAAACTGACAAAAAAATTTGAATATAACAAGAATATATCAGTTATCAATATAAACATATATTTATTAAATACATATAAATATATAGAATCTAAAATAAACTCAAAACTAAACATAAACTAATATAAATACACAATTTTCACCCCTATATAATAAATCGCCTTGAACAAAGACCAAACAACACTTTTTGACTACATAAACTTTCAATCTTGTTATAAGATACTCTTAGTCTTCAATGTAAAAATTGTATCAATGTGGATAGGAGTTAGATGACTTCTTCTCTCAAGATTCAATCTTATCATCGACACAAAAAGTATAAAAATAGGGAAACTACTGACACGTGGTTGACTTAGTTATGTCATTCTTTGCCTTCACATTAAATAAAAGTGATGTTTCCCACGTAAACAACTTAGTTTAAATACATAACACTTTTTCAAACACCTCTCAATCCATTTAGATTTTTAGGAACGGTGATGCTGATAAGTATAGATTACAAGCTTTGAACTTTCTGTCATGACCCCATCTGGAGTATGGAGAGTTTGTTGTCCCAAATATTGGCATATCTTAACACTGAGAGCATTCATCAAAGACTTTTAAGAGAGATTAATTTTCTACACTTCATTAAGATAGTTCTTTAGTTTCTGAATTTCACAGTGTTGATGTTTTCTTTTTTTAATTAATGTTTTGCATCAAAATATATATGATCGATAGTCAGTAAAAAAAAGTGGATCATATTTATCAATTATTAAGAATCTGATAATTGATCATAAAGTATAATTGGAAATATTTTTATTGATACAATAAAATCTAAAAATTAAACAGATTGAAAAAAGGTTCACTTGACTAGAGTTGAAAGACTTGCTCAACTGTAAACACCCATTCACACTTTCAATGAAAGAAAACAAGGCAATTAATTGTCTTGTTTGACACCTAGCCAGTTGAAGATGACTATCCTTTGGGTTTATCAACAACCTCCTGCAAAGACTATAACATTTGGGGTCAAATTTCAATGCCAATTTCAATAGCAATACCATTTGTCTGTGTTTTTTGTGTTTTTTTTTTTCAAGTGTCCCCGATGGTGTCGTAATAGCGACGGTGTCATTTTAATTATGACACGTGCGTGATTATAAACAAAAAAATAAAGAAAAAGAAAACGCTCATTTGTAATTTTTGTGAGCTGCAAAGAGGGCATTATGGGCAAAGAGGGAAGAGGGCATTAGACTTTTTCTTGTGGGCTACGAAGAGGGCACCATGCGCAAAGGGGGAATAGGGCACTAGACTTTTGCTTGCATGCACGAACTTGCCCCTAACTCTACACGGATTCGAGGTAGGCCTGAACTAGACTTTTGCTTGCGTGCCCAAACTTGGCCATGTCTTTCTTTTATATTTGGTTTTATCATTGTATTTCATTGGTTTAAAGATAGAGCATCCATTTCATAGAGGTTGTGAGTCTTTTATCATTTTTTATTTGTTTAAATGTATAAAAATATTACAAGAATTGACTGAAATACTTTTTCTTGCATGCACGAACTTGGCCATGTCATTTTTGTTTCTTGGTTTTATTGCATTGTATTTCACTGGTTTGAAGCTAGGGCATCTGTTTATTACTTGTTTACTCACTGCTTGGGGCCTGTGAGTTTTGATATGGGCATACATGATGTAAATTTGGTCACTATTCTATCAGTTATATATATTATAAACAATTACAGCAATAATCAGTTTTGTTTCTTCCTTTTCCATATAAAGTTGATAATTTTAGAATTTCATATGAATCTAGTGATGATCGAAAGGCCTTGCACTCCTAAAATTTTGAGTTATAAGGTTATTGTCCTTCTCTGTAATTCATTCCAAGAAGTCACCTAGGGAACTCCTAAATATACTTTTAGAGTTGCTATAAAGAATTAACTAATTGGAGATGAAAAATAACATATTCATTTCAAGCATATGTGGTAAAAATTCATGAGATTCTAAAGAAGGCCTTCTATTTGTCAAACAAATCTTCATTGTCCCCCACAAAAAACTAAGTAATAACTACTCCACCCTTAATTTGTTTAACAATGCACCATATTAGATAAAGTAGGTTCTATCACACATGGCACAAACTCTCTTCAAACTCACAATACGTTGCATGTGTAGTACAAAACTCATGAGATTCTAAAGAAGGCCTCACTCTTAATCAGCCAAATCTTCCTTGTACCACACAAAAAACTGTGTGATAACTATGTCTACTCCAACCTTAATTGTTTAAGAATTCATCATATTAGATAAAGTATGTTAAAGAATTGTTGGGACTGGTCCTTTGGTGTGTATTAAACAAAATACAAATTTTAGCATATTATTATCATTCTATTTCTTTGTTGTAAACATGCCATTGGTTCAGTTTTGTAATTTTTTTTTGTGTTAAATGCATTTAAAATTATCTTCATTGTCTTATGATTGTCTTAATGCTTCTCTATTTGTCAGCCAATTAATACATGCTAGTATATAAAGAAGACAATCAGAAGACAATGAAGATTTGTCTGACCAATACTCTATAGAATTAGACCTTTATTTGGCTAGGTCAAATCTTCCTTCGTGCTAGTAGTCTATAGAATTAGACCTTTATTTTAAATGCATTTAACACAAACAAAAATTACAAAACTAAACCAATGACATGTTTACAACAAAGAAATAGAATGATAATAATATGTTGAAAATTCTATTCTCTTTAATACACGCCAAAGGACCAGTCCCCACAATTCTTAAACATATTTTATCTGATATGATGAATTCTTAATAAAGCTCTAATTATGTAGACTACTAGCACAAAGGAATATTTGACCTAGCCAAATCTTCCTTGTATGGCACAAAAAACTGTGTGATAACTATGTCTACTCCAACCTTAATTGTTTAAGAGTTCATAATATCAGATAAAGTATGTTTAAGAATTGGTTGGAGTTCTATTAGACCTTTGTTGTAAACATGTCATTTGTTTAGTTTTGTAAAAAAATTTTTGTGTTAAATGCATTTAAATGGAACATTAAGAATAGTAATAATATGCTTAATCTATTAGTAATTGGCAGATTAAATGCAGATAATACCTTTATCAATTTAGCATGTTTAATGTCTAGTAATTACAAATTGATTCTTATCTGCATTGTTATAAGATGCACTTCTTGGAATGAATAAGGTTATAAGATGCATCATTGATGTAAGTGTTCCAAGGCTTGCTTGCACACCTTGCTAAGAAGATCTTCCTTGTCCTCTTCTAGGAACCTAAACTCCTCTAGGTCCTTATTAGGCTTAGATGACTAACTAATACCTAATCCAACTCTTCTCCAAGAGTCTTACATCTTGTGCTTCACCTTGAAAAACTAACACCCTTTAGTTACTTCAACACTTCTTCTACACTTAGAAGGATCTAAGTGCCAACTTCTCTCCATTCATGAAATTCATTGTAGGTATGTCTAATTCTTCAACTTCATTCATATCACTTCCATTTGGATCCATTTAGAAGGATCTTCAAGCCTTTCCTTATCGGGTTCAAGACTTAGCCTTTAGGAGGCCTAATTAGGCCTATTTCCTTGTAGCCTTTACCAGAGACGTTTTGCCACTTCTTGAAAAAAATTGTCAAAAAACTTACTAAACTAATTAGGTATTTGGATACCCTTTTAGATTTTATCAAATATTTTGTCACTTTTAGAACCTCATGGCCTCTGTACACAAGCTTCCTATAAACTAGGTCTAATAGGGCTAAAAGGCCTAATTTGTATGACCTCATTGGTTTCTTGTTCTAACCTCGACCAAATGGATTGGTGGGTTCAGAAATCTTCCAACCTAACATGTATTGATCATATCACACTTGGAACTATACTTTCCCCATACTGTACTTTCATTCCCTGCAAGTAATCTTCAAAGCTTCACCTTCAAACCTCTAATTGGGCACTGTATGCTCGCCTAGGGCTTGGTACTAAAAATAGCTTTCCAACTCTTCATGAATCCTAATCCTATATATGTACAAAATAAAGGCTCCCCTAAAATATTCATCTACCCTCAGGAAGATCCCATGGTTAGATTTCATGGGGGAGCCATGAAATGACAAACTAGTCAGGACAGGACCAGGAAACCTTCTAGACCTTAAACAATTTCTTCAAGACAACAAAACAACTCAAATCAACTTGCTACCAAAATGAAAAAGTCTTATAAAAGTCCTATGAACACTATTATATCACTAAATTAGAACATGAAATCCATTTAGTATCATTTTCACACTGAAATGCTCGGGTTCCTCTCAAAATAGAGTTGCAGAGCTATATTCACTATTCAAAAACTTGATACAATGATCTCTAACCTTGAGATTCAAGCCTTCAATAATATTATATTCCATTCACCATGTTTTTAGGGTATGTTGGTTGATCTCCCACTCCTATCTTTTATGGGATCCTATGTAACTGAGTTGCATGCAACATTTGCCAGTATTGCAAATGTTTTCATGACATCTTTTTAACAACATTTGGCATCTTTTCCTTCATGCCATCATCCTAAATTTTAGGACCTCTAACCTCTATATCTCAAGGAATCAACTTCATTTATGGCCTCAAGGCATCTCTATTACATCATTCATGTGTTTAGGACACATTAAAGACTCTAATCCAACCTTTAAGCTTCTAAGACTAAGCAATTTAAAAACTACTAACAATGACTAATTGGTGGCCTTAGTCCTAATGACTAACTCACCTAGTCCACATTGAAATGACCTTCTAAGGTGATGCAGGAGCATCCTAGGTGTAAGAGAAATCTTGCATCACCCAAAAATATTTCTATTTTTATATTCAGTAAGGGCTATTTTGTGCAGAGCTACTATTTGTGGAAAGTTACTATTTTTGGTAATTTTTGTATGTGCTCAGAATGATATGATTTCTTTCTTGGAGGTTCATTTTGGTCATATAAGTCTGCCAATAAAGTTTCATTGCCAGATCAAGTGTATATTGGAAGATATTGAAGATTTTCGGTATTGGCAGCAGGGTACAAAAACTTTGAACTCAGTTTTGAAGGCTTTAGAGGCCCCGGATGAGGTTGAAAATTTGGGTGACAAGTGCTTGTGCGGGTCAAGCCTGTAGAGCGCTTTGTGGCATTTCCGAAATGGGGTTATAATAGCCAAGCGGGTCAACAGGTGATGACTTATGGTCTTCGGAAGTTGGACCACCTGAAATGGCAGAAAATAATTTTCTTCAAAATTTCTGTTCGGGTTTCAAAGGTTATCTTGAGCCGACTATGATGTAATAAAATGTAAAATAAAATAATGCTAAGTTTGGTCGGCCTTATTGGCTAAAATTTTGGAACCTTCCCAAGCGGTGGAAAATTGCCTATATAAGGAAGGCTGTATTATTGTCTTAGGCAGTTCAGAATAGTTCTGGGTAGTAGATCTGGGTAATAGTTCGAGGCTTTGTCCTACAGAATATTGTAAGGGAATGCCCATGTGGCTTTGCATATTGTAATTCTGAAAGTTTGTAATTCCACATTTGTGGAGATAATAAGAAGCCAATTTTCTGTTCTTGCATATTGTTGTTGTTTCTCTATATTTGTTATGTGTTTGTGGTATTAAGGGGAGCACCCTTCATCAGGTGGTATCAGAGCAGGAGTTCTTGAGTGTGTAAACAGATCACCGACTGTGAGGCAGTTTGCACCAGGACCGTGGCTAGGGTTTCAGCGTGCATCGTGAAAATGCCTCCATGAAGAGAACGCAGTGGAAGAGCTGGTGTTGTGACACCTGAGGTTAGAGAGCTGCAGAGACAAGTGCGAGCATTGCAAGAAGAGATTCATAGAGGAATGAATCTTAATGTCAGAGATGAAAGTGAGGATGAAGCCGAAGAAGAATATCAAGAAGGAGAAGCTGAAATTGTGAACCAGGAGGAAGAAAGACTTTTTCGGGCGATTTCCAAGATTGGGAAAAGACCTAAGATTGAGGTTCCTACATTTTTTGGAAATCTTAACCCAGAAGAATTGATCGACTGGATCAATGAATGTGAGGAATATTTTGAGTATGAAAATGTTGAGGATCCTGATAAGGTCAAATTTGCGAAGGCCAGACTGAAAGGTCATGCGAAGATCTGGTGGCAAGAAATTCAATTGGAGCGAAATAGAAGAGGGAAAGATAAAATCACAAGATGGGATCGGATGGTGGATAAATTGAAGTGACAGTTGATTCCTGTTGATTATGAGCTTGACCTATTGAAGAAAATGCAAATTTTGAAGCAAGCAGGAAGATCTGTTCAGGAGTATACAGAGGAGTTCTATCGACTCCTCATCAGAACAGGCCATGCAGAAGCTGATAAGGAGAAAGTTGCCTGATACCTTAATGGGTTAAGGCCAAGCATTCAGGAGGAGTTGAATCTGGTTCGAATGAACAATATTGAGGAGGCATACCAATTTGCCCTAAAAGTAGAGGAAAAGCTGAACAAGAAGTTCGAGAGTAGACAAAATGGAAGAGGTCGCGGTGGACGATCTGGTGGATGGTCATATGGTGGCCGAAATGAAGATCTGAAAAAAAAGGATGAGGCCAGTAGTAGTCAGAATCAGCGAGGAAATAATTCCAATCGCTTCCAGGATCAGAATAATAGAGATCAGAGAGGAAGAGGAAGAGGACAAGGATCTGGAAGAGGAGGCTTCCGTGGAACATGTTTTCACTATGGAGAAGAAGGTCATAGGGCATTTGAATGTCCTCAGTGCCAAGGCAGAACAGATAGGAGAAATGAAGGCCAGGCCAGAGTTGCACATGTAGATGAAGATGCCAGATCATCAAATTCTGAAGATGCTGAAAGAGGAGAAACGTTGATTAATAGAAGAGTCCTGTTGAGCGGTGAGAATGAACCTGAGCAAAGAAGGAGCCTGTTTCGCACCAGGTGCAAGTGCAAAGGTAAATGTTGTGATGTGATTATTGATAGTGGAAGCATTGAAAATTTGGTGTCAGAAGAGATGGTGACAAAGTTGAAGCTCAAGAGACAGAAACACCCACATCCATTTCGGATTGCTTGGGTACAGGATGACCACAAGGTCATGGTCAATGAACAATGCCTGGTGAAGTTCAAGATTGGCGGATACCAAGATGAGGTATTGTGTGATATCATATCTATGGATACATGTCATATGTTGTTGGGTAGACCATGGTAGTTTGACAAATGTGCTGTACATGATGGTCATGTGAATACCTATTCCATGACAAAGGATGGAGTGCGACATAAGCTAAAACCATTGAAGGAGACCGAAGAAAAGGTATGTGGTAATGCAAGGATAACTTTTGTTGATGGAAGAAATTTCCTAGATGGTATGAGGCATGAGCATGTATGTTTTGCTTTAATTCCAAAAGCTGGTAAAGAGGAAGTAGAAGATGTTCCTGTAGAAGTTGCAGATTTGTTGAATGAGTTTCAGGATATTGTGTCTAATAACGTGCCTGATGGATTACCACCAGTCAGGAAGATCAGTCATCAAATGGACTTGATCCCAGGAGCGAATTTGCCGAATAAGGCAGCACACAGAATGACACCTGCAGAAAGTGAGGAGTTGAACAGACAAGTACATGACCTGTTACAGAAAGGATTGATCCGTGAGAGTCTGAGTCCCTATGCTGTACCAGCGGTATTAGCACCAAAGAAGAATGGAGAATGGAGAATGTGTACGGATTCTAGGGAAATAAACAAGATCACAATCAAGTACAGGTTTCCATTGCCATAAATGGATGATATTATGGACTGTTTGAGTGGAGCTGTGTATTTCTCAAAGATAGATCTGAAGAGTGGATATCATCAGATTCGGATCAGAGAAGGAGATGAATGGAAGACTGCCTTCAAGACAAAGGAAGGACTGTATGAGTGGTTAGTCATGCCTTTTGGGCTAACCAATGCACCGAGCACTTTCATGCAGCTCATGAACGAGGTTCTGAAAGAATTTCTAGGTAAGTTTGTCATTGTTTACCTAGATGATATTTTGATCTTTAGTAAGACATTGGATGAGATATGATGCATATTCGTATGGTATTTGAGAAGTTGAGAGAAGAAAAATTGGTGATTAATTTGAAGAAGTGCAGTTTTGTGAAGAAAGAGTTGGTGTATTTGGGGTTTGTAGTTTCAAGAGAAGGTCTAAAAATGGACCTAGAGAAGGTACAGGCTATCCTTGAATGGCCTACGCCAAGGAGTGCTACTGAGGTAAGATCTTTTCATGGTCTAGCTAGCTTTTATAGAAAGTTTATCAGAAATTTTAGCAGTATTTGTGGACCCTTGACTGAAACAATGAGAGGGGATAGAAAAGAGTTTAAGTGGACTAATGGGGCAGAAAAGAGTTTTCAATTGTTGAAATGAAAAGTTACAGAACAACCTGTTTTAGCACTTCCAGATTTTAATAAGGTGTTTCAAGTAGATTGTGATGCTAGTGGTACTACAATAGGAGCTGTTATGAGCCAAGAAGGTAAACCTATTGCTTATTTCAGCAAGAAGTTAAATGACGCCAAGAGGAAATATTCTATTTATGATCAGAAATTTTATGCTATAGTTCAGGCATTAAAGAAGTGGAGACATTATCTGCTTCCTAAGGAGTTTGTTTTATATACTGATCATCAAGCTTTGCAATATTTTAATAGTCAAGGAAAATTGAATCAAAGGCATTTGAAATGGGTTGAGTTTTTGCAGAGTTATACATTTGTTTTGAAACACAGGAGTGGAAAGTCTAATAGGGTTGCAGATGCTCTTAGTAGAAGGCAACTATTGCTGACAGAAATGCAGATTGAAGTGGTTGGGTTCAAGGAACTCAAGAATTTGTATCCAGAGGATCCTGATTTTGGTGAAGCTTGGAAAGCTTGTACAGAACCTGTTACTCTAGACAGGATGAAATGGCTGGATTTCATCATCCAGGACGATATGCTATTCAAAGGGAGTCAATTGTGCATTCCATGAAGTTCTATGAGGGAGAATCTCATCAAGGAGAAGCATAGCGAAGGATTGGCTGGACATTTTGGTTGTGACAAAACCCTTTCTTTGGTTAGTGAGAATTACTATTGGCCACAGTTGCAGCAAGATGTGAAAAAGTTTGTACAGAGTTGCAGAGTATGTCAGATGGCGAAAGGAGTGAAGCAGAATACAGGGTTGTATCAGCCATTACCTATACCAGAGAAGCCTTGGGAGGATATCAGCATGGACTTTGTTCTTGGTTTACCGAGGACTTAGCGGGGACATGATTCAATTTTTGTGGTGGTTGACAGATTTTCAAAGATGGCACATTTCATTCCCTGCAAGAAGACTAATGATGCTATTCATGTAGCCGAATTTTTTTCAGAGAAGTAGTGAGACTTCATGGTTTGCCAAAGACCATAGTTTCAGATTGGGACACTAAGTTTGTTGGATATTTCTGGCGTACATTGTGGAAGAAGTTGAAGACAGATTTGAAATTTAGTTCATCACATCATCCACAGACTGATGGACAGATAGAGGTGGTGAATAGGAGTTTGGGAAATTTGCTGAGATGTTTGGTTGGAGATAAGCCAACAGGATGGGATTTGATTTTACCATAGGCAGAATTTGCATACAATAATTCTGTCAATAGGAGCACTGGTAAATCACCATTCTAAATTGTATATGGAAGTAGTCCAAGAAATGCATCTGAATTGAGAAAGATAGATAAAGGAGAAATTTGTAGTGCTGAAGCTGAAGATTTTGCAGAACATTTGAAGAACATCCATGAGGAGGTGAGGAAGCATATTGCCAAGATGAATGCATAGTATAAGGCTAAGGCAGATGTGAAAAGGAGGCATAAGGAATTTCAGGTTGGTGATGAAGTCATGGTTCATTTGCGGAAGGAGCGGTTTCCGGTTGGTACATATAACAAGTTGAAAATGAAGAAGTTTGGGCCATGTAAGATACTGAAGAAGCATGATTCAGGAAATGCATATGAGGTAGAATTGCCTAGTGAGCTGAATATTTCACCAGTGTTTAACATTTCAGATTTGACAGAGTATCATGAAGGAGGTGTTGAGGATGAGGTTGCAGTAGCACAGTGGAGTATTCCAGTAACCAGTTCAGATATCAAGGAGATTGAAGACATACTGGACAGTCGTGTTGGCAGAAGCACAAGGAATAGGACATATGAAGAGTATTTGGTCAAATGGAAAGGATGACCTGTTGAAGATTCATCATGGCTAACAAAGGAGGAGGTTAACCATCTTGGTTTTCCTCCGCACACCTAAGTCGTGATAGGGTCACTTCTCAAATTACCCTGGGTGTCTGATGCAGGAGCATCCTGGGTGTAAGAGCAATCTTGCATCACCCGAAAATATTTCTATTTTTATATTCAGTAAGGGCTATTTTATGCAGAGCTGCTATTTATGGAAAGTTACTATTTTTGGTAATTTTTGTATGTGCTCAGAATGATATGATTTCTTTCTTGGAGGTTCATTTTGGTCATATAAGTCTGCCAGTAAAGTTTCATTGCCAGATCAAGTGTATATTGGAAGATATTGAAGATTTTCGGTATTGGCAGCAGGGTACAGAAACTTTGAACTCAGTTTTGAAGGCTTTAGAGGCCCCGGATGAGGTCAAAAATTTGGGTGATGGGCACTTGCGCGGGTCAAGCCTGTAGAGCGCTTCGTGGTGTTTTCGAAATGGGGTTATAATAGCCGAGCGGGTCAACGGGTGATGACTTATGGTCTTCGGAAGTTGGACCACCTGAAATGGCAGAAAATAATTTTCTTCAAAATTTCTGTTCGGGTTTCAAAGGTTATCTTGAGCCGACTATGATGTAATAAAATGTAAAATAAAATAATGCTAAGTTTGGTCGGCCTTATTGGCTAAAATTCTGGAACCTTCCCAGGCGGTGGAAAATTGCCTATATAAGGAAGGCTGTATTATTGTCTTAGGTAGTTCAGAATAGTTCTGGGTAGTAGATCTGGGTAATAGTTCAAGGCTTTTTCCTATAGAATATTGTAAGGGAATGCCCATGTGGCTTTGCATATTGTAATTCGGAAAGTTTGTAATTCCACATTTGTGGAGATAATAAGAAGCCAATTTTCTGTTCTTGCATATTGTTGTTGTTTCTCTATATTTGTTATGTGTTTGTGGTATTAAGGGGAGCACCCTTCATCATAAGGTCTAAACTAAATACACACTTCTCTGACTTGGCCAATGTCAGATACAAGCCAAAATAGCATAACTATGGAGGTTAGCCTAGGTGATCCTACACCATCCTCCCCTAAACAAAAGAGTTTAATCCACCCTTGGATTGAGTAAAGTAGGATCAATCCCCATATTCTTAAACTTTCATTCCTTGACCCATACTACATTAGCATTAGTTTGACCATGCCTCTTGATCAGATGTTCTTTATAGTCCTTTGTTCTAGTCTTCTTGTAGACTCTAGTATCCAGTATGTTGCCAGCTTGTTTGGATATTGCATAAGGTAGTTGGAGTGCATCCAGATCTTGGATGACTTCATGTAGGCTTTGATCCATGTCTGGTGGTGGTCCCTTGTAATGAACCAGGTCTACAATATTAAAGACAGGGAACAGTCCACTATCTTCCGGTAGCTCCACTCTAAAAGCATTGTTCCCATATTTTGCCAAGATAGGATAGTGACCTATCCTCCTCATTTGCAACTTGTGAGGGACTCCCTTCAGTATTCTAGGCTTTTTTAGATGCACCATCACCAAGTCTCCCACATTGAACTGAACTTCTCTTCTACTCTCATCCACCTTAGTCTTATGCTTGATAGTATTCTCTGTCAAAGTCTTCCTGATTGTATCATGTATCTCTTGCATTGCATAAGCAAAGCCATCAGCATATCCAATTCCCTTCACTCCATCCTTTAAGTATCTTAGCTCATAGACTCCTCTAGGATGTAGACCATATACTATTTCAAAGGGACTCTTCCCTGTTGACTTGTTTATAGTATCATTATAGGCATGCTCAGCTTGGCCAATCAACTGATCCCATTGTTGACCATAATCCTTGGTCAAGCACCTTAATAGATTTCCAAGGCTTCTATTTACCACTTCAGTCTAACCATCAGTTTGAGGATGGTATGTAGATCCAAATGATAAATTAGTGCCCAATCTTTGCCAAAGAGTCTTCCAAAAATGACTGATAAACTTGGTCTCTCTATTTGACACAATACTCATAGGTAACCCATGGATTCTTACAATCTCTTTGAAGAAGAGAGAGGCAATTTGACTAGCATCATTAGTTGTCATGCATGGCACAAAGTGAGCCATCTTATTGAATCTCTCCACAACTACATAAACACTATCCATGCATTGTCTTGTCTTGGGTAACCCAACTACAAAATCCATACTCAAGCATTCCCATGGCCTAGTAGGAATATGTAGTGGTTGATATAGGCCTGCATTTGAAGAAGTTCCCTTGGCCTTTTGACATACAATGCAACTTTCCACATACCTTCTAACATCAAGGTTCATTCTTGGCCAATAATAGAACCTTTGAATAAGTTCTTAAGTCTTAGTGATCCCAAAGTGACCACTCAATGCACCATTATGCTTTTCTTGAATCAAATTCTCTCTAATAGAGCCTCTAGGGACACATAGCTGATTTCCCTTAAACAAAAGATCACTTTGCAAAGTGTATTCATCATATTTTCTATGAAAATGATTCTTATATTCAACACATACCTTATAAATGTCTGTAAAATCTTCATCATCTACATATAGATCCTTGAAATGAGATATCCCCATGCTCTTCAACTGAATCTATTGGATGGTAAGAGCTCTCCTACTCAAGGCATCAACCAATTTGTTGAGTACTCCTTTCTTATGCTTGATATTGAAAATGTAAGCTTGCAGATATTCAACCCACTTCATGTGCTTGTGACTCAATTTCTCTTTTGAATTCAAGAAAATAAGAGCTTGATTGTTTGAATAAACTATGAACTCCTTGGGAAGCAAATAGTGCCTCCATTTCCTTAAAGCCCGAACCAATGCATACATCTCAAGGTCATAAGAAGAGTACTTCTTCTTGGCTTCACTTAACTTTTCTGAATGAAAAGCCACTGGTCTACCCTGTTGGCTTAAAACAGCTCCAATAGCCACATTGCTAGCATCACACTCAATAGTGAATAGCTTCTCAAAGCTTTGTAAGACTAAAATAGGTTGCGTATCTATCTTTTCCTTCAACAAATCAAAGCTCTTGTTAGCTTTCTCATTCCATACAAACTTGGTCTTCCTACCTCCCTTAATGGTATCCAACACAGGGGCACAAATAGCACTAAACTGCCTTATGAATTTCCTATAATATTGAGCAAGGCCATGAAAACTCCTTACCTATGTTTCTATCCTTGGAATAGGCCAATTTATGATGGCTTCTACCTTACTAACATCCATTTTCAGATTACCATGTGATAGAACAAATCCAAGGTACACTAGGTTTGTCTTGATGAACTCACACTTCTCAAATTTGATCATCAACTTCTCATCATGCAGCTTCTTGAAAATAGTCTCAAGGTGTTGAAGATGCTCACCTCTTGTCTTGCTATAAATATGTATATCATCAAGATATACCACTACAAATTTTCCAATGTAATCTTTGAGGACTTCATTCATGAGCCTCATGAATGTCGAGGGGGCATTAGATAGTCCAAATGGCATGAGAAGCCATTCATACAAACCTTCATTGGTTTTGAAGGCTGTTTTCCACTCATCTCCTTCATGTATTCTTATTTGGTGATAGCCACTCTTCAATTCTATCTTGCTATAGTACTTAGCTTCACCTAGATAATCCATTAGGTTTTCAATCCTAGAGATAGGGAACCTATACCTAATGGTTATCCTATTAATAGCCCTTAAATTAGTACAAAGCCTCCAAGTTCCTCCTTTCTTAGGTGCAAGGATAGTGGGTGCGGCACATGGACTAATACTCTTTCTAATGAGTCCTTGGTTTAGGAGTTCTTGTATTTGTCTAGCAATTTCCTCATTTTGTTGAGGGGTCATATTGTAGGCTGCCTTATTGGGTAGTGTAGCTCCTAGTATCAAGTCTATCCTATGACTTATGGCTCTTTTAGGGGGCAAGGTTGATGGTTGTCCATCACTTACTATACCTTCATAAGTTTGCAGCATGCTTTGTAACTCCTTAGGTAACTATGACTTTTTGGTTGCCTTACCTTCATCCACCTCTCTTGGTCTTAACACCAATGCAAAGCCAACTCCTTCACTCTCTTCCATGGCTTCTAAGAACTCTTTTTCATCAACCATGAGCACATTAGGACCTTTTGTCTTCATCTTTGCATCATCCAATAGTGATTGAATTTTGAAAGTCACATTATCCTTCTTGAATGTATAGGAGTTCTTCACTCCATCATGCATAGCTTGGCGGTCAAATTTCCATGGTCTACCTAGGAGAAAATGACATGCATCCATAGGTAACACATCACACAAAACTTTGTCCTTGTACCTTCCAATTGAGAACTCCACCCATGCTTGTTCATTTACTAACACATGGTTTCCTTTGTTTAGCCATGTGACCTTGTAAGGATTAGTGTGGGGTATGGTATCCTTGTCATGCTTAGCTTGTTGAATACTTCCTCTAACACAATATTGTCAGTAGACCTTGAGTCAATGACAACTCTACATACTTTCCCCATCATCTTACACTTTATCCTAAACAAGGACCTTCTTTGGCTTTGTTCTTCTTTAAGTGGATCCTTGATCAAAGTTCTCCTCATTGTGAGGTTCTCACCTTCCTCTAAATTTAATGGTACCTCAGGGTGTTTCTCTGCTATATTTGTCTCCTCATGAAATAGATTAGTTCTCTTGTCACCTCCTTGAGAAAAAATACCCTTCTCTAGACACCTATAGGCAAGGTGTCCCATTTTATTGCAATGATAGCATTTCATATTGGAAAAATAATTGCCTCTTCCTTGTCCACTACTTCATCCTCTAAAGTTAGAGCTCCTTCCTCTACCACCTCTACTAGAGCTTCCTTCTTGCTGCTCACTATATTCGATTTCTCCTAGATCCTTTGACTTTGAACTCCTTCCACCATAGCCACCTCTTTTCCCTCTACTATCTTTTCCTTTACCTCTACCTTTGGAGGTTTGTTCTTGTTTTCTTTGGCTTTTCCCCTCTATCTTCAAGGCCATTTGATAACATTGGTAGATGGTTTTGAAGTTTACAAGACTCATGTCTTCTTGAATAGACCATTTGAGTCCATTCAAATACCTTGCTAGCTTGATGCTTTCATCCTCAACCACTTTTGATCTTAAGCATAACTTTTGGAACTCCTCGGTGTATGCTTGGACATCCAAATCTTTTTTTATAAGATTGTGTCTCCTCCTATATAACTAAACTTCATAGTTATTAGGTAGGTAGTTCTACTTCACGTTAGTTACCATGCCCTTCCATGTAACTATAGGACCCTTTCCATCTTTCTCTCTTTCAGTTTGCACAAAATTCCACCATGTAAGTGCTGAACCTCTCAATCTTGATTTGGCCACAATAAATTTTTGAGCCTCTGAGATACCATTACATTCAAAGTGATTCTCAATTTTGTCTATCCAATCCGTGACTGAATCTGGATCCATTTGTCCACTGAATAGTGGCACACCCTCCAAAGCTTTGCCACTCAAGGCATTTAGTGCCTTCAAGAAGGGTTCTTCAAGAAGAACAAGGTCAAGTGTTGGAGCTTCCTCATCCAATTCCAATTCCTTTTCCCTTGCTTCTTTTTCTTCCTTTTGATCTATCGTATCTTTCACTTTACTAGCTTTGTCTTGGACTTCACCCAAGAGTTTCTCCATTTGAGACAATATTTCTCTTAACAACCTATTATACTCTTCTTGCTCCTCTACCTTCTTGGCTAACTCAGCATTAGTCATCGTGGTTTTATCTTCTACTGATCCCACTGATGTATTCTCTCCTACTGATTTAGTAGGCTGCAACATCAACCACAAGATTGATCAAAACAAGCTCTGATACCAATATGATGTAAGTGTTCCAAGGCTAGCTTGCACACCTTGCTAAGAAGATCTTCCTTGTCTTCTTCTAGGAACCTAATCTTCTCTAGGTCCTTATTAGGCTTAGATGATTAACTAAGACCTAATCCAACTCTTCTCCAAGTGTATTACACCTTGTGCTTCATCTTGAAAGACTAACACCCTTTAGTTACTTCAACACTTCTTCTACACTTAGAAGGATCTAAGTGCCAACTTCTCTCCATTCATGAAATTCATTGTAGGGATGTCTAATGCTTGAAATTCATTCATATCACTTCCATTTGGATCCATTTAGAAGGATCTTCAAGCCTTCCCTTACAGGGTTCAAGACTTAGCCTTTAGGAGGCCTAATTAGGTCTATTTCCTTGTAGCCTTTACCAGAGACCTTTTTCCACTTCTTGCAAAAACTTCTCAAAAAAATTACTAAAATAATTAGGGATTTGGATACCCTTTTGGATTTTATCAAAGATTTTGTCACTTTTAGAACCTCATGGCCTCCGTACACAAGCTTCCTATAAACTAGGTCTAATAGGGCTAAAAGGCCTAATTTGTAGGACCTCAGTGGTTTCTTGTTCTAACCTAGACAAAATGGATTGGTGGATTCACAAATCTTCCAACCTAACATGTATTGATCATATCACACCTGAAACTATACTTTCCCCATACTGTACTTTCATTCCCTGCAAGTAATCTTCAAAGCTTCACCTTCAAACCTCTAACTGGGCACTGTCTGCTTGCCTAGGGCTTGGTACTAAAAATAGCTTTCCAAATCTTCATGACTCCTAATCCTAGAATCTATAGAAAAATTTCTCCCCTAACATAGTCATCTACCCTTAGAAAGATCCCATGGTTATATTTCATGGGGGAGCCATGAAATTACAAACTGGTTAGGACACTAGGACCAAGAAACCTTCTAGACCTTAAACAATTTCTTCAAGACAAAAAAAAACTCAAATCAGCTTTCTACCAAAATGAAAAAGTCTTATAAAAGTCCTATTAACACTATTCTATCACTAAATTAGAACATTCAATCCATCTAGTATCACTATCATACTAAAATGCTCGGGTTCCTCTCAAAATAGAGTTGCAGAGCTATATTCACTATTCAAAAACTTGATACAATGATCTCTAACCTTGAGATTCGAGCCTTCAATCTAGATTCCATTCACCATGTTTTTAGAGTATGTTGGTTGATCTCCCAGTCCTATCTTTTAGGGGATCCTGTGTAACCAAGTTGCATGCAAGATTTTCCATTATTGCAAATATTGTCATGACATCTTTTTAACAACATTTGGCATCTTTGCCTTCATGCCATCATCCTAACGTTTAGGACCTCTAACCTCTATATCCCGAGGAAAAAAAATCATTTATGGCCTCAAGGCATCTATATTACATTATTCATGTGTTTAGGACACATTAAAGACTCTAATCCAACCTTTAAGCTTCTAAGACTAAGCAATTTATAAACTACTAACAATGACTAATTGGTGACCTTAGTCCTAATGACTAACTCACCTAGTCCACATTGCAATGACCTTCTAAGGTCTAAAATAAACACACACTTCTCTGACTTGGCCAATGTTAGATACAAGACAAAATAACATAACTATGGAGGTTAGCCTAGGTACTCCTGCACCAATTTTTATAAGATGCATTGTTATAAGGTTATTGTCCTTCTCTATAATTATTTCCAAGAAGTGCATCTTATAACAATGTGGATAAGAATCAATTTGTAATTACTATGCATTAAACATGCTAAACTAATAAAGGTGTTATCTACATTTAATCTACCAATTACTAATAAGAAAATGAACAAAAAAAAGAAAAAGAAATGCTCATTTATAATTTTCGTGATCTGCGAAGAGGGAATCATGCACGAAGAGGGAAGAGAGCACTTGAATTTTTCTTACAGGCTATGAAGAGGGCACCATGCTCGAAGAGGGAATAGGGCACAAGACTTTTTCTTGCGTGCATGAAGAGGGCACTGGACTTATGCTTACATGCGCAAACTTGGCCCTAACTCTACACGGATTCAAGGTAGGCCCGAATTGGAATTTTTCTTGCATGCCCAAACTTGGCCATGCCTTTTTCATTATTTGGTTTTATCATTTTGTTTCACTGGTTTAAAGCTAGGGCATCCATTTCATAGAGGTTGTGAGTGTTTTACTCATTTTTTATTTGTTTAAATGTATAAAAATATTACAAGAATTGGCTGAAATACTTTTTCTTGCGTGCATGAACTTGGCCATGTCTTTTTTGTTAGTTGGTTTTATTGCATTGTATTTCATTGGTTTGAAGCTAGGGCATCAGTTTATTACTTGTTTACTCACTACTTGGGGCCCGTGAGTTTTGATATGGGCATACATGATGTAAATTTGGTCATTGTTCTATTCAATTATATATATTATAAATAATTACAGCAATAATCATTTTTGTTTCTTCCTTTTCCATATAAAGTTGATAATTTTAGAATTTCATATGAATCTAGTGCTGATTGAAAGGCCTTGCACTCCTAAAATTTTGAGTTATAAGGTTATTGTCCTTCTTTGCAATTCATTCCAAGAAGTCACCTAGGGAACTCCTAAATATACTTTTAGAGATGCTATAAAGCATTAACTAATTGGAGATGAAAAATAACATATTCATTTCATGCATATGTGGTAAAAATTCATGAGATACTAAAGAAGACCTTCTATTTATCAGATAAATCTTCATTGTCCCCAACAAAAAAGTAAGTAATAACTACTCCACCCTTAATTTGTTTAACAATGCACTATATTAGATAAAGTAGGTTCTATCACACATGGCACTAACTCTCTTCAAACTCACAATACGTTGCATGTGTAGTGCAAAACTCATGAGAGTCTAAAGAATGCCTCACTCTTAATCAACCAAATCTTCCTTGTACCACACAAAAAATTGTGTGATAACTATGTCTACTCCAACCTTAATTGTTTAAGAATTCATAATATCAGATAAAGTATGTTTAAGAATTGCTGGGACTGGTCCTTTGGCGTGTATTAAACATAATACAATTTTCAGCATATTATTATCATTCTATTTCTTTGTTGTAAACATGGGCCATTGGTTCAGTTTTGCAATTTTTTTTGTGTTAAATGCATTTCAAATTATCTTCATTGTCTTCTGATTGTCTAAATGCTTGTTTATTTTTCAGCCAATTAATACATGCTAGTATATAAAGAAGACAATCAGAAGACAATGAAGATTTGTTTGACCAATAGTCTACAAAATTATACCTTTATTTGGCTTGGTCAAATATTCCTTCATGCTAGCAGTCTACATAATTAGACATTTATTTTTAATGCATTTAACACAAAAAAAATTACAAAACTGAACCAATGGCATGTTTACAACAAGTAAATAGAATGATAATAATATGCTGAAAATTCTATTCTCTTTAATACACACCAAAGGACCAGTCCCCACAATTCTTAAACATACTTTATCTGATATGATGAATTCTTAATAAAGCTCTAATTTTGTAGATTGCTAGCACGAAGGAAGATTTGACCTAGCCAAATCTTCCTTGTACCACACAAAAAACTGTGATAACTTTGTCTACTCCAACCTTAATTGTTTAAGAATTCATCATATTAGATAAATTATGTTTAAGAATTGTGGGAGTTCTATTAGACCTTTGTTGTAAACATGCCATTGGTTCAGTTTTGTAATTTTTTTTTTGTGTTAAATACATTTAAATGGAACATTAAGCATAGTAATAATATGCTTAATCTATTAGTAATTGGTAGATTAAATACAGATAACACCTTTATCAGTTTAGCATGTTTAATGCATAGTAATTACAAATTGATTCTTATCTGCATTGTTATAAGATGCACTTCTTGGAATGAATAAGGTTATAAGATGCATTGTTATAAGGTTATTGTCCTTCTCTGTAATTCATTCCAAGAAGTGCATCTTATAACAATGCGGATAGAATCAATTTGTAATTACTATGCATTAAACATGCTAAACTGATAAAGGTGTTATCTGCATTTAATATGCCAATTACTAATAAAAAAATGAATAAAACACTCACAACCTCTATGAAATGGATGCCCTCTTTGTAGATCGCAAGCAAAAGTCCAATGCCCCCTTCCCTCTTTGTGCACAGTTCCTTCTTCGCAACTCATGAAAATTACAAATGAGCATTTCTTTTTTTTTTGTTTTGTAAAAAAATTTACAAAACTGAACCAATGACATGTATTTGTCAAACAAATCTTCATTGTCCCCCACAAAAAACTAAGTAATAACTAATCCACCCTTAATTTGTTTAACAATGCACCATATTGTGTAAAGTAGGTTCTATCACACATGGTATGGACTCTCTTCAAACTCACAATGCACCATATTAGATAAAGTAGGTTCTATCACACAAGATTAATTGTAAACTGCTAATATCAGTTTAATACACTGATATAAAGTAATAGAGAAAGTCATTTGTAATTACTATTGAATTGATGGTTTAA
This sequence comes from Chamaecyparis obtusa, assembly GCA_027943335.1. NCBI lineage: Eukaryota > Viridiplantae > Streptophyta > Pinopsida > Cupressales > Cupressaceae > Chamaecyparis > Chamaecyparis obtusa. Next base: position 24,652 of record BSBK01008582.1, read on the forward strand.
TCTAAAGTAACTAAGAATGCCATACATATTCTAGATTAAGATAACTACTGTCTTATAACCTAATTTAGAATAGTAATAAATTAAAGTATACGTTAATTCTTTATTTCATCACTATTAAGGGTGGAGTAGTTATTACTTAGTTTTTTGTGGGGGACATTGAAGATTCTAATAGTAAAAAATTATAAGGTTATTGTCCTTCTTTGTAATTCATTGTTAAACTAATAAGGTTATTGCATTACTTAAGGTTTAAAGTAATGCATATTAATAGAACTATAAAGTATATATAGAATGGTTGGGACTAGCAGTCATGTTAGGACTGGTCCTACTTAGTTAATCTATTGAATTCCTTTTTTTGTGTAGTACAAGGACCTTTCTAGTGATAGAACCTACTTTATCTAATATGGTGCATTAACTATGTCTACAGATTAAATTCTATTCTATTTAATACATGCCAAAGGACCAGTCCCAACAATTCTTAAACAGACTTTATCTAATATGATGAATTCTTAAACAATTAATGTTGGAGTAGACATAGCTAATAAAGTATTAAACTAGATTAAACATAATTTATCTAAAGTAACTGATCCTACTTTATATGCTTTAAGAGTAGACTATTGAATTAGACAATTGGGTATTAATTGTAAATTCTATTCTTTATCTAAACATACTTTATCTTAAAACTGAACCTACTTTGCTTGTCAGCCAATATGCTGTAATTCTAATTTATAAGAATTGTTTAAATAGATTAAGAATTTTCAGCATATTATTATAAGATACTAAAGAAGACCTACTATTTATCAGACAAATCTTCATTGTCCCCCAGAATGAAGACAATGAAGATTGACCTATTACTATGCTTAATGTTTAAGAATTGATGATTTTATAAGATTAAATGCATGATAATATTCTGTAGACTGCTAGCACGAAGGAAGATTTGACCTAGCAGTCTACAACATTAGATAAAGCTACAGATAGAGGTCTAATTCTATAGACTGCTAGGTCAAATCTTCCTTCTTTCTAGTAGTCTATAGAATTAGACCTTTATTTTAAATGCATTTAACACAAAAAGAATTTACAAAACTAAACCAATGGCATGTTTACAACAAAGAAATAGTATGATAATAATATGCTGAAAATTCTATTATGTTTAATACTCACCAAATGACTAGTCCCAACAATTCTTAAACATACTTTGTCTAATATGATGAATTCTTAAACAATTAAGGCTGGAGTAGACATAGTTATCACATAGTTTTTTGTGTGGTACAAGGAAGATATCCATCAAGGCATAAATAAAATTCAACTTTTCTCTAATGTTGTAGTTGCAAGTAATGAATTTTAAATTTTATTTTCTTATTCATAGAAGCTTGCAATATAGTTTCTTTTAATGCAGACAATTTGTGGTTTTCAAAAAAAGTTATGTTGTTCTCTTATCTAAAATATTTTATAAGCTAAACCAATAACTAATTGATGCTAAATCTCTTATCTAAAATATTTTATAAGTTAAAGCATCTGTTCTTGATCCCTCCGATCAAGTTGTTAAGTCATGACATGGTTTCAACTATTGTGAGTGGAAAGGAATGATGGTTGTTTGACCCTCCAATATGTTTTCCATTATTTTTCTTTGATGTCCAAGAATTTTTAACCAAATAATTGGAGACAAGACTCTAGTCATCCTTTATCATATATTCAATTAAAGGAACTCAAAATCAGTGAAAATTATACTTCATCTATGTATGATTTGTGACAAAATTTTATGCTAAGTTGGAGATTATTTAAGTTACCACAAACATCATGACTTCTACTTGATACCATCGGGTCCCTACTTGTTCTGTTTCCTGACTAAGTGATCGAATATGAGGAAGAATCAGTGCATGCAAAGAGAAAGAGAGAAAAAATGGTGCAGTATAATTTTAAGAAGATATGGTGGTTCCCTCAAGGAAATATTTTGTGGACATAATCTTATCAAGAACACAACGGTAGACACCAACGGTGGTGTACAAGGGCTATACAATCTCCCGCCTCGACCAGTTTTACATACACAAGGTAAAATTCACTCAATAGAATTTTCATGACAAGCTTTCTGCTATAGTAGATGATTTCCCCCACCAAGATGATGTGCATCCATTTTATGGAGATCTGCTAAATGTTTTATATGATAAAGATCACTACAAGTTCATCCTTGGCTAGATCAATACTACTTGCAATCTCATTGCCAAAGTGGGCAAAGACTATTTTAGGCTGATATATTATGGGGATTCTCTTTACCACTACAAATCTTTGAAGGTTGTTGCACTTGGATGGATGTGTACCATTGTTAAGAGAATTGGACCAAGTTTGGATTACCTTGAATAGGTGAGGCAACATATGGCAAGGTTTCCACCTATGGACCCAAATACCAGGACTATTTTGATCTATGGGTACCCTAATGTTGGCAAGAGTTCTTTTACTAATAATATTACTAGGGTGGATGTGGATGTGAAACCTTATGATTTTACTACTAAGTAGTCTCTATTTTTTCAAGCATACTGATTATAAGCACTTGAGGTATCAAGTTATTGATATGTCCTTGGTATTTTGCACAACCCCTTGGAGGACAGGAACACTATTGAGATGCTCAGTATTACTACCTTGGCTCATTCGAAGGCGGCTATTTTTTTTTCCTTGATGTTTTGTGGTCCAGTGGTTATAGTATTGCGCAACAAGCAGCTCTGTTTCACAACATAAAACCTCTATTTTCCAATAAGCCTCTTATTGTAGTTTGTAATAAGATTGATTTGTAAATCTTTGAAGCTTTCTGCACTTGGATGGATGTGTACCATTGTTAAGAGAATTGGACCGAGTTTGGCTTACCTCAAATAGGTGAGGCAGCATATGGCAAGGTTGTCGTCTATTGACCCAAACACTAGGACTATTTTGATCTGTGGGTACCCTAATGTTCGCAAGAGTTATTTTATTAATAATATTACTAGGGCAAATGTGGATGTGCAACCTTATGCTTTTACTACTAAGTCTCTATTTGTTAGGCATACTGATTATAAGTACTTGATGTATCAGGTTATTGATACATCCCTGGTATTTTGGACCAACCCTTGGAGGATAGGAGTACCATCGAGATGCTCATTATTACTACCTTGGCTCATTTGATGGCTGTTGTTTTGTTTTTCCTTGATGTTTCACGGTCTTGTGGTTATAGTATTGTGCAACAAGCAACTCTATTTCATAGCATAAAACCTTTGTTTTCCAATAAGCCTCTTATTTTAGTTAGTAATAAGATTGATTTGCAAATCTTTGAAGCTTGCTGCACTTGGATGGATGTGTACCATTGTTAAGAGAATTGGACCAAGTTTGGCTTACCTTGAATAGGTGAGGCAGCATATGGAAAGGTTGCCATCTATTGACCCAAATACCAAGACTATTTTGATCTATGGGTACCCTAATGTTGGTAAGAGTTCTTTTATTAATAAGATTACTAAGGAAGATGTGGATGTGAAACCTTATGCTTTTACTTCTAAGTCTTTGTTTTTCAGGCATACTGATTATAAGTACTTGAGGTATCAAGTTATTGATACATCCCTGGTATTTTGGACCACACCTTGGAGGATAGGAACACCATCAAGATGCAAAATATTATTGCCTTGGCTTATTTGAAGGTGGTTGTTTTGTTTTTCCTTGATGATTCATAGTTCTGTGGTTATAGTATTGCACAACAAGAAGCTCTATTTCACAACATAAAACCTCTATTTGCCAATAAGCCTCTTATTATAGTTTGGAATAAGATTGATTTGCAAATCTTTGAAGGCTACTGCACTTGGATAGATGTGCACCATTGTTAAGAGAATTGGACTGAGTTTGGCTTACCTTGAATAGGTAAGGCAACATCTGGAAAGGTTGTCATCTATTGACCCAAATACCAAGACTATTTTGATCTGTGGGTACCCTAATTTTGGCAAGAGTTCTTTTATTAATAAGATTACTAGGGCGGATGTGGATGTGCAACCTTATGCTTTTACTACTAAGTCTCTATTTGTTGGACATACTGATTATAAGTACTTGAGGTATCAGGTTATTGATACATCCCTGGTATTTTGGACCACCCCTTGGAGCACAGGAACACCATCGAGATGCTCAGTATTACTACCTTGGCTCATTTGAAGGTGTCTATTTTTTTCCTTGATTTTTTGCGGTCCTATGGTTATAGTATTGTACAACAAGTAGCTCTATTTCATAGCATAAAACCTCTGTTTGCCAATAAGCCTCTTATTGTAGTTTGTAATAAGATTGATTTGAAAATCTTTGAAGGTTTTGGAGATGAGATTTGAGGCTAGGAAAAATATGGGTGGGCTCTTTGGGAATCAAGAGGGGGGGATAATGGCACTCTACTCTCTATGAGTGCTTTGAAGGAAGAAGGGGTGATTGCAGTGAAGAATGTGGCATGTGAGAGATTGTTGGAGCAGATAGTGGAAATTAAGACATAGTCGAAGAAGATCAGTAGTTGTATCAATAGGATTCATGTTGCAATGGCCAAGTTGTGAGATGGGAAAGAGAGTCCCCCTTTTATTCCTCAAGCTATTTTGAATGCCAAGGTGCATGCTACCATGGAGGCCAGGAAGCTGGAGAAGGATATTGAGAATGAAAATGGTGGGGCTGGAGTTTACTTTGCAAGCTTGAAGAAGTAGTATATTTTGGAAAATGAAGAGTGGAAAGAAGATGATATTCTTGAGATCATGGATGGACACAATGTTGTAGACTTTATTTATTCAGATATCTTGCAACTGAGGGTGATGAGGATGATGAGATGGAGGAAGTGGAGTTGAATCCTGATGAAAAGGAAGCTCTGGCTATAATTAGGAAGAAGAAGAAGATGCTTATCGTCGAACACAGATTGAAGAAGAGTACTATAGAGAGAAGGCCTACCATACCAAGGAAGTTTGACAAGAACAAGGAATGGCTTAAACAGACTGGGAAGACATCTTTCTAGCCTAGGCCTAGATCCTTCAACAATAATAGAGAGAGTTTGAAGTAGGTCAGTGTTGCTAAAAGGCCACAAACAAGAGAGGTCCAGTGGAGCGGACAAAAATTTTGATGCCATGGATATTGATTAGCCAAACAAGAAGCAACATATGTTATCATGGTCAAGATCTAGGTCTAGGCCTCTTGGTGAAGTTGTTCCAGGAGATGATTTCAAGGATTTAGCTCAGAAATTGTGGTTATAGTATTGTGCAACAAGAAGCTCTATTTCATAGCATAAAACCTTTGTTTTCCAATAAGCCTCTTATTTTAGTTAGTAATAAGATTGACTTGCAAATCTTTGAAGCTTTCTACACTTGGACGGATGTGTACCATTGTTAAGAGAATTGGACCAAGTTTGGCTCACCTTGAACATGTGAGGTAGCATATGGAAAGGTTGTCATCTATTGACCCAAATACCAAGACTATTTTGATTTGTGGGTACCCTAATGTTGGCAAGAGTTCTTTTATTAATAATATTACTAGGGTGGATGTGGATGTGAAACCTTATGCTTTTACTTCTAAGTCTTTGTTTTTTAGGCATACTGATTATAAGTACTTGAGGTATCATGTTATTGATACGTCCTTGGTATTTTGGACCACCCCTTAGAGGATAGGAACACCATCAAGATGCAAAATATTATTGCCTTGGCTCATTTGAAGGTGGTTGTTTTGTTTTTCCTTGATGATTCGCAGTTCTATGGTTATAGTATTGCGCAACAAGAAGCTCTATTTCACAACATAAAACCTCTGTTTGCCAATAAGTCTCTTATTGTAGTTTGGAATAAGGTTGATTTGCATATCTTTGAAGGCTACTGCACTTGGATGAATGTGTACCATTGTTAAGAGAATTGGATCGAGTTTGGCTTACCTTGAATAGGTGAGGTAGCATATGGAAAGGTTGTCATCTATTGACCCAAATACCAGGACTATTTTGATCTGTGGGTACCCTAATTTTGGCAAGAGTTCTTTTATTAATAAGATTACTAGGGCGGATGTGAATGTGAAACCTTATGCTTTTACTACTAAGTCTCTGTTTGTCAGGCATATTGATTATAAGTACTTGAGGTATCAGGTTATTGATACATCCCTGGTATTTTGGACCACCCCTTGGAGGACAGGAACACCATCGAGATGCTCAGTATTACTACCTTGGCTCATTTGAAGGTGTCTATTTTTTTCCTTGATTTTTTGTGGTCCTATGGTTATAGTATTGCACAACAAGCAACGCTATTTCACAACATAAAACCTCTGTTTGCCAATAAGCCTCTTATTGTAGTTTGTAATAAGATTGATTTGCAAATCTTTGAAGGTTGTGGAGATGAGATCTGAGGCTCGGAAAAATATGGGTGGGTTCTTTGGGAATCAGGAGGGGCGGATAATGGCACTCTACTCTCTATGAGTGCTTTGAAGGAAGAAGGGGTGATTGCAGTGAAGAATGCGACATGTGAGAGGTTGTTGGAGTAGAGAGTGGAAATTAAGACAAAGTCAAAGAAGATCAGTAGTTGTATCAATAGGATTCATGTTGCAATGGCCAAGCTATGAGATGAGAAAGAGAGGCCCCCTTTTATTCCTCAAGCTATTTTGGATGCCAGGGCGCATGCTACCATGGAGGCCAGGAAGCTGGAGAAGGATATTGAGAATGAAAATGGTGGGGCTGGAGTTTACTTTGCAAGCTTGAAGAAGTGGTATATTTTGGAAAATGAAGAGTGGAAAGAAGATGATATTCTTGAGATCATGGATGGACACAATGTTGTAGACTTTATTTATTCAAATATCTTGTAGCTGAGGGTGACAAGGATGATGAGATGGAGGAAGTGGAGTTGAATCCTGATGAAAAGGAAGCTCTGGCTGTAATTAGGAAGAAGAAGAAGATGCTTATCATCGAACATAGATTGAAGAAGAGTACTATAGAGAGAAGGCCTACCATACCAAGGAAGTTTGACAAGAACAAGGAATGGCTTAAATAGAATGGGAAGACATCTTTCTAGCCTGGGCCTAGATCCTTTGACAGCAATAGAGAGAGTTCAAAGTAGGTCAGTGTTGCAAAAAGGCCACAAACAAGAGAGGTCCAGTGGAGTGGACAAACATGTTGATGCCATGGATATTGATCAGCCAAACAAGAAGCAACATCTGTTATCATGGTCAAGATCTAGGTCTAGGCCTCCTAGTGAAGTTGTTCTAGGAGATGATTTCAAGGATTCAACTCAGAAATTGAAAGCTATTAAACTTGGAAAGAAGACATCAAAGAAGAGAAACAAGGATACTCATAAGGGAGAGCCTGATAGAGTGATAGTGAACCCGAAACCAAAGAATTTGTTTTCTGGAAAGAGATCTATTGGGAAAACATATAGATGTTAAAAGTTTAAAGGTTTTCTTCTTTAGAAAGTAGTATTTCTTCTTATTGGTTGTTGGATTGAGATGCCAACTTATAGTAAATGCAGGCTATGGTTTTCAGCTACAGTAATGATCTCATCTTAATAATTCATAACAATAATCATAATAATAGTTATTAGGATCAATGGTGATTCCCTTCTCAGATATGATATGTCCTAGAAACTACTCCTCTGTGACCTTGAATGTATATTTTTTAGGGTAATTAAGAAAAATGTCAAACTAGTGACATCTATCACAAATGTTTCTAAGGTTGGTGGGATGATTATGCCTATCCTGAAAAAAGACTGTCAAATCATTATGCTTTCAAATCAATTACCTATCTATGTATCCCTTGCACCTTCTTTCAGTGCCATTGCTAGTGTAGTTTTTAATTATATCAAAAGTTCAATAATGCTTTTAGATGTTAACTATGACAATCTCTTGGTTTTAGGAAATGCAAAAGGAGACACCTAGTTTAATTCATATGCATAGGATATTAGGTGGAGATGAAAGATGCAATAGGTTTGCATTTTTGATAGAGGTCTTTAAAATGTAAATGTGCTGAGTCTTCTCAGCTCCACTTGCTATCCATGCATATTCTAGTTGTGTTGCATGTGTATTCTCGATTCAGAGTGGGAAAATCTTATTTTGGATGTGAGGGAGAGAAGCCAAACACATAAAGAACATGCACATAAACACGATTGCTGAGAAACATAAATGTAGATATCACAACAACTGAGAAACATAAATGTAGGGATGATGGTCACAATTGTTTGGAGACACAACATAATTGAGTGGTATACCTAGACGATGCAAAGAAACCACTACTCCTTTGGCTCCAAGTTGATACTGCAGGATTCAAAAACCATAGATAAGGAATAAATTTAGAGAGTGGAGGAGGGCCATAATGACCAAAATAATACAGGACCCTATATTATTTTGGTAATTTTTTGGATCCCACGGTATCAACTTGGTCCTGTATTAATTTGGTCATTATGGCCCTCCTCTGCTCTCTAAATTTACTCCTTATCTATGGTTTTTGGATCCCGCAGTATCAACTTGGAACCAGAGTAGTGGTTGTGTTGCATCGTCTGGGTATACCACTCAATTATGTTGTGTTTCCAAAAAATTGTGACCATGATGCCTACATTTATGTTTCTCATCTATTGTGTCCTAGGACCCCTTATGATCCTTTATGACCCTTTACGATCCCTAAGAATACATCTTAGAGGTATTAAAGGTCATAAAGAATCATAAGAGGATCCTAGGAGGGGCCAAATGAGCTTCCACCTTCACGTGGTTGGCCCTATTAAGTAGAGAATGTTAAACTATTCTCAAAACAAAGAGAAGCTGAATAATTTAAGGTCTCACTCCACGTATGACAAATATATGGGTAAGAGTTTGGAGTTGGGGGACAATTCCGTGGAAGTCTTTTAGAAATGAGAGATGTCGCTCAAAACGGGTGCCCGTTTGCAAAAAATGGGCACTCGTTTTAGGTTTGGGCACCCGATCCTAAATTCAAAAAATGGGTGCCCAATTTTGAATTCAAAACGGGTGCCCATTTTTTAATTCAAAAAATAGGTGCATGTTTCTATTTATTTATTTATTTATTTTTAAAGATTTAAAAATGTATATTAAGACTTTGAATTTTTTTTTAAAAAAATGGGCGCCCGTTTCTTAAGACATGAGCGGTAAGCACAAATCCACCTTGAATTTCATTTCAAATTTGGTTTGGTTTAGGCTTGGTAGAACCAAGCCTATGCCTTGACCTCCAAAAATTTGGTTAAGGCATTACAGAGTAAAATTTTTGCCTTGCCATGATTTTGAGGACAACTTCCTGAATGAATTTTTTGATAAAATGAAAACCCATTTTAGCTCTTATTGTGCAAATTATAAAAATATAAATTTTATAGTGATATGATGAATTTTAATATTTATGCAATATTTATTAAGCCAACGTGGTACCTAAACTTGAAATACCAAGGTTAACTAAAACTTTAATAACTTTTTTAATTTTCTATTTTTTGAAAAATAAGTTATATGTAATCAAACTACATATAATTCTTTTCAATTTAAAAAAAAAAATTGAAAAAAAGTGAAGTTATCATCAAATTATGGTGTCCGTACACCAGAGGTTTAAAAAATGTACTTTATAGTCAATTAAAAATTAATAAAAAAAAATATTCAGTAAAAAAATAAGATAAAATATTCTCATCAATCTTCAATGTTTTAGGTACCTTTTCCCAAAAGGATTCCCAAAAATACATTCATTTACTTCAAAAAAGGGTGTCCGTACATGCGTGAGGTGTGGTCCTGAAACAAGCATTTTGAAAAAGTGTTTTTTAGACATGCATACTAAAATTCAATTTATACCATGTGGGTATTGAAATAAATTACATATTTGAAAACTAGATTCCGAGCACTAAATTTTATATTACTGAAGTTTTTCAAGATTCAATCTTTAAGTGCTTCAAATTTGGACATCAATTGACAGAAATTTTGAAAAATAGAGAAAACACTTGCACTTTTTGGCCAAAAGTGGGACCCAACTTCTTGCAGCCACCCATATATATATATATATATATATATATATATATATATATATATATATATATATATATATATATATATATATATATATATAAATACAACAGACCGCCAAAATTAAGATGGTAACCAAAAAATGACCGATGGGAAAATAGAAAAAATGACGGTTATCTGTCAGAAATATCCGATAGCTAGTCGTTGCATGTACATCTTTGTCAGAAAAAAACTACAAATGACAGCTATCTATCAGACATATCTGACAGCTAGTCGTCACATGTACAACATCTCCAATGCATGTCCATCCAAATTATGACAACAAAAAATAGACCCGATGACATGTTCACCATATTGGCAGCCCCTCTTCGGGTGCATATTCAGATGGTCATTGTCGTTGTAATTACGATGGCAATTGTAGCCGTCATTATTTTTTACTATAAAACTACAATGGTGAGTGGTGTCTCTTGATCAACGAGATAGTGTCAGAATTTCGATGGCATGCCATTAGAAAAAGGACTCAAATGTACTAGTGAAACACCCATTCATATTGAAAAATCATTAAAACAATTGTTAAGAACGTGGTTGATCACAACCATGTTCTGGTTTGATTATATATGACTAAATGCTCCAAAGTCTATTATCTTTTAATTAAAATTTAGTTAAATTGTTAAATAGATTCATACTTTATGAATCATACACTTAAAAATATGTAATTGACTTCAACACAATGACAATTTAAATGCTTCCATCACTTTTTACCATTAGAAAAGTTATCAGTTATGAAATATTAAATTCATAAACTCATCACATAAATTTATATCAAAGATTCAAAATCTCTTGCCTGAATTCTTATTATCTTAATAGAATGAAGGTGAAACTTTTTTGAAAGTGATCGACATGATAAATATCTTTATTAAGCCGATTGGGTTCCCCTGTGGGGAAGCTCGCGTGTGGCGTGATTGGATTTTTCTCATGCTCATTTTTTGTCTCATGCTTGAAAATGGATTTCTGATTGGTTTTTGTACAGAAATTTGGTTTTTGTCTCACACCTGTAAACCGTCTTGCACATGGTTTCCTACTAGGGAGTGGGAATTGGGTTGGATGCATTAAGACATTTAGGTTACTCTTGAATCATGAATTTCTCAAAGTCCAGGCACCAAATGGAAACCTTGTCGTGCAGACACTTTCATATGCAGAGAAATATTAAGAAGGCAATCGTGTTCAGCCCAAGTAATCATGGGTGCAGGGGAAGTCTAGCAATTAACAAAGTGAGTGACTGTGCAAGACATAAGCAATAAAATCCTTCATCTTTTCAATTAGTTAAAGAAGGAATAGGCAAGGCAGGGAATTTTGTAGGTGGACAAGCTCATGATGATTGATCCTATTATTCTATTGAATGACCCAAATAATTATGTTGAAGATTTTTAATTAGTTAAAAATCAAATTTTTAATTAATTAAAAATCTAATATTTAATTAAATAAATCTATTTTTGAGAGGGTGAAAATTCAAGCATGCAACTAAGAAGTATTGTAGAGTAGAATCTATGTTTAAACTCAAAAGATATATATAAATGTTTTTTTTCTCATAGAAATTGGATTGATTGTTTTGCTAATAAATTAGAGGAAAATTGGTAAGTCTGTCAAGTTTTAACAATTAGTTGTTGATATCAATTAGTGACGTTCAAAACTCTAGTTTTTGAAGATGCTACTATGGTTTCCCATCGAGGCCATAATTTGAATCTGATACCCAAGCCTTTGCCTCCCTCTTCCACATTGTAGACCTTAGTTGGGTTGGGTGCTATGGGGGTTGCTAGGACTATATATGTTGTCCTTGGCTCCTCATCCCCTTTATTTTTTCTATTTGGTTCTCTTCCTGGTTCTAAAAGTGGAGGGATTTTTTCTTCTGTGGCTATGAAAGATGAGGTTACACCCCAGAATAATACTATTGTAGGTGGTCAGAGCTATGCTCATGCTACTAAATCTTCTTCCACTATAAAGGAAAAGCTTGAACCATTGTTTGTGTCAAGACCTTTGTTGTGGTGGTGTGTAGCTCAGATGTGGTGGACAATATATAGTTCTTCTAAAGTTGTGGGTTGGTTTGTAGATTCCCTGGCTTTTGGCCCTCTCTTCCAATTCTGCATCGCTAGGTGATAGACTTTTTGAGACCTTTAATCTTAGGTAACATTGAGATTTTACTCTATGCAAAGAGGGATTTTGTTACTTCTTTTACTTTTGTTGAAGAATGTGATTTGGTATTGAGAAAAATATGGGTGTGGGTGTGGGGGAGTCACTCTCTTTCGACCAAACCTTGGGCAGTCTCCTTTAACCCTCTTACTGAACTACTTAGTGTGCATTTAATGTGGGTTCATCTCCTCAATCCACCCCTTAATTTTTGGGAGAAGTATTGCTTTGAGGCTATTGACAACTCTATTGGTCATTTCTTAAAGTTGTATGAGGCTATGGCACAAGAGAGCCTCACTATATTTTCTTGCATTCTATTTGACATTTATATCTCCACATCCCTTTAGTGGGATGTAGTTCTCATGGTTGAGGATGGGCCATGGACCTAATCATTGTGTTTTAGGACCTTCCTTTTCAATGTTAGTGACGCTTCTCTATAGGTCATCTGGCTACAAATTGTTCACTCTAACATCGTAAAGATGTTTCCATTTGGTGGAAGGAATAAAATCATGACCATTTGACTATCCTAGCCTCTTACCCTTCCCCTAATGACTCTCTATAGGCTAATGATGTTTCCTTGAAGGGTGGTTGATCTGATTTATTAAACTAGATTACAATACTTGATGTGATACCTGTAGTATTGTTAAATTCAACATAAAAATAGAGAAGATTAACAACAAGATTGCAAGCCAAAAATTGATCCATTCTATTCAAATATTGGAGTTTATACAAATCTGATGGATCCCAAGGGTCACAAGAATCCCTTGAAAATGAAATGAATAGTCATCATAATGTTTCTTTCAAATAAACTATTTGAACTATCAAAATTTATTTAAAAAACTATATATAAAAATTAGGTCCATTTGGAGAAGGCATAACTTTCTAGTCCCAGCTCTAATTTGCGAACCGTTTACTTCATTGGAAAGGTATTCAATAAATCTAGAATTAAATTTAGGAGGTAACACTCTATTGATCAAGAGGCATCCAAGCCCAGAAATGCTCCAAAGATCCTAAAAAATGCAGTTTATTAAAATATAGGAAAATTTGTAAAATTAGATTTTAGTATTTTCCCAATTTAATCCCGATCATTCCTCCCCCTTGAGAGGCAATGGGCCCCATTGCACTAGTATGCTACAATAGATGAGGAAATTGTTCTTCAATTTGTTCCTTAGTAAACCACTTGCCTTGATGAGAATGTTGACCAGCTTGAACCACCCGATACAGAGGAATGATCTAATTTCTCAAATTCTTTAAAATGACTTCAGTAACATGGTCACACTAGACTGGAGTAGTAGTAGATAGATTTAACTCTACCACTTGAATGTGTTCAGTACCTTGGGAAATGTCCAACAAGAGAGGAAAATAGGTCTCAACAATTCCACATTGAAAACTGGATGCAGCCCCAAAAAGGATGGCAAATTAAGTTCAAAAGCATTCTCACCAACTTGTTTCATGATAGTATATGGGTCATAATGAAGCGGACAAAGCTTCCTATTTGGTTCGTGCATGCACTCTTTCTGAAGATGTAACCATACCTTGTCACCAATCTTAAACTGATGAGGAGTTCTATGTTTATCATGCCTTTCCTTATACTTCTGATTACTCTGCTCCAAGATCTCATAAACTTGTTGTTGTAGGTGTCTAATGTTATCAATGAATTTTTCTTCTTTATCTACCTCCTTGTCACCATTCAATGGACTATTAGATTATAGAGCTAGTATTGCTATATCCATAGGTGCCAATGGCTGGTACCCAAGGGATACCTCAAATGGACTGTGCCCTGTAGTACTATGGAGTGCACGGTTGTAGCTGTGTTGCACATAAGGTAAGCTTTCATCCCATTTGTGAGGATGTTTGGAATGATACATCTGTAAAATATGAATAATCATTTGATTCACCATTTTTGTCTACCCATCTTTTTGGGGATGGAATGTTGTGGACTTTATCAACTTGGTGTCCATTTTAGCCCATAGTGTGGACCAAAATTTGCTGATGAACCTACTATCCCTATCAGAAATAATGGTTTTTGGAAGACCAAAATGAATGCAAACATGTTCAAAAAATAGTTTGGTGGCATCTTCTCAAAAATCATCTTTTTACATGCCACCATGATAGCCATTTTAGAAAACCTATCTACCATGACATATACACAATCATGCCCCCACCTGGTAGTTGGAAGCCCAAACATAAAATCCATTGAAACAGACTACCATGGCTTATCAGGAATAGGTAATGGTAAATATAGACCCTACTTACAATTTGTTGGCTTTGCAATTGCACAGGCTGCACAAGCTTGTATATGTGAAATGATATCCTGCTTCATTTTTTGCCAATAGAAATACTTTTTAAGGACAACAGTAGTCTTACCAATACCAAAATGTCCTACAACATGACTATAGTGAGCTTCCCATATCATTTTCTTCCGTTCCTCGGTGGGTACACATATATGACCAATATGGAAAAGCAACCAATCCTGCAAGTGAAAATCAGAGACAGACTTTAGATGTTAGCAAAATTAGGGTCAATACCATATAGTTGTTCCCAAGTGGATGATTGATGACCACATGAATCCAACACTATTGTTAAACCTATAATTGGAGGCCTACTCAAACAATCTGCTACCTTGTTACTGCTTTCTTTTTTATGATGAATATTAAGGTGAAATTGTTGTAGATAAGTTGACTACCTTTGATGTCTATCATTCTGTAGCTTTCCTTGTGTTTGCAAGAATTGAACTGGTTTATGGTTTGTATGTATAATAGTTTCCTTTCCCAATATATAATGTTTCTATTGTTTGTAGGCCTAAACAATGGCATACAACTCCTTATCATAGGTGTGGTACCTATGTACTTTATCAGAAAAAATTTCATTGTGATAGGCAACATGATGCCTATGTTGCATGAGTACCGCACCAAGAGAAAAATCAAATGCATCTGTTTCTATCTCAAATGATTGTTGTAGATCTCAGAGGACCAATGCTCATGCTGAACATAATCTTTTCTTTAATTCCTCAAATGCTCATTGCTTTTCCTCTGTCCACTAAATTTTTTCTTGTGCTCCACCCCTTAGTGATTGATTAAGAGGCCATGATATATGTGATAAACCAAACACAAATCTGCGATAGAAGCTGGCTAAGCCCAAGAAGTTGTGAAGCTCTATGAAATTTTTAAGGGATGACCAATCTCTGATTATTTGAATCTTTGTTGGATCAACATGAACACCCTCAGTATCAATGTGTAATATATAAAAATGGAATTGTTTGAAATGGTGTAATGGATATAAAATATGGTTGGGATATAGTGTGTGGGAAAAGTAGGTGTTGGTGCCCAAAAATGATGGATTTGCTTTTGGCCAACTGATAGGTATAATGATACCTCTACAATTTTGGCTTAATCAAGCCAAGGATGGTACGCCTAAATTCTCTTTTGAACTATCAAATTCTCTGTGTTGCTCAACTACATACATGAAACAAAGTTCCTCCAAAGGTGGTGAATGATCCTTTGAGGATATAACAAATCTCCTAATAATCTCTACTCTATAAATCTTGACTAAAGTGGATTAAACTAAGGACTCAAAAGTAATGTTTTTGAAATAATGATTATATAATCTACAAACCACAAAGTATGAACCAAATGAAAATTTCCAAATAATAGTTAGATCAGTGCCTTCTAAATACTTGGGCTATAGAGGCATACAACTTTCAATCCTACGTATGATCAGAGACAGTCTTAAAAAATTGCTTTAATAAGACAAGACCATCACTTCATAGGCTTCCACTTGAATTATAATTCAAATCAATCTATATAGCTAGTCTTATCAAATTTAACTCAAATTAAGAGACCGATAAAAATAAGAGAAGATACATAGATCTTTCAATTGATTTTTAAACTATATAAATTAATTTTAAATTATGATACTCATGGAATTTAACACAATGAAACACTCTATAAAATAGAATATCCAAAAGACTAATTGAAAACATATAACTTATAACCACAAATAAAAAAGAACAGCACTTATCTTTATTAATGTTGAAAAAGGAGTACATTAGAGTTCATATTGCAGTTGTGATCAAATTCTATTCTATGAAAATCTTAATTATATTATCCTCTCTCTTTACATTTTACATTATGTATATATATGTGTTTGAGTGGCTTTCACACTTCTTTAGGGTGAAAAGAAACAACCTTATTACAAATTATTTTGAAAAAATAATAAACTAACTAAAAAATAACTACCTAACTTTCGGATTTGGGTCTAGTTGAAAAACCAAAACACCTCATGGAAAGCTAAGATTTTTAGGAAAAATAGGAAATTTGATTTCCCAAACTGGTTCCTTTTTAGATTTTTAAAATTTGACCATCTTCAGCCTCTGTTGGCATCATCTTTGCAGTAGGTTGAAATTCCAGCATTTTCTGAAGGCTTTGATCAAAGAATTTTGATTGTTTTTGTCATAGAGCTTGCTTCCTTAATCTCTCAACTTTTTAATTAAAAATTAATATAATTTTTTCATCCTATTTCATGTAATCCATCATTAATTATTTTTCATGGAGTTTAAGAGGCCATTTTTTAGGGTTTTATCACTAAATAGGACTCCAAATTTTGCCCAAAATTTAGAGCTCCAATAGGCTCTTTCTGGGGACGTATGCTCCATGTGAGCATAGCGAGAATCCAGCTATCTCTAGTAGAAGTAGACCAAGTATGAAGTCCATTAGGCTATAGAGTTACTGCATATTTCAATAATCAAATCAAATCTCCTTCAGTGGTCCCAGGCCACCAAAACATAGAATCAACATTTTCCCCTATCAAACACTTGATTCTGATCATGAAACAACTCCCTCCTTGCTGCATTGGGTGTACTTTCCTTATGGACAATTCTCATTGTTTCATCAATGTGATCCTTGGTATTTGACCTTTGTTTCATCTTTGAGGAATCATTAAGTGCATCATGAATTTTTCTGAATGAAGGATCTCTATGCATTAGACTAGTTGTATCAAAACAAAATTTCATTATTTGGACAACTTCTTTCTCATAATTGTCTTTGTCTTTATACTCCATATGGTGTTTCTATTCATAAAATGGTTTTGAAGATAACTCATATTTAGGAGACATTACTGTAGTTTTATCCAGAATCTGATTAGATAGGATATTTAGAAAACTTTCAACACTATTCCTCAACACATTCTCCTCATTATGCTTGGCTGATACCATCTTATCTTCACATGTTTGATACAAAATATGTTCATAGGATGAACTGAAAGATGTCTCACCTCTTGAATACACTTCCCCACAAATATTTTGAGTTTCGTCATCCTCAAAATCATCATTAGGCCTATTATCTTCATCATGATGTTGATGTATTTGATTGCATAAAAGATCTTCCTCAAACAATGGATTCATGAAAATAGATAACTTGGACACATCTTCCTTTGTATCCTCTTCAAACAATGGGTTCAAGGTCATAAAGAATTTAGGAATACATCCATGAGATCTTTCATTTGAATCATGAAGTGTTTCATCAACAAGACTAATATCTCCATTAACATTATTTCCTAAAAGTTCCTCATGTTCATGCAGTTCTATTTCATCTCCACAATTTGATCCCTAGGAATTATCATCTCCTTCATCTAGTACCCCTTGTTGATCTATCAACTTGTTTACCATGATGGATTGAGAAAAAATTTGGGTTGTTCCTCTCAATATCTTTATGATATTCTATGTCTAACAAGGCTGAAATATCTTCCTCACCGAGAGAATCCTCTTCCTCATTTTTATATTCACCGATGTTTGATGTCATACAAGTATCATCATGGGCGGTTTCTTCTCCAAATTGGTCCAAAATTTCTTCTATATTTGGATTTGAAATATCATTTTTATGTTTCACATTGCATTCATTATATTCTTTTACTTTTTGAAAAAGGATCTTCAAATCAGGGTCATCTAAAGAGACCCCAAAATCATCAAGCCTTCTTAGAAATTCCCTGCTTGAAGGTGTGATATCTAAAGGTATCTTTAGATAGAAATCCATCATCCTTATGAACAAACAGGTTGTGGACTCACCCTCTTGTCTTTCCAAATTGAAAAATTCATCCAGAGGGGATATATAAGATTCTTCCTCCATATATCTTTCTTCTTGTTCATAAAATCTTATGTCCATTTCCACACATGTCTCATCTTGGACAAAATCTTCTTCCGTCTAATTTAGAATTTCTTCTTCATTAGAATATAGGGCCTCATCTCTTTTATGTTTCATGTTGTATTCATTATCTTCTTCCTTTATTTCATCATATATATACTTTAGAAAACTACATGCCCAAGAATCATGAGCAATCCCTAATTCATGTATTTTATTGCTTTTTTCATAAGATAAAGGTTTGACCTTTGAAGGTATCTCCTGATAAACATCTCACATCCTCATGAACAAATGTATCATAGATTCACCTTCATACCTTTCCAAATTGAAAAAGACATCAAGTGGAGACATGCTAAGATCCTCCTCCATGCTCAAGCTTTGGACTTCAACTGCTCATAACACATGTTATCTTCATCTCTTGCATCATGGAATTCATATAGAAACCATTGTTCAAATTCTTTCCAAGATAAAATACTTTGTGTAGGTAATGATTCATATGCCTCTCATGCATTATCTTCTAATTTCCTGACAAATAGTTTCATTGCCTGATCTGCACAAATATCATAGTTCTCTATAAATGCATAAAATGCATCCAAATGTTCAACTGCTGATTCATCCCATTCTCCTTGGAACTTTGGTACAAGATGCAAAAACTTAGGCAGCAACTTAAAAGGAATACAATGGAATCCCCTGAGATCCAATGGCCTGATACCATCTGGAATAAATGGTTTTTTTTGAGATGGTTGTTTATTCTGATAGATTTTGAATATCTAAATTGGTAATAACTTGTTTCTTTATACATTAGGTTCTTGTCAATAGAGTCGCCACCTCTTTCAAAGAGGAAAACATTACTTATCTCATTCTTGGTCTTCTTCCTCAGTAGAGTCACTGATTGAAATGATTTATTGAATAGAGTCACCACCTCATTCAAGGAATGTCTTTCTTTTGGGTTCTTTCTTCTAGTAGAGTGTGCTTCCAAAAAACTAATATAACTACTTTATGATTATGATATGCAAAATCTAAAATTCTAGGTAACTTCACAATATATATTGTGAGCAACTCTCCCCAGCAAATTCGCCAATTTGCTGGTGCCCAAAAATGATGGATTTGATTTTGGCCAACTGACAGGTATAATGACACCTCTGTAATTTTGTCTTAATCAAGCGAAGGTTGGTGGGCCTAAATCCTCTTTTGAACTATCAAATTCTCTATGTTGCTCAACTGCATACATGAAACAAAGTTCCTCCAAAGGTGGTGAATGATCCTTTGAGGAAATCACAAATCTCCTAATAATCTCTACTCTATAAATCTTGACTAAAGTGGATTAAATTAAGGACTCAAAAGTAATGTTTTTGAAATAATAATTATATAATCTACAAACCACAAAGTATGAACGAAATGCCAATTTCCAAATAATAGTTAGATCAGTGCCTTCTAAATACTTGGGCTATAGAGTCATAAAACTTTCAATCCTATGTATGATCAGAGATGGTTTTAAAAACTTTCTTTAATAAGACAAGACCATCACTTCATAGGCTTTCACTTGACTTATAATTCAAATCAATATATATAGCTAATCTTATCAAAATTAACTCAAATTAAGAGACCGATAAAAATAAGAGAAGATACACAAATCTTTCAATTGATTTTTAAACTATATAAATTAATTTTGAATTATGATACTCAGGGAATTTAACACAATGAAACACTCTTTTGTTAAGTCTACAACTGATTTATCATATGGAGAGATTGTTGAACAAGTGATTGAAGATTACAGAGCTAAAGATGGATAGATAATACTGTTTGCTAAATCAGTATGATGTTGTCATTGATGTCAACTAGTTTCTTATTAGTTTGACAGTACTTATCTTGTAAGTTATTCATTACCAAGACATATGAAGAATGGTGGAAGAAGGTCACATCAGATGAGGTTATGGAATGCTTTGGATAAGTTATTGATGAGTCTCTGATCTCATTATGTTGATCCTAGTATGCGGTATTCATCTATTATGAAGAAAGGAATTCAAAGATACAAAGCAGTGTTGGTCGATAAAAGAAGACAATTTAGTGTTTACCGAGATTCTCAATATGAACACCGACGACAGTATACACCGACGCAGTGTGTTGTATACCGAGCACAAGTTTAACCGATAAGGTTTACCGACACATTTCTTTGACTTGACTGAGAAGAACAAAAGATCATTTAATGATGTTGTAGGCTAGGAAGATTGATGAGCTAGCACCTCGAAATCAGCATAATGATATGAAAAGGAATAAAGTTTGTTACAAGATCGACAGTTGACAAAATTCAAGAAAGATCTGACGAAGAAGATTGAAACGTGTTAAAGACACATCTATCAAAGAAGGTTAAAGCAGCAAAAGCAATGAACATGATTAAGTGGCAAAATCTAATGGATGAAAATGAAACGGCTTACTTGTTTATTTAAGGAGAAAGAAAATACATTAAAAAAAAGGGGAGAGAAGAAGGAGATACTACAGGAAGCTGAGCGTGAATATGTATTCATGCAATTTCTGATCAATTGGTTACTGAACCAAGACTGCAGAAACTGAGCTACACAGAGAACAAACTGAGCTACACAGAGCATAGTATTGATTGATTATAAGTGAAGTTGATTTAAGATTTGAAGTGTTAAATGGTTAGAAAATATTGTTTGAGCATAACATTGATTCGTAATCTACAATTTGTTGTAATAAGGTGAATCAAACTACTGTTACTTTCTAACAATTGTAATCAGTGAAAATCTCTTAACCGAGTGGACTTTTAAGTTCTAATTGGTGTTTCATTCTAATCATTGAAACATGGTTATCTTGTAAATTAGCACAGTGAGTGACAGAAGATTGAAAGATAACTCCTAGTGGAAAATCCTCTAACTAGGTCACACCTAACAGTGTGCATTGTAACCTTTAATAGGGTTTGGTCCTCACAGGCCTCACTTCAGAAGAGTGAAATTTTTGGGTTGCCGATTCCCAGGTGGTTTTTCCCTTAATAGGGTTTCCACGTTAAAATTTTTTGTGTTATGTGTTGAGCATGTTATCTATTTGTTATCATACTTTAAATGTTAACTATTAGATTTAATCGGTAAATCATTTTGAGCTTATCTGATAATGGGTAAATACAGTGACAGTGAAGAAGATATATGTTTACGGAGTGACAGTATTTGAAGATACAAGTTTTAAGTTACTTATTTTGTTTTAGGACTTGGATAACTGATTCACCCCCCCCCCCTCTCATTTATTCTAACAATTGGTTTCAGAGTGTTGGTTGCTTGAAATAGAGTTTTAAGGACTTGAGCATAAAGATCACAAAATGAATAAGAGGGAAGTGCCCAGACTGAACAAAGACAACTTCTCAGTATGGAAATAAAGAATGAAATTGCATATAGCTGGAATTGGTGGAAATGCACTACATTTTATGACAACTGGCTACAGTGAATTGATTGGTCCTTTGACTGTGGAACAACTAAAAGATAAGCATGATCACAATGTAGCAATGATGGAACTTGCTGCTGCCTATACCGATGCTGAATTTGAAGAAATCAAAGGATTGAGTACTGCTAAGACAATGAGGGATAGACTAGAGCAAGTATACAGTGGTAACACATTTGTCAAGAGAGCTAGAGCAGAGAGCTTAAGAGGAAAATTTGATGAAATGAGAATGAAAGAAGGAGAAAATATTGTGGAATATTCAAACAAAATCAAAGAAGTTGTTTATGCTATAAGAGCTTCTGATGGAGTCATTGATGAAGAAATAATTATTAGTAAAATCCTCAAAACTTTGTTACCTATATATGCCATCAGAGTGTCTGCAATTCATGAAAATTGAGATTCTCCCAATCTCACTCTTAATACTTTGATCGGTAAGCTTACTACCTTTGAGCTAAATAATTTTAATAACAACATTGTACCTTCTGGAAGTAATATTGAGTCTTCTTTCATGTCAAAACTGAAGATTGGGAAATCTAGTAAATATGATAGTGACATTGATGATGACCTTGATAAGCTTGAAGTGTTAATGGCTAGAAGATTACCGAAAGGTAGAGGGAAGTATAAAGGTAAATTAACCTTGGCTTGTTTTAACTGCAAGGAAGTAGGTCATATTACTGCTAGATGTCCTCATAAAATAAATGATGATGATGAACCTAGAGACAAATCTGAAGGAAGTTATGGAAGGAGAGTTCATAAGAATTACCGACATAAAGATAGAGATGACCAAAAAGATAAAGGTAAGAAGGCTTACTTTGCTGCTGAAGGGACTAACTCTGAATTTGATTCTAGTGTAGAGATTGTATTTGTGGTGATGAAGGATGATTTAGAAGAAGATGAGAAACATGAAGAATCTACGCTGATTTCACAAGTAAGAAAGAATGATACATGGATTATCAACAGTGGCTGCACACATCATATGACAGGTGATGTAGACAAATTTGAAGAATTAGTTGAATATAATGGTGGTTCTATAAAAATTGGAAATGATGCTCCGTGCACTGTGAAAGGTAAAGGTACCCTAGTAATAAATGATAAGATAAGATGTGAGAATGCTTACTGGGTATATGGACTAAATTACATTCTGTTGAGTGTTGCATAGCTGATTAATTCAGGTCATAGATTGGTATTTGAAAACAAAAAGGTGAAAATCTATGAAGCTGATGAAAGACTTGTTGGGACTGGTACTCAAACCAGAGGTAACCTTTTTTATCTTGATATTGATGAATCTTCTTGTTTACTAATGAAAGATGAAGATGTTTGGCTATGGAACAAGAGATTATGTCATGTAAATTTTGATAATATGATTAAGATCAGTAAGAAGAAAAGAGTTAGAGGTTTGCCTAACTTACATAAGCCTGATCATACTCTTTGTCATGAATGTCAAAAGGGAAAGATGACTAAATCTATTTTTAAAAGAAAAGATTTCTCAGCAAAGAAAATTCTTGAGTTGGTACATACCAACTTATGTGGACCAATGAGAACTCAAAGCTACTATGGTGATAGATATTTTATTCTCTTTGTTGATGATTATACTAGATTGATGATAGTGATGTTTTTGAAAGAAAATTCTGAAGCATTTAAGATGTTTAAATGGTATAAGGCTAAGGTTGAAAAGGAAACCAGTAAGGAGATTAAATGTTTAAGGTCGAATAGAGGTGGTGAATTTATATCTGATGAATTTACTAACTTCTGCAATGAGCATGGAATCCAGAGACAAGTGTCTACACCGAGAACACCACAATAGAATGACATTGTTGAAAGAAGAAACAGATCAATAGTTGATTGTGCGAGGACACTGATGATACAAAAGAATGTTGTACAAAAATTTTGGAGAGAAGCTGTAAGTACTACTATCTATGTACTTTACCGAGTATAGTTAAAGAAGGACTCCAACCGAACACCATATGAACTTTGGTTTGGACACAAGCCTAATGTAAGTTATTTTAGAATCTTTGGAAGTAAGTGTTTTATCCTGAAAGATGATAGGAATGGTAAGTTTGATTCCAAAGGAGATGAAGGAATATTCTTAGGATATACTACCCAAAGTAAAGCTTACAAATGTCTGAACAAGATGACTAAGAAGATTATTGAAAGTGTAAATGTTTGAGTTGATGAATTTGATGACAAGCTTACAGATGAAGAAAAGACTGAGGAACCTAAAGACTACTAACAGTTTACATACTATGATGTTCCTGAGTTTCAATCGAGACTATCATAGACTACTGTAACCGATGGACAGACAAGAAATGCACAGCAACCGGCAAAACTGATAGAACAAAATGATGATCAAGGAGCACCTACCAAGAAAGTTAATGAACCTAAACTGAATGCACAACAGAATATAGAGCAAGATGCACAAGATAGAAGATCCAGGATCTTAGCAAGATTTGTAAGAAGACATCATCCTGAAAACTAGATTATTGGAGACAAGAATGCTGGTATGCAAACTAGAAGTAAATCACGACAAGGTACTTGTTTGGTTTGTGAATTTGAACCTAAAACTGTACAAGTTGCTTTGAATAATGAAGAATGGGTCAAGGCAATGACTGAGGAAATTGAACAAATCAAGAAGAACAAAACATGGACTTTAGTACCTAGACCGACGGATAAGAATGTAATCGATACTAAATGGATTTTCAGAAATAAGCTGAATGAGAATGGTGAAGTGACAAGGAGCAAGGCTAGACTTGTATGTAAAGGATATGCACAAGAAGAAGGAATTGATTATGGTGAGACATTTTCACCTATTGCAAGACTTGACGGTGTTAGAATGTTACTGGCATATGCTGCACATAAGAAATTTAAAGTTTATCAAATGGATGTAAAGTCTACTTTTCTGAATGGAATACTTGAAGAAGAGGTCTACATTGAACAGCCTGAAGGTTTTGTAGATCCAGACAACCGAGAAAAGGTTTGTAGACTGCACAAGGCATTGTATGGACTCAAACAAGCTCCAAGAGCATGGTATGAAAGACTGCACACATATTTGTTAAGTATTGGTTTTATTAGAACAAGTGATAATAGTAATCTATACATGAAAGGAAATTATGATGACACTATTATCATAGCTGAAATCTTTTTTGATGATATAATTTTTGGAGGAAGAGATAATGTGTGTAAGGCATTTGCTGATGAGATGCAGAAAGAGTTTGAAATGTCAATGTTCGGAGAGATTAAGTTCTTTCTAGGACTGCAGGTGATTCAACACAGTGATGGAATCTTCATCACTCAATCAAAATACATAAAGGAGGTCTTGAAGACATTTGGTATGGAAAATGCAAAACTTGTAGGAACACCGATGGTTATCGGATGTAAATTAACAAAGGAAGATGATACTACCGAGGTTGATAAGACTCTTTACCGATCCATGATTGGTAAATTGATGTATGTAGTACATTCTAGACCTGATATTGCTCATGTTGTTGGAATTGTTGCAAGATTTTCTGCTAACCCCAGGGAATCTCATATGATAGCTACAAAAAGAATCCTAAGATACCTTAAGAAAACAAAAGATTATGGCCTTTGGTATTTGAGAGATGGAAAATTTGAATTGAAGGTATATACTGATGCTGACTGGGCTGGTAATGTGGATGATTGTAAAAGTACAAATGGAGGCACATTTTTCTTTGGAGACCGACTTGTTACATGGACTAGCAAGAAGCAGAGTTGTATTTCTCAGTCAATAGCTGAAGCTGAATATGTTGCTGCTGTGACAAACTGCTTCAATATAGCTTACATCAAGCAAGTGTTGGAAGGGATGAATGAAGTGATCACAAATCCAGTGACTATTTATTGTGACAACACTAGTGCTATTAAAATTTCAAAAAATCTTGTAATGCACTTGAAGACAAAGCACATCTCAATTAAGTATCATTACTTAAGGGAGCAAGTACAAGACAAGCAAGTTAAATTGGAGTTTGTAACATCTAAAGAACAGCTTGCTGATATATTTACAAAGCCTCTACCGAAAGAAAATTTTGAATACTTGAGGAATAGACTTGGGGTCCGTCCCCTGTCTATAGGTCACTAAGGTGATTTGGCATGCTACATCAGCCTATTTTATCAAAAGATCATACATGTTGATGCTAGCATAGATCGCACTTTGATTAAGTTCAAGGTTGTGATTAAGTTTTGTTTTTTAAAGACGGAGATATCATTATTTCAGATACAATGGAGATGTTAGTATACTCATACTTTGTTATTATTTTCATTTGGCATTGTTGTCAAAGGGAGAGAATAGAAAATATGAATGAATGCTGGAAAAAGGGAGAGAATATGATGAATGCTGAAGAAACAGAAAAGAAGAGTTAAGGATGAACTATATAAAGAAGAGTTAAGGATGAACTATGACAATGTTCTAGAATAGATATTGGTATGGGTATGGTACATTCATATTAGTTGCCATCAATGCCAAAGGGAGAGATTGTTAAGTCTACAACTAATTTATCATATGGAGAGATTGTTGAACAAGTGATTGAAGATTACAAAGCTGAAGATGGATAGATAATACTATTTTCTAAATCAGTATGATGTTGTCATTGATGTCAACTAGTTTCTTATTAGTTTGATAGTACTTATCTTGTAAGTTATTCATTACTGAGACATCTGAAGAATGGTGGAAGAAGGTCACAATAGATGAGGTTATGGAATGCTTTGGATAACTTATTGATGAGTCTTTGATCTCATTATGTTGATCCTAGTACACGGTATTCATCTATTATGAAGAAAGGAATTCAAAGATACAAAGCAGTGTTGGTCGGTAAAAGAAGACAATTTAGTGTTTACCGAGATTCTTAGTATGAACACCGACAATAGTACACACCGACGCAGTGTGCTGTATACTAAGCACAAGTTTAACCGATAAGGTTTACTGACACATTTCTTTGACTTGACCAAGAAGAACAGATCATTTAATGATGTTGTAGGCCAGGAAGATTGATGAGCTGGCACCTTGAAATCAGTGTAAAGATATGAAAAGGAATAAATTTTGTTACAAGATCGACGACTGACAAAATTCAAGAAAGATATAACGAAGAAGATTGAAACGTGTTAAAGACACATCTACCGAAGAAGGTTAAAGCGACAAAAGCAATGAACAGGATTAAGCAGCAAAAGCTAATGGATGAAAATGAATGACTTGTTTATTTAAGGAGAAAGAAAATACATTAAAAAAAAAGGAGAGAAGAAGAAGGAGATATTGTAGGAAGCTGAGCGTGAATCTGTATTCATGCAATTTTTGATCAATTGGTTACTGAACCGAGACTACAGAAACCGAGCTACACAGAGAACAAACCGAGCTAAATAGAGCATAGTATTGATTGATTGTAAGTGAAGTTGATTTAAGATCTGAAGTGTTAAATGGTTAGAAAATATTGTTTGAGAATAACATTGATTCGTAATCTACAATTTGTTGCAATAAGGTGAATCAAACTACTGTTACTTTCTAACAATTTTAATCAGTGAAAATCTCTTAACTGAGTGGACTTTTAAGTTTTGATTGGTGTTTCATTCTAATTAGTGAAACATGGTTATCCTATAAATCAGCACAGTGAGTGATAGAAGATTGAAAGATAACTCCTAGTGGAAAATCCTATAACCAGGTCACACCTAACAGTGTGCATTGTAACCTTTAACAGGGTTTGGTCCTCACAGGCCTCACTTCAGAAGAGTGAAATTTTTGGGTTGCCGGTTCCCAGGTGGTTTTTCCCTTAATAGGGTTTCCATGTTAAAATTTTTTGTGTTATGTGTTGAGTGTGTTATCTATTTTTTATCATACTTTAAATGTTAACTATTGGATTTAATCAGTAAATCATTTTGAGCTTATCTGATAATCAGTAAATACAGTGACAGTGAAGAAGATATATGTTTACTGAGTGACAGTATTTGAAGATACAAGTTTTAAGTTACTTATTTTGTTTTAGGACCTAGATAACTGATTCACCCCCCCTCTCAGTTATTCTAACATCTTTAAAATAGAATATCCAAAAGACTAATTCAAAACATATAACTTATAACCACAAATAAAAAAGAAGAGCACTTATCTTTATTAATGTTGAAAAAATAGTATATTACAGTTCATATTGAAGTTGTGATCAAACTCTATTCTATGAAAATGTTAATTATATTCTCCTCTCTCTTTACATTTTACATTATATATATATATTTGTGTTTGAGTGGCTTTCACACCTCTTTAGGGTGAAAAGACACAACCTTATTACAAATTATTTTGAAAAAATAATAAACTAACTAAAAAATAACTACCTAACTTTCAGATTTGGGTCTGGTCGAAAAACCAAAACACCTCATGGAAAGCTAAGATGTTTACTAAAAATAGGAAATTTGATTTCCCAAACTGGGTCTTTTTTAGATTTTTAAAATTCGACCATCTTCAGCCTCTATTTGCATCATCTTTGCAGCAGCTCAAAATTCCAACATTTTCTGAAGGCTTTGATCACAAAATTTTGATTGTTCCTATCACAGAGCTTCCTTCCTTAATCTCTTGAATTTTTAATTGAAAATTAATATAATTTTTTCATCCTATTTCATGTACTCCATCATTAATTATTTTTCATGGAGTTTAAGAGGCCATTTTTTAGGGTTTTATCACTATATAGGACTCCAAATTTTGCCCAAAATTTAGTTCTCCAATAGTAGGATCTTCTTCTTAACCTCAAATTCCCAAAGGAAAGATCCAAATTGATCAACCAAAAGGAAATGATTAATGCACAAATGAATCAATCGATAATGAATATGAAGAAAGAAGAAAAACATATTTTCTTTTATGGAAAGGAAATACTGAAATATTAATTAAATTGACAATAAGTACTAACCTCAAAATATGACCAATCTTGAAAATACTATTTTCTGTTGCCTGTGTTCAGTTTCGGGAAATTTTGCAACCAA
Source organism: Chamaecyparis obtusa (assembly GCA_027943335.1). Taxonomy (NCBI): domain Eukaryota; kingdom Viridiplantae; phylum Streptophyta; class Pinopsida; order Cupressales; family Cupressaceae; genus Chamaecyparis; species Chamaecyparis obtusa. The sequence goes on from BSBK01008582.1 coordinate 53,307, forward strand.
ATCTGGCCTGGAAATGCAAAAATAGAGAAAACCCAAAAAACTTCTATATTTCTGAGAGAGGTCAACCTTGACCCAAAATAGGGGTAAGATCTTACCTCGGGGCACAATCTTACCCCCAAAAGTTGACCTTAGCCTGCACTGTTCCTACAGAAATTCTGTTCGCAGATCCTGAAAGTTCATCGAAAAGGGTACTCATATCTGAACTATAATTCGCTATCCCGCACCTGTACCTCCAAGAAAAAGGGTTTTATTTTTTGGTTGAGGAGTTTGCCTTGGTCAAACCCTGGTTTGGAATCAACCTTAAAATGTAATTGAAATTGCAACAAATAAACAAAGTAAATGGAACTATTCACCTTGCTTATGTTGAAATCCTTGTGGAGGATTCAAATCCTTGAATTCACAAGTATGGATGCTCTAAATGAATGTAGAATTAGATGTAGGATGTCTCAAATAAGTTGCATTAGATCTTCAACACCAATCTTGAATGGATCTTGGAATAGGAAGAAGCTTGAATGGAAATGGATGGAAAAATCTTCAACAAGAGGGCTCCAAAGAGATTGAATCTTTCAATGGCTATCTATGGATCTCCTTGATGAATTGAATACTTGAATGCTTGAATGCTTGAGGATGAATGAATTCTTGAGTTCTTTCCTTCTCCTTCTTTCTTTCTTTCTTGATTTCTTGATTTCAATGGATTGTGGTTGGAAAAAGATGCTTGAATGTGGATTGAGATATCATAACAAAGGATGGATTGAAATGAGAGACAATGGATTCCTTTTATACTAGTCCAGGACACAAACTTCTAGAGAGGCCAACATAGGAGAATTAAATTCCCCTTTAAGTGTTAACCCCTAGAAATGGAGCTAGATTAAATATAATTTAAGATTTTACCATTCTGAAATCTGAAATAACTGACCCAGAAGCGGGAAAATAAACTTTCCAAAGCCCGACATCCCAAAAGCTCTGAAACTTGAAATCTGGACCCAGTGTCAGGGTTGAGGTTGACTCTGGCCTAGGTCAAGGTTGAGGTTGACCTTGATCTAGGTTGGGGTCAAGGTTGACCTTGTCCTAGAAGGTTGACCTTGACCCTGAGGTCAAGAATCTTAGTTTCTTAGGACCAAGTGCCAGAAACATGCTAGAAATAGCTGGAGAGAGAAGAAGAATAGGGGGAAAAATCTAGATCCCAATCAAAGACCCATTCAAAGCATTTGACATGACCCCAGACCAATTACTCAGAGGGCTAAACCAATCCTAAATGGAAGTGCTTCCATTTTTTGATGATACATTTAGCCTCCACTTTAGCAAGAGTATGGACTAAATGAAAACTCTTGGTAAAGTAGATCACAATGAAAAAAATAATCTTATTAAAATCAAAGGAACAAATAAATCCTCAAGGCCCCAGGGACTCAAGTCTTCATCAACTCCAAGATTACAATAAGAGAGACATCTCTAGAAAAGAGAGAGAAGAGGGTGTGATTATCTTGCCCAATGAGAACTTATGTCCCATTGTGAACCACACAAGGAAACAAAACAAATAGAAAGATGGAATTGAATCGCCTAGTGAATGTGGCTACTCACTAGTCAACCCATCAAGGATTCACCCTTAGGATTATTCTATTCCAAAAGAGAAAAGCCAAAAACAAAAGAGATCCATTCTTAAGGAAACCTCTGACCTTAAGGGATCAAAAATTTTGAAAATTTGAAACTGGAGGGATCAAGAGATCCTATAAGATAAAAATCCATGCTTTAAGGATTAGTCACTAATCCATAAAGGGAGAAAAATATCTTTGAAAAGTATATGTATTGAAAGTGCATTGTGCAACAGGTGAGAAGAGCATAGGCCCCCACATTAAAGTCATTGCTAACACTTTCACAAGAGCAATGGCTTTAACAAAAACATAAAAAACTCCATTGATTACATTTCCACTACAAGATGCCCACAAGTGAAGACAAATCAAGGGAAATACCACATAAACATATAGAGAACACAGAAGGGATCTACCTTCCATGGGGTAAGTATGATCATAAGATAATATATATATGATATTATTGCAAATGAATTGACATAATTCCCCAAAGAAGTATAACTACAATCACAATGGAGGAAAGAACACATAAGACTTATGAAGAAGAGTCTTTTTAGACCATAATATGGAGACCAAAAAGATTCAGTGCTACCAAGTCACAAATCCAAGTGGACTACACAAGGAAACATTTACAAACAATAGCACATGTACAACATAACATGAAGACAACATATAGAAGAATAAAGATACATATAGAGGAATTGTACAATAGTTTCAATTCCTTTATCACCTTGCACCTAAAAAGTAACAAGGGTCATATAAAAGAATCTAACAAACATTTAGCAAACACATTATGGGAGAACCACAATACAAGAGGAAAACACACAAAAAGCTACCATGAAGGACAAGCCAATCAAGCACGTCGCCTACTCTCCCCATCTCATTCTATATCATTTCAAGAAGGTTGGAAACTCGCAAGAGGGACTATATCCAACATAGTAGGAATAATAGCTAGTTCCAAACAAGGATCCTCTTGAGAATCATAATGTTTGATACTAGGTGTACTTATCAATTGAGATGAAAGCGAGTGACCCCACAATAGTGGGTTACATGTTTTTAGATATGCTAATTTTCACTGAAATAACACATTTTTAATAAAATATGATGATTTAAGCCTTGAGAGGTTCTATTTGAAGGAATTAATTACAAATGATTAGTTCAAAGCCTCTTAGATAAAAAAATATTGATATAACATCTATACTCCTCATTCATACCTACAATGGAGTCTCATTCACACCTATTAAAATGCTGACAAAAAATCACTTTGACTTTATCTTTTGGCAGATCAAATGAATCCATTTCACAAACCTATCTATGTTGTAAGGTACTACTAAGAAAAATATTTCCAATGATTATAATGTTAATATATATTAAGTTTATTATGACTTTGTATTTTTAGTTTTACTAAACATAGATATTTCACTGTATGTCTACCTCTATATTTGATGCTTATGGAAAAATATTAAATGAGAGGAAAAAATTCTAAAAAATATCTATGCCCTATGTATTTAAGTTCTCTTTCTATAAAAAAAAAATTTAAAAAAAATTGGACAAATACACAACAAATTATAAGCTATGTAGTCAAGGTATGTCAAAATTACGGTTCAATCAACTTCAAACGTTAATAAAATGTGAAATAATCATGAAATTTCATCAAACCAATTGTATTCCCTCCATATGGATGTTACAAAAGTAAATTTTAAAGAAACACATTAATATCTATTTCAGAAAAAAATGTTATGCTCTATGAAAATAATGTAACTCTTTGAAAATGACGTTTTCAACAACATACCAATTTTTGTGGGAGAAAGGAAAAACTATTCAAATCAATTCAAAAATAAAAATAAAAAATATATTTAGAATCTAGACATAAAATACTAAAAGACTCTAATTTACTTCATCTTCTAATTTCAAATGGTTTAATGACAATATGCATCCAAATCTGAAAGTTTTTTCCAAAAAGTAGAGTTCAATGTCTATTCAGGAAAAAAAGTCTAACCCACTATTGTGCGTTCACCCAAGCATATTTGGAAAATCAATGTCAATGTCAATAGTTTCATATTCATCCTTAACATCATTAGTATCATCAAGAGTATATTCTTCATCCAGATTAATCAAAATAGGATCTAAGATACGAATAGAATCATCATAATCATGCATCTTAACATCATTATTAACATTAACTTCTTCTAAAGCACATCATGCATAGGTTGGTCAAAATAAGGTAAATAAATTTGAATAATAGAGGCATGAGCCTTAGCTTGAGCTCGATGCTTCTTATGACATTCATTAGCAGATCAGTTATGTTTGTCTTGTTTGAAATATGCTGAGAACTAGGAGGGACAACAATCGGTTCCCTCACAGGTTCTATAGGAGGATCAGTAGAGTTTTGAGTAGACTAAAAAGAAATAATATGAGCTTGATTAATAAAACTAGAATCCATGGATAAAGGAGGTATGAAAGGCATAGGAAAAAGACCATGGTTAAGATCCATCTAAGGCATGCTTAACTCAAGAAACTTGTGATGCCTATAGGTTTGATATGAGTGAAAGAAGTTATCAGGTTGAGAAGGACATGAATTAGGTAATGAAGGCCAAAAGAAGTCAAGTGTAGCACAATCTCTGGGCCTAGAAGTTTTATATAAACTATGATTAATCATCTTCACTTATTCATCATGAATGAATTTAAGACACTTATGGATAGGAGAAGAAACAACATGCATGGAATTCAACCAAGGAAAACCAAGCTTAACTTGCAACTGATTAGATGTAGGAACAACAACAAAGGTAGTGTTCACAACTTTACCACAAAGTTCAACAGGAAAGTTAATAGAACCAAATGGTGGATAAAGAAAGGCATGGCAAGTTTGAATCCACACATCAAATGTATTGTAAGAATCATGTTGCATATTTTTCATTAAAAAAATTTCTTTGGTGATAACATTGACTAAGGATATAGGATCAACAAGACAACCACGCGTAGGTATCTGAGAAATCCTAGCATAAATGTAGAGGGGACCATCAGGAGCTTTAATAGTCTCATAATCATCAAAGGTAATCAAGAGTTCCTGAGGTCTTTTATTCTTAGTTTGTTTTGAGGTTTTGGTTGAGATTTTAGTTTAGGCTTAGGTTGAGTTTGAACTTGAAGTTGAGGTTGAGATTGAAGTTGGGGTGGAGATATAGATTGAGACAACACATCATGCTTCACATGATTAACAATGTGATTAAGATAATCCATCTTTGAATCATAAACAATATCCACAGAAGATGGCTAAACAATGGTATTAGTATCATGTGTAAGCAAAGGATTCATATAGATTTGGAAATTTTGATTAGGAGGAGAGACATATTTTTTCCCACTACCATCAAAATTATCAATAGATAACACATTAGAATCAATTAAGTCTTGAACCTTATGCTTTAAAGAATAATACTTCTCAGTATCATGGCCATTTTGATGATGGTATTGACAAAAAGCTTTGGAATCAAAGGATTTGGATGCCACCATAGCAGGTAGAAGAGGTCGAATAGGAGGTAGAGTAATCATATTAGCAGTCAACAATTTATTCATAATGGAATGCAAAGATTCAGAAAGAGGAGTAAATGTACGATTCAAATGGAAAGCAGTGGATGCAGAAGTAGCATTATTGGATGTAACAACAACTTGATCAGAAACTACATTCTCTTGTTTATTTATCTTGACATAGTTGTTAGATTTTTGAAATTTGTTTGGATTAGGAGCAGCATCACTCTTATCAACTAAAACATGAGTCATTGAAGTGTTTCTCTCAAATTGAATCACTTGTAATTGATAATGATGAAGCATTGTACAAAGTTGTTGAAAAGAGGTATATTCAGTAAGCAGAATCTTATCTCTAATATCCTTTTGTAAATTTGAAATAAACACACACTGAATATCAATATCTAGAACAAAATAAGAAATCTAAGCATAAAAATGCTTAAATCTACCAATAAATTCAATAATTTTTCTTTAGTATTCTATTTACAATGCATCAAATCAGTTAAAGACACTTGCTGACCAATGTTATTTTGAAATTGTTGAATAAAGGCAATGGCAAGTTTTGGAAAAGAATCAATAGACTAAGGAGGCAAGGAACAATACCATTACAAGGCCTTATCGCAAAAGGTTCTAGCAAAAAACTTGGCTAAAATCCTATGGTCATGAGAATAGTCACTACAAAGGATTTGAAATGTTTTGACATGAGTAACAGGGTCTCCCTTACCATTTTAATACTCAAGACGATGCATATCATCTTGTTGAGGAACAGGAGCACGAATGATGTCAAGGGATAAAGGACTTCCCATGTCACATGTAGGAATAATAAATTTAGATTGAGTTAAAGATGCAAGTTTTTTTTGTAAAGAGGACATAGTTTGAGCCAAATTGATGATTGTTGAATCATTAGATGAAATGGGAGGTAGAGACACACTAGAAACACTGGGTAAAGTGTATGAAGAGTAGGAATGGAAGAAACAACTAGAGGAACACTTGGAACCACAGTTGGAAGAGGAATTGAATAAGTAAAAGGAACATTATGATAAGAAGGTTTTGAAGTAGGGAGCGACACAAGAGGAACAATCATAGGAAGAGAGGGAACTGACATAGTCACCAAAGGAGGAGTATAAGTAGGAATGCTAGGTAAAGGAATGGAAGAAGGTTCCACACTAGTAATAGGAGGAGTGAATCCTAAATCTTGAGCTTCTTGAGCTAAAGGTTTAACATTTAAATCCATGAGATGAGTAATACCATGCAAGAGGTTAACACCTTGATCACTATCATGGAGGACCTTCTTAAGAGCACGTATAGCTTGAATAAAATCTTGATTATGGTTTTCTTGAGTAAGCCAATTTCTTATTTTATCAAGTTCAGTTGAAAGTTTTTGGACTGTTCAGGAGGAACTCTAAAAGAATCATCCTCATCATGAGATGAGTGAGAAGATTTATACTCCATATTAGGATTAGAAACATGAATAATCAAATTGTCATCTAGAATCCTAAGGAAAGGAGAGGAAGACTCAGGATCAAAGCCACCTATAAGTCTATGAATTTGTCTAACTGGAATATTATCAGTAGGACTAGAGGTATTAAATCTCATATACCAATGCAACACAAAATGAACTCAACACAAAGCATGAATAAATGAATGTTTTTGTATTTTTAATTTATACGAAATGTAAATGCAAGATCTAACACCATAAAAGAAAGAGTTGTCTATGATGGGTTCACCAAAATGTAATATATAAAAAATGAAATTGTTTGAAATGGTGTAATGGATATAAAATATGGTTGGGATATAGTGTGTGGGAAAAGTAGGATCTTCTTCTTAACCTCAAATTCCCAAAGGAATTATCCAAATTGATCAACCAAAAGGAAATGGTTAGTGCACAAATGAATCAATTGATAATGAATATGAAGAAAGAAGAAAAACATATATTCCATTATGGAAAGGAAATACATAAATCTTAATTGAATTGACAATAAGTACCAACCTCAAAATATGACCAATCTAGAAAATACTATTTTTTGGTGCCTGTGTTCAGTTTTGGGAAATTCTACAACCGGATCTGGCCTAGAAATGTAGAAACAGAGAAAACCCAAAAACCTTCTGTCTTTCTGAGAGAGGTCAACCTTGACCCAAAACAGGGGTATGATCTTACCCTGGGGCACAATCTTATCCCAAAATGTCAACCTTGACCTGCACTATTCCGACATAAATTATGTTTGTGGATCCCGGAAGTTCATCGAAAAGGGTACTTAGATCTGAACTGCAATTTGTTGTCCCGCACCTATACCTGCAAGAAAAAGGGATTTTTTGTTTGGATGAGGGGTTTGCCTTGGTCAAACCCCGATTTGGAATCAACCTTGAAATTTAATTAAAATTGTAGCAATTAAACAAAGTAAATGGAACTATTCACCTTGCTTATGTTGAAATCCTTGTGGAGGATTAGAATCCTTAAATCCACAAGTATGGATCCTCTAAATGAATGTAGAATTGGATGTAGGATGTCTCAAATAAATTGCATTATATCTTCAACACCAATCTTGAATGGATCTTGGAATAGGAAGAAGCTTGAATGGAAATGGATGGAGAAATCTTTAACAAGAGGGCTCCAAAGAGATTGAATCCTTCAATGGCTATCTATGGATCTCCTTGATGAATTGAATACTTGAATGCTTGAGTGCTTGAGGATGAATGAATGTTTAAATTATTTCCTTCTCCTTCTTTCTTTCTTTCTTGATTTCTTGATTTCAATGGATGGTGGTTGGAAAAAGATGCTTGATTGTGGATTGAGATATCATAACAAAGGATGGATTGAAATGAGAGAGGAAGACTTCCTTTTATACTATCTAGGGCACAAACTTCTAGAGAGGCCGAGATAGGAGAATTAAATTCTCATTTAAACCTTAACCCCTAGAAATGGACCTAGATTAAATATAATTTAAGAGTTTACCATTCCAAAATTTGAAACAGCCAACCTGAAAGCGGGAAAATAAACTTTCCGAAGCCTGACATCCTGAAAGCTCCAAAACTTGAAATCTGGACCCAGGGTTAGGGTCGAGGTTGACTCTAACCTAGGTCACGGTCATGGTCAACCTTGACCTAGAAGGTTGACCTTGACCCTAAGGTCAAGAATCTCAATTTCTTAGGACCAAGTGCCAAAAATAGGTTGGAAATAGGTGGAGTGAGAAGCAGAACAGGGGGCAAAAGCTTGATCCCATTCAAAGACCCATTCAAGGTATTTGAAATGACCCCAGACCACTTACTCAGAGGGATAAACTAGTCCTAAATGGAAGTGCTTCCATTTTATGATGATACACAATGATATACCCTAATTATTGAATACTTTGCATACCAAAAGAGCATTTCTCAATGTTGGCATAAAGTTTGTGTTTTTGCAGAGTTGAAAGCACTTGATCAACATGCTGCAAATGCTCAGACCAAGTTCTGGTAAAGATGATTGTGTCATCCAAATAAAAAAACAATAAAAGAATCAATTAATGGTCTAAGAACATCATTCATCAACCTCATAAATGTGGCTAGGGCATTTGTTAGGCCAAAAGGCACGACCAACCATTCAAACAAACCTTCCATAGATTTAAATGCAGTCTTACACACATCTACTGGATCAATTGGTACTCGGTACTATCCAAACTTCAAGTCATTTTTTGTAAATAAATTAGCCCCCCTAAGTTGGTCCAACAAATCATCAATTCAAGGGATTGGATATCTATTCTTAACATAGATTTTTTTCAATGCCCTATAATCAATACAAATTCTCCATGTCCCATCTTTCTTTTTAGCAAGGAAAATTTGACTACCACAAGGTGAAGCACTTGGATGAATGTGTCCTTTTTGAATTAACTCTTGAATTTGTCTCTTAATCTCATCATTTTCCAAAACTAACCTCCTCTATATTGGCTCATGTGGTAGTGGTGTGCCTGGGATTAAATCAATAGAATTCTTGACTTGACAGTGTGTTGGTACTCCCACTGGTGGTTTAAACACACTATGATATTCATTCAAAATTTTATCGATTTGATTTTGTTGATTTTTTGTTATGGTTACCTTAGCATGGGTATTAAGAACAATTGACTTTGTTTGTTTAGGGTGAATCATGAGTAGAAAAAAAGCTCTAGTTTGAGCAATCAAGCGTTTACATTATTTAGCACTAATTAAAGAAGAAGTTTGTGTTGGACATACCTCTGGTATTCGATACCTCTTCCCACCAAGCTTGATTGTAACAATACATGGCTTGGACTCATACATCCCATGCGTCTAATACATGTATGGTTTCCCCAGCAAGACATCACATACATCCAGTGGTGCTACATCACATATCACTTCATCCTTGAATGGCTTGATTGAATATGGCAGACGACACTATTGATTTATTTGAATATCTTATCCCTCAATTACCCATCCCATAGAGTATGGTTGTGGGTGTCTTTTCACTTTCAAATTTAATCTTTTGAATGTCTCCCTAGAGATCAAATTCTTTTGACTCCCACTGTCAACAATAAAATGCAGAGGCTTTCCATCAACCCACATCTATGAATGAAAAAGTCTATCATCATCTTCATGGGGCAATACTTTAGCAATTCCAACTATGGCATATGGGTTTGCTTCTATGATGGAATCATTCTCCTCTTTCTTAGAGTAATCTATTGGTGACGATTCAGGTTCAACTTCCTCTCCTTGCATTTCTGTCATCAAATTTTTAATACTCTGGCAATCCTTTGTATTATGGGTTGGGGACTTATGCATCTCACACCACATGCATGTATCTATTTTTGTCTTTTTAGCAGCCCACCATGTGTTCTTGGGTAAATTTGAATGAGGTTCCTTGGTCACATATTTTCCTACAAATTTATTGCCACCTTCAACCCTTGGCTTATTGTTTGCAAAGTAGTCCCTCTTCCCTTTTTGCTTGAATTTCTCTTCAATTGTTATAGCATATTTATAGGCAATTTCCAATGTCTCAATATTCAAAAATTTCATCTCTATTTGAATATACCTATGAAGTCCACTCCGATATTTCAAAATTTGATGCTTCTCTGAATCCTCAATACCAAGTTTTGTTGAAAGTGAATGGAATGTATTGGTTTAATCTTGCACAGACTAATCCCTCTTTTATCGAAGAAGCTTCCATTCTATGTATTTTTGTTCATATACATCCTCAAGAAAGTAAGCTTCTTTTATGTATTCCACAAATTCTCCCCATGTGGGCTTCTTATCAAAAGATATTTCAAAACCGTCTTCAAGAGGTAATTCTCATTCTTTATTTGCTACTTTGGTTTTCCATGCTAATTTCACATGGGTTTTAGCTTTGAGGAGAGAAAATGTTTTGTTTTTTTTGCATCTGATAAATTATTTATAGAAAAGTATCTATCCAACTTCGATAACCAGTTATCAACAGCTTCAGAATCGAGGTTTCCTTCAAAATCCAGGATGTCAAAATCGACCTGCACTTTCAAAGGGGTATTTCCATGAAATGATGTTCTTGATCCAGAGGGTTTTTGATTCTGTAGAAGGTGTGAAAATTGACTCATCATCTCCTCTCATTGCTTATTTAAAGCTTCCTCCACCAACTTCTTAATGGCATCGTCTGACATCTTCGATCGTGTGCGTCTCAAAGGTGGATATTTTGACAAATCTTGTGTATCTAATCCTAATTTTTGGTAGGAAGACCTTGTGTAAATTGGCATAAAGGAGTGTTCCCACTCTGATACCATTGATCTAATTTATTAAACCAGATTATAATACTCGGTGTGATACCTGTAGTATTGCAAGCCAAAAATTGATCCATTCTATTCAAATATTGGAGTTTATACAAATCTGATGGATCCAAGGGTCACAAGAATCCCTTGGAGATGAAATGAATAGTCATCATAATGTTTATTACAAATAAACTATTTGAACTATCAAAATTTATCAAAAAAACTATATATAAAAATTAGGTCCACTTGGAGAAGGCATAACTTTGTAGTTCTAGGCCCAATTTGCAAACCGTTTACTTCATTCAAAAGGTATTCAATAAATCTAGAATCAAATTTCAGAGGTAACACTCCATTGATATAGGCATCCAAGCCCTTAAATGCTTCGAAGACCCTAAAAAATGCAGTTTACTAAAACATAGGAAAATTTTTAAAATTAGGTTTCAGTATTTTTCTAATTTAATCCTGATTAGCGGTGCTCCTTTTTATTTGGCTTCCTCTAACCTAGTGGATTTGATTCTACCTCTTTCTATTGGTTTTGTCCCCTCTAGTGGTGTGGAAGATTATTTTACCACCTTTCTACTGAGCTAATCCTCTCTAGGGTTGATGAGGTTCATGTTTGTTAACACTCTTTTCATGGTGTTGTTATTGTTGTTTATCTCTCTTTGATGGTTCCTCCGCCCTCTCCTTGTGGTGGGGACCCTCCTGAAATTATTGCCTAGACAGTTTTCCATCCACGAGAAAAAACCCATGCTGTGGATGATTTGTCTACCCACTCTTGATCTTGGTTGCTAGTTGTGCTACTAGTCTACTATCAATGGTCTTTGTTGAACTTGTTTTAAGTTGTTTCTTTGGTCTGTAGTGTTAACACCTCAGGGCTATGGTTTTGTAAGGGACAACACCCTTGTTTTGTTGATTTTGATATAAAAAACTATTAGTTGAATTTAGTTGATTTGGCTAAAAGTAGTCAGTATTGCAACCCAAGAAAATTTGGCTAGAAGTAGTCACTATTGAAACCCATTTGTTTAATATGAGTCACATAAAAGTTGATCATAGAATGACTCTTGAACAAGTTTGGTCTAGTTTTAATTAATCATTTTCTCATCTAATTTTTTTGTTGTTGTGTTGCTATATATATAGTTGGAGAAAAATAAGGAAGTTTTAAAATACTCAAATACATATTTATTGATTATGATACTTTAGGTGTTTGAAAGCTTTTGTATCAATAGTATGGTTCTCTAACTTTCACAAGGTATTTGACAAGTGGTAGAATGTTAGGAATTATAGTGTCACAACCTTGACAATTTTTAAAGGTTTAGTTATTGTTTTTAATTACATTTTTTTATTATTTCATAATTATATTTTAAACATTTGTGCTCCAAAAAAATGGGACATCAGATTTTGAATTGACACTTTTGTCACAAGTTGATTCCTTGAAAATTGAGTTATTAGTTGTTCAAAGATGGCAATTTAATGGTATAATATAAAAGGCCTATTTTTAAGGATGTTTGACGAATGACAACTAGAAAAGCTTAAAATTGAGGAGTTTACTTTGAATGTGATTACTAGCTATAAGATGTGTAAGAGCATCTATAAGAGCCTTTTTAGATTGTTTAAATATATGCACTCAAGTTGGATGGTCAACTATGAAAATTTGTGACGATTTTTAATAGATAATATTTAGCATGTAAGGGATATATGAATATTCACTAGATAATACTTTATAGTGGTATTTTATGCCTCAAAAGAGTCTATACATTGAGGTCATGAGATGAAGACATTATTAAGTTGAATTTACAAATGTTTAAGCTCTATTAGAATGATATCAAATTCCCATGCATTGTATGTAGGTGAATACTTCTACAAATGCTTTATTTACAAGCGTAGTGTGACAACTGAAATTTTCTAGATTAAAATATTAAACTCTTTGAAAAAAAAAAAATTCTTCTACAAAATTCGTTCCTTATATATAATTGATTTTTTATTGCTTGTTTCAGTTTTATATGTTCCTCCATTATTTCTGTAACAAATTGAAATCAGATCTGAAAAAGTAATATATTTTTTTTAGTGCAACTTCCTTTATAAACTCAACTCTTCCATGCCCATTAATTTGTGGTTAAAATATAATAATTGATTAAACATTTTAGTTATTATTCTTTTGCATAGAACTTTCCACTGGTAACGGATATTTGAGCCCACTAATTCTTTACAAAAACAGTCGGCGACTTTATAAACTTCCAAGTTATTATAAAATAATCTTCAATTTAGAGAATGTGTAAATATGAGGGTGGTTTAGCTGACTTGTTCTCCAATCATTCAATAAAAAAAACTGATATTTAACTAAGAAAATTATGTCACGCAGGTTGATTTAGTTGTTTCAATATCTCCCTTCATATTGAAGAAAGCAGTGATGCTTCCCACAAATCTGTAACTTTATTATATTTTTTCCAAAGAACTTTATAGCTTATAATTCTTATGCATGCTGCCAAATTCGTGTAATGCAAGTGTTCCAATGGATGAAATGTCAAATGACGAATTATACGAAGACGGCAATTAAACGTGTGTTGTTTCACTGAAAAAATGGAAAATTATATGCGAGTTGTAATTTATAGTAGTTGGTTTATGTGAATGGGAATGATATTAGATTTATATGTTGTGGGTGTGACAAGACATGTGATGAAGGGTGCTCCCTTTAATACCACAAACACATAACAGACATAGAGAAACAACAACAATAATATGCAAGAACAGAAAATCGGCTTCTTATTATCTCCACAAATGTGGAATTACAAATTTTCAGAATTACAACATGCAAGCCACATGGGCATTCCCTTAATTTATTCTGTAGGACAAAGCCTCGAACTATTACCCAGAACTATTCTGAACTGCCTAAGACAATAATACAGCCTTCCTTATATAGGCAATTTTCCACCGCTTGGGAAGGTTCCAGAATTTTTAGCCAATAAGGCCGACCAAACTTTGAATTATTTTATTTTACATTTCATTACATCATAGTCGGCTCAAGATAACCTTTGAAACCCGAACATAAATTTTGAAGAAAAATTATTTTCCGCCATTTCAGGTGGCCCAACTTCCGAAGACCATAAGTCATCACCAGTTGACCCGATCGGCTATTATAACCCCATTTCGGAAACACCACGAAGCGCTCTACAGGCTTGACCTGCGCAAGCACCTGTCACCCAAATTTTTGACCTCATTCGGGGCCTCTAAAGCCTTCAAAACTGAGTTCAAAGTTTCTATACCCTGCTGCCAATACCGAAAATCTTCAATATCTTCCAATATACACTTGATCTGACAATGAAACTTTACTGGTAGACTTATATGACCAAAATGAACCTCCAAGAAAGAAATCAGATCATTCTGAGCACATACAAAAATTACCAAAAATAGTAACTTTCCATAAATAGCAGCTCTACACAAAATAGCCCTTATTGAATACAAAAACAGAAATATTTTTGGGTGATGCAAGATTGCTCTTACACCCAGGATGCTCCTGCATCAGACACCCAGGGTAATTTGAGAAGTGACGCTGTCACGACTCAGGTGTGCAGAGGAAAACCAAGACGGCTAACCTCCTCCTCTGTCAGCCATGATGAATCTTCAACAGGTCGTCCTTTCCACTTGACCAGATATTCTTCATATGTCTTGTTCCTTGTGCTTCTACCAACATGACTATCCAGTATATCTTCGATCTCCTTAGTGTCTGAACTAGTTGCTGGAATACTCCACTGTGCTGCTGTGATCTCATCTTCAACACCTCCTTCATGATACTCTGTCAGATCTGAAATGTTAAACACTGGTGAAATATTTAGCTCAGAAGGCAATTCTACCTCATATGCATTTCCTGAATCATGTTTCTTCAGTATTCTACATGGTCCAAACTTCTTCATTTTCAGCTTGTTATATGTACCAACTGGAAACCGCTCCTTCCGCAAATGAACCATGACTTCATCACCAACCTGAAATTCCTTATACCTCCTTTTCTCATCTGCCTTAGCCTTATACTGTGCATTCATCTTGGTAATATGCTTCCTCACCTCCCCATGGATGTTCTTCAAGTGTTCTACAAAATCCTCGGCTTCAGCACTACTTATTTCTCCTTTATCTATCTTCCTCAATTCAGATGCATTTCTTGGACTACTTCCATATACAATCTGGAATGGTGATTTACCAGTGCTTTTATTGACAGAATTATTGTATGCAAATTCCGTCTGTGATAAAATCAAATCCCATCCTGTTGGCTTATCTCCAACCAAACATCTCAGCAAATTTTCCAAGCTCCTATTCACCACCTCTGTCTGTCCATCAGTCTGTGGATGATGTGATGAACTAAACTTCAAATCTATCTTCAACTTCTTCCACAATGTACGCCAGAAATATCCAACAAACTTAGTGTCCCGATCTGAAACTATGGTCTTTGGCAAACCATGAAGTCTCACTACTTCTCTGAAAAACAATTCTGCTACATGAACAGCATCATTAGTCTTCTTGCAGGGAATAAAATGTGCCATCTTTAAAAATCTGTCAACCACTACAAAAATTGAATCATGTCCCCACTGATTCCTCGGTAAACCAAGAACAAAGTCCATGCTGATATCCTCCCAAGGCTTCTCTGGTACAGATAATGGCTGATACAACCCTGTATTCTGCTTCACTCCTTTTGCCATCTGACATACTCTGCAACTCTGTAAAAACTTCTTCACATCTTGCTGCAACTATGGCCAATAATAATTCTCACTAACCAAACCAAGAGTTTTATCACGACCAAAATATCCATCCAATCCTCCACTATGCTTCTCCTTGATGAGATTCTCCCTCATAGAACTTCGTGGAATGCACAACTAACTCCCTCTGAATAGCATATCATCCTGGATGATGAAATCCAACCATTTCATCCTGTCTAGAGTAACAGGTTCTGTACAAGCTTTCCAAGCTTCACCAAAATCAGGATCCTCTGGATACAAATTCTTGAGTTCCTTGAACTCAACCACTTCAATCTGCATTTCTGTCAGCAATAGTTGCCTTCTGCTAAGAGCATCTGCAACCCTATTAGACTTTCCACTCCTATGTTTCAAAATAAATGTATAACTCTGCAAAAACTCAACCCATTTCAAATGCCTCTGATTCAACTTTCCTTGACTATTCAAATATTGCAAAGCTTGATGATCAGTATACAAAATAAACTCCTTAAGAAGCAGATAGTGCCTCCACTTTTTCAATGCATGAACTATAGCATAAAATTCCTGATCATAAACAAAATATTTTCTCTTGGCATCATTTAATTTCTCACTGAAATAAGCAACAGGTTTACCTTCTTGGCTCATAACAGCTCCTATTGCAGTACCACTAGCATCACAATCTACTTGAAACACCTTATTAAAATTTGGAAGTGCTAAAACGGGTTGTTCTGTAACTTTTTGTTTCAACAATTGAAAACTCTTTTCTGCCCCATTAGTCCACTTAAACTCTTTTCTATCCCCTCTCATTGTTTCAGTCAAGGGTCCACAAATACTGCTAAAATTTTTGATAAACTTTCTGTAAAAGCTAGCTAGACCATGAAAAGATCTTACCTCAGTAGCACTCCTTGGAGTAGGCCATTCAAGGATAGCCTGTACCTTCTTTGGGTCCATTTTTAGACCTTCTGCAGAAACTACAAATCCCAAATACACTAACTCTTTCTTCACAAAACTGCACTTCTTCAAATTGATCAATAATTTCTCTTCTCTCAGCTTCTCAAATACCATACGAATATGCATCATATGCTCCTCCAATGTCTTACTAAAGATCAAAACATGATCTAGGTAAACAATGACAAACTTACCCAGAAATTTTTTCAGAACCTCGTTCATGAGCCGCATGAAAGTGCTCGGTGCATTGGTTAGCCCAAAAGGCATGACTAACCACTCATATAGTCCTTCCTTTGTCTTGAAGGCAGTCTTCCATTCATCTCCTTCTCTGATCTGAATCTGGTGATATCCACTCTTCAGATCTATCTTTGAGAAATACACAGCTCCACTCAAACAGTCTATAATATCATCCATTCGTGGCAATGGAAACCTATACTTGATTGTGATCTTGTTTATTGCTCTGGAATCTGTACACATCCTCCATTCTCCATTCTTCTTTGGTGCTAATACCGCTGGTACAGCACAGGGACTCAGACTCTCTCGAATCAACCCCTTCTGTAACAGTTCATGTACTTGTCTGTTCAACTCCTCACTTTCTGCAGGTGTCATTCTGTGTGCTGCCTTATTCGGCAAACTCGCTCCTGAGATCAAGTCCATCTGATGACTGATCTTCCTGACTGGTGGTAATCCATCAGGCACATTATCGGATACAATATCCTGAAACTCATTCAACAAGTCTACAACTTCTACAGGAACATCTTCTACTTCCTCTTTACCAGCTTTTGGAATTAAAGCAAAACATACATGCTCATGCCTCATACCATCTAGGAAATTTCTTCCATCAACAAAAGTTATCCTTGCATTACCACATACCTTTTCTTCAGTCTCCTTCAATGGTTTTAGCTTATGCCGCACTCCATCCTTTGTCAGGAAATAGGTATTCCCACGACCATCATGTACAACACATCTATCAAACTGCCATGGTCTACCCAACAACATATGACATGCATCCATAGATATGATATCACACAATACCTCATCTTGGTATCCACCAATCTTGAACTTCACCAGGCATTGTTCATTGACCACGACCTTGTGGTCATCCTGTACCCAGGCAATCCGATATGGATGTGGGTGTTTCTGTCTCTTGAGCTTCAACTTTGTCACCATCTCTTCTGACACCAAATTGTCAGTGCTTCCACTATCGATAATCACATCACAACATTTACCTTCACACTTGCACCTGGTGCGAAACAAGCTCCTCCTTTGCTCAGGTTCATTCTCACCACTCAACAGGACTCTTCTGTTAATCGACGTTTCTCCTCTTTCAGCATCTTCAGAATTTGATGATCTTGCATCTTCATCTACATGTGCAACTCTGGCCTGGCCTTCATTTCTCCTATCTATTCTGCCTTGGTGCTGAGGACATTCAAATGCCCTATGACCTTCTCCACAATGAAAACATGTTCCACGGAAGCCACCTCTTCCAGATCCTTGTCCTCTTCCCCTTCCTCTTTGATCTCTATTATTCTGATCCTGGAAGTGATTAGAATTATTTCCTCACTGATTCTGACTGCTACTGGCCTCATCCTTCTTTTTTGGGTCTTCATTTCGGCCACCATATGACCGTCCACCAGATCATCCACCGCGACCTCTTCCATTTTGTCTGCTCTCAAACTTCCTCTTCAGCTTTTCCTCTACTTTTAGGGCAAACTGGTATGCCTCTTCAATACTGTTCATTCGAACCAGATTCAGCTCCTCCTGAATGCTTGGCCTTAACCCATTAAGGTATCGGGAAAATTTCTCCTTATCAACTTCTGCATGGCTTGTTCTGATGAGAAGTCGATAGAACTCCTTTGTATACTCCTGAACAGATCTTCCTGCTTGCTTCAAACTTTGCATTTTCTTCAGTAGGTTAAGCTCATAATCAATTGGAATGAACTGTCGC
The DNA here is from genome assembly GCA_027943335.1 of Chamaecyparis obtusa. Taxonomy (NCBI): domain Eukaryota; kingdom Viridiplantae; phylum Streptophyta; class Pinopsida; order Cupressales; family Cupressaceae; genus Chamaecyparis; species Chamaecyparis obtusa. The sequence continues at coordinate 71,725 of BSBK01008582.1, forward strand.
TTCAATTTATCCACCATCCGATCCCATCTTGTGATTTTCTCCTTTCCCCTTCTATTTCGCTCCAACTAAATCTCTTGCCACCATATCTTCGCATGACCTTTCAGTCTGGCCTTCACAAATTTGACCCTATCAGGATCCTCAACATCTTCATACTCAAAATATTCTTCACATTCATTGATCCAGTCGATCAATTCCTCTGGGTTAAGATTTCCAAAAAATGTAGGAACCTCAATCTTAGGTCTTTTCCCAATCTTGGAAATCGCCCAAAAAAGTCTTTCTTCCTCCTGGTTCACAATTTCAACTTCTCCTGCTTGATATTCTTCTTCGGCTTCATCCTTGCTTTCATCTCTGACATTAAGATTCATTCCTCTGTGAATCTCTTCTTGCAATGCTCGCACTTGTCTCTGCAACTCTCTAACCTCAGGTGTCACAGCACCAGCTCTTCCGCCACGTTCTCTTCGTGGAGGCATTTTCGCGATGCGCGCTGAAACCCTAGCCACGGTCCTGATGCAAACTGCCTCACAGTCGGCGATCTGTTTACACACTCAAGAAAACCTGCTCTGATACCACTTGATGAAGGGTGCTCCCCTTAATACCACAAACACATAACAGACATAGAGAAACAACAACAATAATATGCAAGAACAGAAAATTGGCTTCTTATTATCTCCACAAAGGTAGAATTACAAATTTTTAGAATTACAACATGCAAGCCACATGGGCATTCCCTTACAATATTCTGTAGGACAAAGCCTCGAACTATTACCCAGAACTATTCTGAACTGCCTAAGACAATAATACAGCCTTCCTTATATAGGCAATTTTCCACCGCCTGGGAAGGTTCCAGAATTTTTAGCCAATAAGGCCGACCAAACTTTGAATTATTTTATTTTACATTTCATTACATCATAGTCGGCTCAAGATAACCTTTGAAACCCGAACAAAAATTTTGAAGAAAAATTATTTTCCGCCATTTCAGGTGGCCCAACTTCCGAAGACCATAAGTCATCACCGGTTGACCCGATCGGCTATTATAACCCCATTTTAGAAACGCCACGAAGTGCTCTATAGGCTTGACTTGCACAAGCGCCCGTCACCCAAACTTTTGACCTCATCCGGGGCCTCTAAAGCCTTCAAAACTGAGTTCAAAGTTTCTGTACCCTGCTGCCAATACCGAAAATCTTCAATATCTTCCAATATACACTTGATCTGGCAATGAAACTTTATTGGCAGACTTATATGACCAAAATGAACCTCCAAGAAAGAAATCAGATCATTCTGAGCACATACAAAAATTACCAAAAATAGTAACTTTCCATAAATAGCAGCTCTGCACAAAATAGCCCTTATTGAATACAAAAATAGAAATATTTTTGGGTGATGCAAGATTGCTCTTACACCCAGGATGTGCCTGCATCAACATGTGTTGACATCGTAAATGGTATATTAGGATAGATTACATATGTGTTGTATGGATAATTGACAATACAATTTTTGCTGTAAAACAATACCCATTATATTGCAAAGTGAAAGAACATACAAAGGGAGATGGAGATACAACTCCACATATAAAACAAACCAAAAACAATAAGGATCAATGATACAGATACATGATCCTGTTATCAATGGATATCAACCTATCAACTACTTCCTCCGGAAAGAGATTCCCATTAGCATGAAGAAATGCTTCAAATTTGGTTAAATCATACTCCTTCACGATGCTTGCCTTGTAGATTGCCCAGGCCTTCTACATGAGTTTTCTCTTACCTTCTGCCCCAAGACAGAAGTGCCCCAACAAACAACCATCTCACAGCATAGTATCAATATGCTCCAGTGTTGTGACCACCTCTGAGTACAAGTCATCTGCTGCCATCCTGCGCACCATTCTTATTGTGGGTAGCGAGTGACCGAGGACCTAAATAATGGGCTAGAAGAGATCTGCTATTAATCTCCTATTGTGGACATGTTCTCCTGACTAGTAATCTACCCCCAAAATGACCACCATGGTCACCTGCTCCCGCTCGTTGGCCCAATTGAAAATCTGATGAATCTACTCCTTTGATGATTCCACCAGTGCCTCCACTTTCCTGCATTGACAACTAATGCCCAAGTGACTCACCATATTCTCTCTGCTGAGTAAAGAAATGAGAAGTCCATTTAAATGAAAAAATTGCCCCACCTCTGATAAGTCTCTACTCAAAATAGCACATTAGATCTAAATGCCCGATACGAAGGACTGAAAATTGAATAAACTAGAGCCATGTGACAGGTACTTCTGCAAGCTTCACTTTGTCCAACTTCCCATCCCCCTCTGCTAGTGCCATCAAAATCTATCAATGCTATCCAACCCCTACCCTTGGGAGCGATTCAATGTCTGTAGAGATGATGTCCTGCAATCCATTCAGGATCAGATCATCCTAGTTGATCTCTAATTTAGATTCTGCATCGATCCCCAAATTTTCCAAGTGGTCTGCCACTTTGTTACCTTCATGAAAAATATGTTGGATACGGAAGTCATCCAAATTTTTTAAAGTCTCCTCGATCTACAGTAGCCAGCTAGCCAACCTCCAATTGTTGAAATTAGCTTTCGAAATGCCATCTAGAATGATTTGTGAGTCCCCTTCTATGATGAGTTTTTCAATACCATTACTAGCACACCAACTAAGCCTGGCCTCCAAAGAAGAGATCTCAGCCACATTATTAGTGGTGACGCCTACACTCCTTGCTATGCCCTACAACATTTCACCCTTGTCATTCCTAATAATAGCTCCCAAACCACTCCTACCCAGGTTGCCTCTACTAGCTCCGTCAAAATTTAATTTTTTCCATCCAATTGAAGGAGCCTGCCAAAAGGTATGGATCCTTTCGGCCTTCTTGTTCTTGAGCATATGGTCCCCACAGTACCTAAACTACCATGACTTCTCCATATCATAGTCCCATTTCGACTAAAATGAATAATTCAATCAAAGAATTCTTGTATTGACTACTTCCTCTATGGCAACTTTGATCTTAATCTTGAGCTCACTTACTTCCAAGACTTCCTCCTTGAAGATCCTTCGATTGCGCTCCTTCCAAACATGTCAAACCAACATAGAAGGACACACTAGCCAGAGTAATCCCCATTTTGAGTTTGTTCTTATCAGTAGACCATGATGATAGGAAGTCTTTGAGTGTAGGGTTCCTAACTGTATACCAGTGAATCCTATCTAGCAACCAATCCCAACATTCACATTCATATGGGCACCAATATAACAGATGATCTACCATCTCCTCTCCCTGTTTGCACATAATATACCAATTGGGCCTAGAAATCCTAATCATCTTTAGTTTACTGCCTGTCAAAATCCTACCATGCAGGTTAATCCATAGAAAAGCCCCTACCTTCGGTAAAGGCCATTTATCCCAACAAAGTCTCAATACCCAATAGTTGCTACACTGTCTGTGCATTAACAACTCATATCCTAGGTTAACCTTATAATCTCCTAATTTGGAAGCACTCCAAATCAAAGAATCCTCTACTATTGAGCGGATCACTATTTTATGCGAAAGCAACTCCTGTAGAATAGTGTGATTGGTTGAAGAAGCTACTCCTATGATTCTCTAGTTAGCCCTAGAAGAGGATGAGGAAGCAAAAGACTTGTAATCTACATCCCACAACCCCTTTGAAGCTTCCATCTGGTTAACCTGATCTTTATCTGAGAAGAAGGTTTCAAGAGGAAAATCCCCATTCCAAGAGTCTCTCCAGAACCTAGCTCGCTGCCCATTACCAATCTTCCATGTGAGGTGATCAATGAGAATCTTGTGACTTTCCCAAATAAATCTCCAAAAGGGTGAGCCAATAGTAGAGTTAGCCACCATCAAGATTCTATCTAGGGCCCAAGAGTCTAAATATTTTGCAGCCATAATTTGACACCATAGTTTCCTCGGGGATTTGTACATTTTCCATGCCAATTTGGCTCCCAATGCCAAATTTTGTAAGCTCATTTTATGAAGCCCTGCACCACCTTCCTCCTTGACCAAACAATTCATAACCCGATTAATAAGGGGGTCCTTCTTATCTTCTATTGAGCCCTCCCAAAGAAACTTTTTAAAGAGACCTAAGGTAGAGGATGCTCTATTAGATACTCTGTAAACGGACAAATAGTAAACTAGAATGGCCGATAAAATTGATTTAACCATGAGGATCCACCCTGCCTGAGAATGCCACCTATTCTTCCATGACGATGCTTTCACCCGACATTTTTTTAATACCTCCTCCCAAAAACTATTATCCACCTGACTCGCATATAAAGGTACCCAAAGGTAGACAATTAGAAACTCTCCTTTCTCAAACTCCAAGATGGCAGAAATTATGGAGCGCTATCTCCTACTGGTATTAAGGAAGTACACCCTTGATTTAGTCTTGCTCATGCTTTGGCCCGAATCTATTTCATAAATATCCAGCACCTCCTTAATAATCTTAGCCTCCCTAATAGTGACCTCCCCAAAGAGGATGGCATCATCTGCAAATTGAGAATGAGAGATTGGATCTAGATTGCTATGAATAGATATCCCTCACCATCTACCCAAACTTGTCTGCTATTTGATAAATTTGCCCAGAACTTTTGCCATCAACACAAATAAAAATGGAGGTAGGGGATCACCTTGTCTTAACCCATTAGTAGCTTGAAAGAAGCCACATACCAAACCATTCACAAAGATGGAGAAATGAACATAAGACATGCAATGAAAAATACATTTGATCCAGTCTTTATCAAAGCCAAATCGAGAAAGGACTTTTAAAAGAAAATGCCAATGGACTCTATCATATGCCTTGCTGACATCTAGTTTAACAATCATACCTTGCTTCTTCTCTATATATAAACTATGAATCGACTCACCCACCAAGATTATGTTATCCACTATTTCGCAACTAGGAACAAAACCATGCTACTCGACCGAAATAATCCTATTAAGAAATGGTTTTAATCTATTTACCATGGCCTTAGACAAGATTTTGTATCGAGAATTTCATAAAGAGATTGGCAGAAATCATCCATAGTCAAGCACTCTTGTTTCTTAGGAATTAAAGCTATAACAGTATTGTTCATCTCTTTGACAAATTGTCCTTTGATCCTGAAGGCTTCCACCACCTTGAGAATGTCAGCTCCCATAAACCCCCAACACTTTTGAAAAAATTTCGAGGGGAATCCGTCAAGACCTGAAGCTTTGAAAGGGGGATTATCAAATGTTGCTCTTTTGACCTCCTGTAAGGTGAATAGGTGCATCGATTATATGTTGTCTGCATCTGATACTTCTTGATTAATAACTTCCAAAAGGGTTGATGAAGACTGAGACAATATGTCATTGGAGGCCCCTAAAAGGGATTTGAGATGAAGAACTGCAGTATTCTCAACATCTTCAGCCTTGTCTTTCCATCTACCCTAATCGTCTTGAATGTGGTTGATTATGTTAAGGGATCTTTTGGATTTAACCAAAGCATGAAAGAATTTGGTATTCAGATCCCCTTCATGAATCCAATATTCCTTGGACTTATCTCTCCAATACACTTCCTCTCTAAGAAAAAGTTCAGACAATTCACTCTTGAGTAATTTCTCTTTTTCAAAATCCACATTTGGCATCCCTGCAGATATAACTAAATTATTTAGATCCTCCAATTCTGCTTCCACCCTGATCTTTTCAAAAAAAATGTTTTTGAATCAGGCTTGATTCAATGCTTTAATTTTATCCTTAACCAGTTTAAGTATTTTAACAAAAACAAAGCTCGGGGTGCCACTAAATATATCACTATCTCTCCACCATCCCTCCACCTTAGAAAGGAAGTCCTTATCCCTCCACCGCATATTTTGAAATCTGAAACTCCATCTAAAACTCTGATTGACAACATGGAAACTCAACTGAATTGGGAAATGATCTAATAAAGACAAAGGAAGAATACTAGAATCCAAGTTGAAGGATGAATCAAGCCAAATAGAGACAACTAGAAATCCATCCAATCTTTCAGAAATCCTAGCAAAATTTTCTCATCTATTTGTCCATGTGTATCTCCCATTCTTAGGAACCACGTCTAACAAATGATTCCCATTCACAAAATCCTTGAGGTCTTCCATAACTTTATTAGACATTCTCAAACCTCTTGATTTCTCATCCAAGTCTAAAAGAGCATTAAAATCCCCTACAACAATAACCTTGTCGCTATTGAGTGAAGCTATCTTGGAGGAGATTGCTATCCACAACTGCAATTTATCCTCTATTTTAATCGGGCCATAAAAATTGATTAAAGGAAAAAAAAATTGTCTTTAATGTTGACTGCCATGACAAATAACCAGTGATCATATCTTTCCAACTCCAGTATCTTAATATTGCTGGGATTCCAAAGAAATCGAAGGCCCCCTACCACACCTCTAGCTTCTTGAAAAAAACCTTCCCAATTACTACAAGAAAAGAGAAAACTAAGAGCTTTATCCATACAGAGTTTAGTCTCTTGAAACAAAACAATATCGCTCTCTATTCTGCTTAACACTCATTTTACCAAGCATCTTTTGTTAGGAGCGGAGAGGCCCCTGACATTCCAAGAAGTGATCTTCATTTCTCACTAAGGGAGATCCCTTCTCCCTTGGCTTTTCTCATGATGTCGAGGACACTGATGATGCCTTTATCCTTGGCCCTCTCTTCTCTCATTTTCTTTTTTGATCACCTACCCTTGATGCCTTTATCTTTTCCTAAAAGGATGTTTACAGATTGGCTAATACACATAGTCTCAATAATATGCAATTCATCTGCCAGAAGGAAATCATCCAACGAGTCCCTATCATAATCAATCTTAGAATATGAATGTGCTTGATAATTGAGGGGAATGATTGCCTTAGAAACTGTCTCCCCTTCTCCCTTCTCCTAATGTGAACCTGAGCATTCCCCTTCCTCCTTAGTCCTGTTCAAGTTTTCAATCAAGGTTGACTGCGCAGGTTCCTTATTTGTCTACAAAGTAGTTTTTGAAACCATTTATTGATTCCTAGTCTTCTAAACCCAAAATTTGGCAGGTTTAACAAAGATCTTACAATCCGCGACACCGTGATTCTTAAAGCCACATCTTGAGCACCCAAGAGGAGATTCAACTTCAACCTATTGCTTCCAACTACTACTACCCACTTTTAGATTGATGAAAGAGGGAATTTCTTGTATTGCTACAATTTTGATCCTGGCATATAGATATGAGTCATTTTCTATGATTGTTTCATCCACTTCTTACAGAGTGCCCAATGATCTACCAATACATTCTAGACTCACATCCCCCCAATATTCTAGCGAAAGATTGTATAACCTAATCCAAATTGGTTTCTGATAAACCGCTAAAGGAGTAGGATCAAAATTGGGCTACCACGGCTGCAAGTACAGGGGAAGTGACTTTAGAAACCAATTTTTCTGGTTAAGAATCTTAAATATGTTTGCTTCCTCTTTGAATATTACTATAAAAAAACCCTGTGGAATGAATATTACTGTAATACCCCAAAAATGGGCTATAAGTTCATTAATCTTCTATATCAACAATTTGAACGAAATCGACATCAAAGTCCTAACCTAAGGCACATTTGCACATCATCAAATCATAATTGATTATCTTAAATTCTGCATCAGGGAATATTCCTAGCAATATTCCTAATTATCTTAATTATCTTTAATTTAATGATTATTTGGCGATAAATCACATTTATCCTAAGTTTGATTAATTGAATATTTTCATATTTAATTAATTAGATTTAATATCTTGCCACTTAATTGTGTAATTAAATTTAATTCTATCTATTATTAATTGTATTATTTAATTTTGACAATAAATCCAATATCCTATGAATAATTGATTAAATTTTTATTTAATTAATTAAAGCAAGTTGTCATTATTTAATAATATAGTTTTTAATAAAAGTTTGATTAAATAATTGATTAACCCATAAATCAATTGTTTTAATTTCAAAAATCAGTTAAGTTGAGCATAAATCACTTTATTATTAAATTAATTCATAAATAAAACATGCACAATCATAAAAGCAGACAACTATCAATTATCAATTAAAGCTAAACTCTATTTTGAGTTAAAACTTAACTTTTGCATGTTTTTGTGAATTAAATTATCTTTATTATCAGATAACTCAAAAATCAAGCTAAGTTAATCTGAGTGATTTATGGCTTTCTTTCATGCACCTCCAAAGCCTTGGATTTTTATAAAAACAAGGCTCAGCTCTTCATAATTCATCTCTCTCAAAATCTCTCAAATCCACGAATTTGCATTCTCACACTGTTGAATTGGAGTCTGAAGAATCATCTTTGTGAATCCAAGCTATTGTGAGATCTTTCTAGTTTTGAGAATTGCATATCATTTAGCATAGATTCATAGCATATCATAGATCAATTTTCATATTAGCATAGATTCATATCAGTTTATCATTCTTATTGCATCTAAAATCCAAAAAAAATATAGATTAATTGCATTCATATTTCATATCAGTTTTGCATTCAAATCCTTCATTTAGGTGTCGTCTAGGTCACTGATCTCGATAACAATCTGAGAACATCAATCTCGCACCTACTAGAAGGCAGTAAATCGCTTGGTTAAATTAGATTTCAATTTTGCACGATTTTGATTTTTGCTAACCTCTAATGTTTTACTAAAGTGTTGTGTCTACAGATTAGGTACAATTTTCACACACACATTTCTGGCGCCCACCGTGGGGCCTTGAAATGGGTTTCCAATTCAATTCTATCAATTTTTGTCTCTTTCTCCTCGGTTTCTGTGCAAAAATATGATTTTTATTTTTTGTCCGTATGATATTCATACGAGTTTCTGACAAAAGTCGTATGAGTTTGATCCTACTGTCGTACGACAGTTGACCGCGTATCATTTCATCAGGCACCCACTATCATTTGGAATCTGGATTGTCATTTCATCAGACACCTAGTGTCGTATGAGTTTCCAGCCTATCGTTTGGGAGCATACCCACTGTTGTACGAGTTTTCAAACTGTTGTCTGGTAATAGACCCACTGTCATACAAGTTTTAGCATCAGGTTTTAACTGTCGTTTCATTTTTGCAGGTAGTTTGTCAGATTTTATTTTTGGATTTTGACTAACAACTAATCTTAACAATTGGAATTCTCTATTTTTTATTGACTCTTGCTGGTTTTGATTGGAAAAAGCGTAAAGTTTGCTAAAATCAGGTAAAAGTCTACTAAGCGCATTGCGAGGATCTTAGGTATTCCACTTGTGCTGATAATATTTCAGTTTGGGCTTTAAATAAATCTCTCGTGTGTCTAGCTTGGGTGATTCTTTTCATGCTTTTGTTTTGCACACTTGCATAATTGATACTAGGTTGTGACACCTTAAGTATTTATTAGCAGTCTTAGATTACTTGTGATTGATCTAGATTGCTATCTTGGGTTATTGGACTCGCTAATCCACCGGCCCTTTGTTTTCACCCCGTGGTTGCAATATCAGCGCCACATTAAAGGGGAGGGGTCAATAGGAAAGAAGCGTTAAATGCTCCACTAGGCAACCCTTGTGTGCTTTTTGGAACTCACTTGTTTTCTAGGTTGTGGACTCATTTTTAGCTTGTGTGAGGTGTTAAGTGCTCCACTTTGTGGACTCATCTCATATTTTCTTTTAGTGTTAAGTGTACCACCTTGTGCTTCTGAATACTTTTGGATAGATTTTCTTTCAGGAATATATCTGTGCTCACATAGTAATTAGGCCCTATGAACACTATTCATGATTCTTGAGAGATTGGATTCCCAGCGAAATCCTTCTTGATGACATAATCCTTGTAGGTAGGGAGGATACTTAGTGTATTTCACATTCAACTCGGTTAGTGCATCTTCTCTTATTGATCGATACATTCTCTCCCAGGAGAGATTGATAGATCACATGGGGTTGACATCACGAGCTTTGGTGAATCAAAATTGGTTAGTGCATCTTCTCTTATTAATTGATACATTCTCTCCCCAGAGAGGTTGATAGATCACGTGGAGTTGACATCATAGACCTTGGTGAAGAAAAACTTTTTCTTAGCATGTTGGATTTATCTGTCTGCTTTGTTTGGGTTAAAAGTGAAAAGGCATCAAAAACCTTGGATCTAGAGCCAAGTCGCCTTGTGGTATACTATTGTGAGTCATCTTTAGAGAGGGTTAACCATAGCAGACAATCCCTTCACAGGGCAAACTACGTTGACGGAACCTCAAGCGGTAATAGCCATTTTCGCCATGGTAGTGACAGCCGCTATATAAATGTCCTTGTGGAAGAAATCTCCATGGGTATGGTTCATTGTTGGGTTCTCAGATCTCCCTAGCAGCTCCTGAAGATTAAGTTCTCGGACTATGTCAAAACCCTGGTGCATCGGGATTGGAGTTCACCCCTTTGGATCATAAAAGTTGTAGAGTCAAACCATTACTAAAAACCCTAGCGAGGCCAAATTTTCATTTTATAGGGTATATGTGCATTATTGCAAAACATTTTGGAACATACACAATTAGCGCTTCTGAGGATTAGAATGAATAAGTCACTTGATTGTTCATCCGCAAGGTTGCTTTTGCCCTTGTTCATTGTTTTCAGACATGCTTGAAATCACTTGCTTGCTATTTTGCATGCTTGTTTATCTATCTGGTTATTGAAAATGGACAAATCTGTTACAATCCTCAAATCTGGACATTGAAATTTGCAAACAATTCAAATATGAAAACTCAAAATTTGCAAAATCTGAAGTAAAATCCTTTTCTGGAGTCAAAAGTCATCTCAGGAGGTCAGAAAGTCATACGAGTTTCCATCAAGTGTCATTTCATTACAACCCATCTATCGTATGATAGCAAACCCAGTGTCGTATGATTTTTCATGCTAGCAAATTCTCAAAGTCAAAATCTTGCAACTGTCGTATGATATTGTCAACTGTCATTTCATTGCAACCCATTTGTCATATGATTGAGTACCTAGTGTCATACGAGTTTCCATGCCAGCAAATTCTCAAAGTCAAAATCTTGCAACTATCGTATGAGATTTTCAACTTTCGTTTCATTGCTACCCAACTGTCGTATGAGTTTTGCAACTGTCGTTTCATAGCATACCCACTGTCGTACGAGTCTGCAGAGTGTCATTTGGGAAATTTTTGGAAGTTGTCAAATTGCCAGATATTTAGCTTTTTCAGCCTAATTTCAGAATCTGTCGAATGAATCACTGTGTTAGGAACAGAGTAGTAGCTATTAAGAATCCAATCATTTTCCTAAAGTGGCCTTTTGAATTTGATTCAGCCTTCTGTTTAATTGATTTGAGTCCTTATAATCCTGTGTCAAAACCTTGTCATAACTATCAATCTTCAATCAATCATCAAAATGACTAAGTGTTGTGATATCTTGTCCGCTATCTTTTGGGAACCTACCCATACATCCAGGGCACAATATCCTTCATCCATGTCTAATCAAATCTTTAAATCAATCAAACCTTGACAAGGTTGCGTCATCTGATCATCTTGATTCAATTCATTCTTCAGTTATCTAAATCTTATTCTTTTGTTTCACTTGAGATAAATGGTGGAGACTAGAGCTTCCTCTCACAAGAAATATATCACCACTCTCCAAACTCCAACTCTTGAGCAACTCATCAATTCTGGTCTTTATGAGGATGACAGTCTTGGCAACTATCGATTGAAATCTGGTTACATACCCCCTCCATCAACTCATAGAGGTACTCAACATACCCCTCATCAATCTAATCCAGGGAGTCCACAAACTCCTACTATGTCTCAAGCAGGGACAAATTTTGGCTCTCAAAGAGCTCAATCTCAACATGGTGCAGATCAGGAACCCACACCTGAAGAAATTGCTCAATATCAAAACGATGATAACTTCAAACAAATGATGAAGTATTTCTTCAAAGAAGATAGAGAAGCATACTTTTTACAATTAGCTCATCAAGGAGCTAAACTTCCTCCCAACTTTAATGTTGAAGATATCATTATGCATGAGGAAGAAACTCCACTCACAGCTATGACGAAATAGATACATGCTTTACAAGTCAAATTTAATAGCCTTGAGAAAGAAAAGGAACCCAAAGAGTTCTCCATGGAAGCTCTATGCCCTTTTCCTTTTGACAAAAACTTGTATATGCCACCATTTCCAAAAAGAGTGGAGATGCCAAAGTATGACAAGTATGATGGACCCTCTGATCCTCAAGATCATGTCAGAGACTTCTGTACGCAATCAATGGAGTTCATGCATGAACCGACCTATCTGATGTGTCTCTTCCCTCGATCTCTAGGGGGAGCAGCCATCCACTGGTTCTCTAGACTGCCTTCTACTATCAAAACTTTTGAGGAGTTGATCAAACTGTTCTACCAGCAATACTCCTACAATATTCAACATCCTGTCACCATGATTGATATCTGTAATCTCAAGCAATATCCAGGGGAACCATTCCTAACATTTCTCAAGAGATGGAGGAAGAAGTTCTCTCTATATGCCAGACCTATCCCAGAAATAGAAAAACTGGAAATCTTCATCAATAACCTTGTTCCAGAAATTAATTATCATTTACAAATGCAAGATCATACATCTTTTGACAAGATGGTGTATAATGCTATCAAAATCAAAAAAGTGCTTGTGAAAAAAGGAGAAATCACACTTCAAAAAGACAAGTATGAATCTGGATCTAGTTCCAAAGACAAGAACAAAAATTGGAACAAGAACAAGGGCATTGTCATAGATGGCGTTGTTGACACTGTCTGTGTCCCATCAAAGGAACCTGCCTACAATCTCACTCTTGGCACTCAGGCCATTAAAGCTTCAGAGCAAAAGTCTTCTCAACCATCTCGAAGGAAGCCAGAATACAAAAAATGGGATAAACATAAAAAATTTACTCCTCTAGGAGAGTCTTTAGAATTAGCTATGAAAACACTATTTCCTGATAACATCATCTCTTTACCACCAATCTGACCAAATGATCAGGACCCCAAACCGATATGGTGGAAGGAAAATGAATTATGTGCTTTCCATCAGAGTAAAGGTCACAAAACTAGTAGTTGCTACCACTTGAAGCATACCATTCAAGATCTGATCGATAGTGGAGACATCACAATTGACAATCCCAAGAGAAATCACAATCATACAGCATTCACAGAACCCTTTCCAAAACACGGTCAAGAAGTTTCAACTTCTCAGCCTAATATGGGGGCAAAAGTCAACTATGCCTACCCTGGAAATAATGCTGTCATCAATATGGTTGAACCATGTCTCCCTGAAAGTTGCAATGTCATCACAATTGTATGAAGAGATAGAGATCATTCCTCAGCTAACGCAGTTACTCGATCACAAGCTCAAATGCATCTGAAAGGACAAATCCTAGATTCATCAAATGTCCCTAAGGTGCCCTTCAATCTTTCATCTGCTTCTAAATAAAAGGCTACTTCCAAATCTTCCAATCCAAAGGATACAAGGCCTATGTCTTATAGCATTGTTCAACAACTCCAGCACACTAATGCAAAAATCTCCATGTTTGAGTTGCTTCGAATATCTCTAGCTCATAGAGCCATTCTCAATAAATCTTTGCTCGGTTCCAATGTTCCTGATGACCTTGATTTAGACAAGTTCCAGACTATGGTTGGACATCTTACATCTCCGCAATATATCTCCTTTTCAGAGGAAGATGAAAACTCCTTGAGTCACCCACATAATCAGCCTTTGCATATAGAAGTCTTGATCCAAAATCGTAGAGTCAAACGTGTGTTGATAGATGGGGGCGCTGGCCTAAACATTTGTTCTTACAGCTTGATCACACAATTGGGATTTTTCAGAATTGGCTATTGATCCTAGAAAGAAAATAACTATCAAGAAAGATCTTCTAAAGGCACCATTGTCTTACCTATTAGAGTGGGTCCAATTATCAAAGATACCATTTGTCAAGTGCTTGATCTACCTTTGGCCTACAATGTCCTTCTAGGGAGACCATGGATACATGAAATGCAAGCTATTCCTTCTATGTACCATCAATGTTTGAAGTTTCCTTATGAAGGAGTAGAGGTTACTATCCCCACAGATCTGAATACAACTTGCAACACCTTGAAGGAAAGTGCAAATAAGCTTGTACCTAATAACAAAGAATCTTCCATTGAACCAACTAAAGAAGCATCCACATCTAAAATGGAAGATCTTGCAAAAGAGGTTAATATCAAAGAAAATAGTATGGGAGAATATACTATCAAGCTAGTCTTATCTTTGACATCTCTCCCTATCTCACCTAAGTCTTATGGGCAATCTTTGAAACAATCCAAACTAGACTCTAAAGAACTTCTTGAAGCATATAAAAAGAATTTTGTAGCAGAACAAGTATCAAAGCAAGAATTTGAAGAGGATGAGGCTGTGCTATCATGGTTGTACAAAGATGAACCTGAATCTCAAGTTGTTCAAACTGGTGACTCTACAGTATCCAAGTCATATGGTCCAGGAGATAAATTAATAGCTAAGATGGGATATTTAGGTAAAGGACCTCTAGGAATTAGAGGAAAAGGTCTTGAGACGCCTCTCCCACATACTGGTAGAGAAAATAAAACCAAAGTTGGCTTAGGATTTAAGAAGAAACCCTATCACCTCAAAGGTAATTGTTCCCATGTCATAGAGCAGATCACACCAGGAGAACCTCTTCTTAAGAAAGAAGAAACAGAATCATCAGATAGTGATTCAGATAGTTCAGAACTCATTCCCTATGAAAAATTGCCTAAAGAGATCAAAGACCTTCTTGATGATAAAGATGATCCTATCAAAAGAATTAATGTAGTAGAAACACAAGAACCTACTATCAATCAAGAGATAGTTGAAACACAAGAACCAGCTAATCTCAAAAACAATCAAGAAGAGGGAAGTGGTAGTGATTCTAAGATAGATTCTCATGAGTATGAATGCAAATCAGAATCTGAGGGTAACCCTTCTTGGGGTATTCACCCTGACTTTACTCATGTTCTAAGATTTCCTAGAGATCCTGAATCAGAAGATGAATCTAATGAATATGAATGGGGAGTCATCCTAGAACCAGATGAGCTTATCATGGAGAAACATGTTGATGTTATTCACCAATATGCACCTCAAACCAATGTAAGTCTAGAGCGAAATGATGAACCTATCGAGTCTGATCTACCTATGGCTGAATTGGACTCCCATGATGACATTGATCCTATTCATGAATTGAATGTCTTAAGTTGTAGTATCACCTTTGAACTCATGCATTAGGTTAGGACCAATGATGACAGATCCATATCCATAAACACTATCTCCCAATCTTTCCCTACTTTGACTATCAAATATCTAGAACTTATTGGTCAAACCTCCACGAATCTGAGCCATGGTATTTATACCTTCCCAAATGACTATGCCCTTGCTTGCTACCTCAATGCAGTTGAGCCTATGAGTACTTCCATCAGTGAACCGAGTGTCAGCATGACCGAGTCAGACATCAAATATCTTAGTTAGAAAAATAAGAATAAAAAGAAAAAGAAAAAGAGTTCTGAGGGTGAAAACCACTTTGTGGTAGTCTCAGAACCTACAAAAGTAAAAATAAAAGACATATCCAAAGGTGAAAACCTCTCTGAGGTGCCTAAGGATGAGATATTTGATGTCCTTACAAGTCATTTATAGGACAAATCTGTAGTTCTAATTGAGCCCACTCAATCCATCAATTTGGGTACAACAGAGGAACCACAATTGGTACATGTAGCACAATCATTATCAGAAGAAGAGAAGCAAAAATTTACAACATTCCTAACAGAAAAGAAGATCAACTTTGCATGGAAATATTCAGATATGCCAGGATTGGATCGTAATCTCATAATACATCATTTATCTATCGCTCCAAATGTCAAACCTGTCAAGCAAAAATTAAGAAAGATGCATCCTCATGTTGCACTCTTGGTAAAAGCTGAATTAGAGAAGCTCCTAAACACTAGATTCATCCAAGTTATTGACTATGTAGAGTGGATCTCTAATATTGTACCTGTTTCTAAACTAGATGGCTCAATCAGAGTGTGCACAAACTTTAGAGATGTGAATAGAGCATGCCCTAAGGATGATTTTCCACTACCTAACATTGATATGATAGTGGACATGACTGCAGGTTTCAAGATGTATTCCTTAATGGATGGTTTCTCTAGATATAACCAAATAAAAATTGCTCCAGAGGACCAAGAGAAAACTGCTTTCACATGTGCATGGGGCATCTTCTGTTGGAATGTCATGCCATTTGGGCTTAAAAATGCTGGTGCTACATATCAAAGAGCAATGACATCTATTTTCCACGACATGATGCATTGAACTATGGAAGATTATGTTGATGATACTTTAGCAAAATCTATGATCAGAACTGAACATCTAAAGGACTTGAGCATGATCCTAGATAGAATGGAAAAGTTTAGTCTCCGACTAAATCCTAAGAAGTGTGCTTTTGGTGTCACTTCTGGAAAGCTCTTAGGATACATAGTTTCAAAGAAGGGCATTTAAGTTGATCTGGCTAAAGTCAAGGCTGTAA
Source organism: Chamaecyparis obtusa (assembly GCA_027943335.1). Taxonomy (NCBI): domain Eukaryota; kingdom Viridiplantae; phylum Streptophyta; class Pinopsida; order Cupressales; family Cupressaceae; genus Chamaecyparis; species Chamaecyparis obtusa. Next base: position 88,269 of record BSBK01008582.1, read on the forward strand.
TAGAGATGCAACCTCCCATGGATATCAGTCAAATGAGGATGTTTCAAGGAAGAGTTCAATCTATTAGAAGATTCATATCACAGCTAGCGGACATATCACAACCTTTTACAAAAACATTACATAAAGGTGTGACCTTTGCATGGAATGAAGAATGTGAAAACAACTTTAACCATATCAAGAAGTATCTATCAAATCCGCCTATCTTGATGCCCCCTATTCATGGGAAGCCATTGATCCTATATGTCTCCACAACAGCCACATCACTGGGGGCATTGCTAGCACAACATGACGAAGACAAAAAGGAAAGAGCCATTTATTATATAAGTAGAACATTGGTGGCGTATGAAAAGAACTATTCTATGATTGAGAAAGCTTGTCTTGCTATGATCTTTGCATCATAGAAACTGAGACACTATATGTTAGCTCATACCACACATCTAGTAGCAAAAATTGATCCACTAAAATACCTACTAAGCAAGGCTGCCCTCACAGGTAGACTAGGTAAATGGGTCATGCTTCTAAGTGAATTTGACATTGAATACATTGAAAGAAAAGCTATAAAAGGTCAAGTTATTATTGATCAACTAGTAGATGCACCCATGTTTGATGACACACCAATGCAAATGGAATTTCCAGACTCCTCTATTATGCACCTATCTTCTAGAGAATGGCAATTGTTCTTTGATGGCTCCTATACACAAAATGGATCTGGAGTAGGTATATTGTTCATAACTCCTCAAGGATACTCCATCCCAAAAGCATTCAGACTAAAGTTCCCCTGCACAAACAATATTGCAGAATATGAAGCCCTCTTGAATGGTATGAAACTAGTAATTGATTGGAGAGTAACAGAGCTACACATTCATGGAGACTCTCAACTTGTTATTCATTAAGTCAATGATGTGTACCAAACTAAAGATGAAAAGCTCATTCCTTACAAGAGAATGGTAGATGATCTTAAGAAATATTTCATATCTATCACATTTGAGAAAATTCCTAGAACGGAGAACAAGGCTTCCGATGCAATGGAAACACTATCTACTTTATTACAACAGCCTGAACATGAGCTACGCTATGAGTTTTTGGTGGAAGCACTATCTTATCCTTCATATGACTCCCCTGAAACCCACATGATCTACACTGTTGTAGGTCATGATTCATCCTGATATAAAAACCTATTTTCCTATCTCCAAGACCAAATCATTCCTGATACCTTCAACCACCATGAAAAGAGACACCTTATCCGTAATGCCTCCCGATATGTCATCATTGGTCACGATCTATACAAATGAGGTCTAGATGGTACGCTACTTAGATGTTTAGAATGAGAAGAGTCTCAACATGCATTAGAGGAAGTCCATGATGGTATTTGTGGGTCACACTCGAACGGTTTAACACTAGCTTGAAAACTTATTAGGGCTGGGTACTATTGGCCTGAAATGGAGAAAGAGGCTATCAAATTTGCTAAGAATTGTCAAAAGTGCCAAGTACATGGAAACTTAATTCATGCTCCAGGGAGGGATCTAATCCCCTTTACAACACAATGGCCTTTCCATCAATGGGCATTTGATCTTATCAGGATAATTCATCCTCATTCTTCTAACGAACATACCCATATAATCACAACCATAGATTATTTTACAAAATGGGTAGAAGCAGTCCCTCTGACACAAGCAACGGGGAAAAAAATATCTATGTTCATATTGAACTATATCATATGTAGATATGGGATCCCTCATTCCATAATCACAGATAATGGTGGGTAATTTAGGAATAAAGACCTCGATGATCTATGTGCCAAATTCAAGATCACCCAACATTGGTCTTCTATCTACTATCCATAAGGGAATGGCCAAGCAGAGGCTTCCAACAAAAATCTATTGAAGATCTTGCACAAAATAGTAAACAAAACTAGCAGAGACTGGCATCTCATGATTACACTAGCTTTATGGGCCTATAGAACAAGTATCAAAATGCCCACAGGGGCTACACCTTTCACTTTAGTTTATGGGTCTGAAGCGGTACTGTCTATTGAGGTTGAAATCCCATCACTAAGAATCAGAATGCATGGTCTAGTAACTGATGATGACTATAGAGTGTCTAGGTTACAAGAACTGGAACTACTAGATGAGTGAAGACAAGCAGCGTATGATTATCTAACAGTATATCAGAAGAGAATGTCTAGAGGCTACAACAAGAAAGTCAGACACAGAGAATTTCATGTTGGCGATCTAGTCTTGAGAGAAAATCCTAAAAATCAATCCCATCAAGAACGCAAGGGGAAGTTTGAACCCAACTGGCTGGGTCCTTTTTTCATCACTACTACTTTTGGCTCTGGTGCCTATCAACCCTCAACAACTGAAGGAGAATAGCTCTGAGAACCAATCAACGTTCTCCATCTAAAGAAATTCTACACCTAAGGCATTCAGTCTATGGTAAAATGTCCTAAAAAAAATTAGAAAAATTAGAAAAAGTCCTAAAAATGAACATCTTGGTGAAAACCTAGCAATAGGCGCCTTGATGATTCACAAATAAAATTGAAAAATGAAAAATACAAAAAAAAATGAAAAATAAAAAAAATTGCCTTGGTGAAAACCTGGAAATAGGCGCCTTGGTAGCAAAAATAGAATCTCTGCCAAGATGGTGAAAACCTGGCAAACGGGTGCCACTTGTTTCAAAATGCTCCATCTATCAACGCAATCTTGATCTTTCCCAGCTTTCAGTCTTGCTTTAGTTTGTACATATCTCCCGGTTTGTTTTTGCATTTCTAGTTTTCAATAAGTCGGTCTATACACCAATCAGCTCAAGCGTCTATATCCTATCAATGTTCAAACTTGGGGGCAATCAATGTCATATCCTATGGTCTCCCATGTATTTGAGACGTATCATATCCAGTCAGAGTCCTTTGAAGCTTCATTCGAGTCAATCAGTCAGTCTTGTCTCCAAAAAGGATTTTGCATCTACAACAACGCAATCAAACACAAACTGAAAATGATCTGTGCTTCATGCTTTTATCTCCTTGTATGCTTACTGATTCGCATTGAGATTTTTGCATATTGTGTCCCTTCGAGCTCTTCGATGATGTCCTTTATAGGATTAGGAGAGTGATGACTGGGGGCATAATTTTTTCTTTGTTTTCTACTTGTATGTGAAAATCTAAACAACTTTGGAAGTTCTAGATTGAAATGGTGTCTGACTGTAAGAGCCTCTATCTCGAATTGGATGGCCATGCATACCTCGACCATTGATACCCAAAAAATTCAAGGAAGTTTGATCTAACTATTGTCTTTTTGAGTGAGTTCTTTCTCCTACTATGAAACGCAATCTTACCTAAGGATGTGAATGCTAAAGGGTCACTACGGGTAATTCACACTGGATTTAGAATGATCTCTTGACCGTTTGATATGTATGTTAAAACATAGATTGCTATATCAAAATGGACATGATATTCAGGTCATCCTGGCATTTATGCCTTGGTGCTTATATCTAATCTGACATTCCGAAAATAAAATCAATATTCATATATCCATGGTTGTTGACCAATGGGTGTTGTATTGATTCTTGCGCATACAAATCGGTATTCATATGTCTATGGTTTCATAGCTAGTGGGCATTGTATTGATTTATCCGATTACCTAAAAGTTCAATGATGATAACAAATCGACACATGATCAGTGACTAGGTCCTAGGTCTTAGGTTGCATTTCATTTTGCATGTCTCTTTGCATTTTGCATGTTGCATGATCTCACAATGACTACATGAACTTCAAAGCTTAAACAATTATTCATATCAATTCTTCACACCTAACAAGAGTTGAGTCTCATTCGAAGGTCTCTTCATCAAACCGCGAGCAGTAACCCTCCGGGGTTAAACATCCTTTTGACATAAGACTGAGTACTTGTCTTCATCAACCTATAAAAACATATCATGTGTATCGTTGCATTTACATTTCATATCATTACCATTTGTTACATTACATTACATTCATTGCATAAGCATAAATCATACATACATCTTTTCATAATCAATTCCATTTGCATCACATCCATACATACATTCTACACTAATCCTAGCATAAGCATAGCATGATATCATCATAAATCCACAACATGACAAGTACACATGAAGTCACAATAAAAATATCGATCTCACATATATCCAAAATCTTGAAATGTGTCAGGGGTGCACTATTGGCACAATGTACAAAAGAATGAGCTCCAGAAAGCTATCAGAATCACAATAGTATATCAGTGATAAAAAAGAATAGAAAATATCAAAACATGACCACAGAGAATCAACTCTCAGCATGCTCCTCGGTATCTGGTGGAGGAGGCGGTGGTGAGTCTGGTATGACCTCTACCCTCGGTGCCCTAGCTCCCTCGGAGGCTGCCATGTACTCAAAGTATGTAGCTACTCTCTGTTCAACAGGAACAACAGCATAGTATGCAGACACATAATAGGAGGCCCGTGAGGTCTGATGGGTCACCTCTATCTGTAGTCTCTGAACCTCTGAGTGAAGCTCTACACGAAGCTCAGTACACTACATGTCTGCCTCCTGAAACCTCTCCTCCCATTTGGCACTCTGTACCTTCAGGTCCCGGACCTGAGCTCTGAGTTGTCTAATCATCTCTGATGAAGTGAGAGGAACAGTAGGCTCTACTGCAACTGCTAGCATCTCTGTATCTTATGTTGGCTGCTCTGGCTATTGTCCAGTGGTATCTGATCTACACACCTTACGGCATCTAACCTCCACACCCAAATCAAAAGTGGTGTCTACCTGTGTGGGATCTGCATCACCACCTGCAAACTGCTCACCTGCCAACACCTCATCTATCACACTGACATTGCCCAAAGTACCCCTCTCACCCCTGGATCATCTATGTGACCCTGTGGATGTACCTGTGGGAGAAGTAGAAGGATGAGGAGGCCTCATATGCCCAGATGATCTCTGTAATGGAGCTATCACTCTCTATCTGGGCGGTGTAGGATGCACTGCCTATGGTCTCAGGCCCTGTACCATAGGAACACCTGTAACATCCATCGCCTCCTCCATGGAGGGTATCAACTCCATAGGATCTGAGAATCTATGGATGGGATGATCTGCAAGCCACATAATGTATCTGTCTGTCACTCCCACATCGACAACCTATGGCCGGTAGTCCCAATCTCTACCTATAATGGCATTGTACTCCTTTGCACATAAGGAATAGGAGAGCCTCGGTGTCCATCCAAGCCCTATCTCATGCACAATGTGAGCATATGCAGTGTACTCTCATGGGGCATCCTGTCTGCATGCATACTGATGCCACACTCTGCTAATCAAAAATCTCTCTAGAATAGTGGGAGAGTGGCCAATAAGTACTCGACTCTGAAAAAGAAAACTATAATGCTCCCTTGCAGTGGGCCAGACCTCTATCTGCAAATATGGCCTCCAATGAACAAAAGTCATGTCATCTAGACATCGCCGGAAGTACTCGGTATGACCCATACGGACCTGTGTGACATAACCAACATATGTATATATCACTGGCTCCTGTGGCTGCTGCTGTGTCTGAAAAACTAGTCTCAATACTGGGATATGCTCCTAGGCCCATATCTGTAATACAAGAGCTCCTGAAGCAAAGCTCTTGCAATCCTGATACACAATCTCATGCATCTCTGAAAACATATGTGCCAAGAGGCACTGACCCTAGGCAAGCTTAGTGGGCATAGCCATAAGAAGGACTACCATCAGAGCCCATCCCATCAAAAATCCATTCTGTTGATGGACTAGCATGATGAGCTCCCCTATCATACCAGCAATAATGCAATCTAAACGGTGTGTCTGACCATATCTCTATACAAGGGTCTCCTAGGAAATGGACTCTGTCAACTGTGTATCATCTCCAAATAGACGTCTAAAGGCATGAAGACCACCCTGACCAGAACTCACATACTTAGGATGCCGATTGCTATGAAATGGAATGTGCAGTATCCTATAGACATCCTCTGGAGTCATGGTCATCTCTCCAGTAGGTAAATGAAACGTCTATGTCTCCGAATGGAATCTCTCAATCAAGGCAGTCAAAAGGCCATGATTTACCCTAATGTTGGGTAAATGAATCAAATACTCAAATCCACAGGTAGCAAGATGAACCCTCATCGGGTCTGGAAGCGCGATACATAATCTTTGGGTAGCCAGGTATGAATGTCGGATGTGTACATCTGGATATGTCACCTATATCATACAAAAATAGGGCATTCTATCAAAAATTGGGTTCAATAACAGGCTAATAGTACAGAAATTGGATAGTTAGGAACTTCAGAAGGTAGGTCAACCAGTCAGATATCAGCATCAGGCATCAGAAAAGTTAAAATTTGGCCCTAAAAGTCAGTTTTCAACACTCTATTTTTATACGACAGTCCAGACTGGCATCAAATGTTGTACGACATTCCACAGAAGACCAAACAATAATACATGGTCATACGACACTGCGCCCAGGATCATACGAGTTTCGAGGGACCCGATGAAATGTCATATGACACAAGGGTCCCTCTCATACGACACTTGGGTATACTTGAAACGACAATGTACATTAAAATGAAATGTAGTACGAGTCTGGTATGGGACTCATACGATTTTTCACACATGCAAAGATTAAAAAAGCAAAATGCATACGAAAAAATTTAAAAATGCTATGAAACATGAAAAATTTGCAATTTAAGAGGGGCACAGAGGTCCACCTACTGGATGTCCATATTGTCGGGGTCTCTCGTATCTCCGGCTGCGCTCAAATCAATGCAAACTCACGGGAACCTTCAGATCTCACTATTCTGCAATTTTCTTGCTCAGAGGGCTCCATAAAATCTCCAAAGTCAAATGGTTGAAATGAATTGAAAATGACCCTTCAAGCCTTTATATAGCATTTGACCTAATTTTCAAAAGTGCTCCGTTTTTCATGAAAATTGCACCCCTGGCTAATTTCGACATTCTAAATCCATTTTTGGGATCAAAATCAAAATTTGAGATCGTTTATTATGTCAAAATCACGATTTAAAATTTTGGGCCCAGGACGGTCTACTGCTTGCATATTCGACCTTCGATCATCAATCTAGTATTCAACTTAACTGATTATCTAACATCAAACTATCAAAATTTCAACTTGGTCAACTATGGTCAACTCATGGTTTAACCTAGTCAAACTTGGTCTTTTGGGACCTTCCAACGATGCAGAATGCATTCTCAGACGTGTTTAACCACTTCTCAAATCAATTAGCATGCTTCTAAACTGTCAACGTTGACTTTTCTTGTCAGATTTCAATTTTAATCCCAAAAGGGGCATGGTATTGCACATCATTCAAAGTCTGTAATCTAATTTGAAATCAATATCTTTCATCAGTAATCAAGACAAACAATCACGTCTAGTTACTGATTCATCAAAAAAACCTCATCGCTCGGGGCAAATCTATCATCACTTGGGGCATATCAAATTCATCAAGATCCATATCAATCTGGTATTCTCCTAATCTTGTAAATTGTATCAGTTTTTGCAACCATTGGATCATAGTGTTCTTTCCTTGGTTCTTCGGTAACTGAAGGATTTGGATGTGATACCTGCTAGTTCTGCTAAGACAATCGAGTCTAGAACCAGTCACTCACTTCTTTGCAATCCTAAGGTTTGGAATCAGGCGTTTTGACACTTTTTCGCAATCATAGGTTCATTTACAGCTATAGTGAACATTATCTTTGGTCATTCAGGACCTATTATCTCCATATCAAATCAATATCAATCAACTTCTGTCTCATATCAATTATCAATTATCAAACATCAATTTCATATCTTTATCAAACACAGACTGTCTTTGAACCACTGGGCTTCGCACAATAATTCAAAGAGGGGAAAAATGTAATACCCCAAAAATGGGCTATAAGTTCATTAATCTTCTATATCAACAATTCGAACGAAATCAACATCAAAGTCCTAACCTAAGGCACATTTGCACATCATCGAATCATAATTGATTATCTTAAATTCTGCATCGGGGAATATTCCTAGCAATATTCCTAATTATCTTAATTATCTTTAATTTAATGATTATTTGGCGATAAATCACATTTATCCTAAGTTCGATTAATTGAATATTTTCATATTTAATTAATTAGATTTAATATCTTGCCACTTAATTGTGTAATTAAATTTAATTCTATCTATTATTAATTGTATTATTTAATTTTGACAATAAATCCAATATCCTATGAATAATTGATTAAATTTTTATTTAATTAATTAAAGCAAGTTGTCATTATTTAATAATATAGTTTTTAATAAAAGTTTGATTAAATAATTGATTAACCCATAAATCAATTGTTTTAATTTCAAAAATCAGTTAAGTTGAGCATAAATCACTTTATTATTAAATTAATTCATAAATAAAACATGCACAATCATAAAAGCAACTATCAATTATCAATTAAAGCTAAACTCTATTTTGAGTTAAAACTTAACTTTTGCATGTTTTTGTGAATTAAATTATCTTTATTATCAAATAACTCAAAAATCAAGCTGAGTTAATCTGAGTGATTTATGGCTTTCTTTCATGCACCTCCAAAGCCCTGGATTTCTATAAAAACAAGGCTCGGCTCTTCATAATTCATCTCTCTCAAAATCTCTCAAATCCACGAATTTGCATTCTCACGCTGTCGAATTAGAGTCTGAAGAATCATCTTTGCAAATCCAAGCTATTGTGAGATCTTTCTAGTTTTGAGCATTGCATATCATTTAGCATAGATTCATAGCATATCATAGATCAATTTTCATATTAGCATAGATTCATATCAGTTTATCATTCTTATTGCATCTAAAATCCAAAAAAAAATATAGATTAATTGCATTCATATTTCATATCAGTTTTGCATTCAAATCCTTCATTTAGGTGTCGTCTAGGTCACTGATCTTGATAACAATTTGAGAACATCAATCTCGCACCTACTAGAAGGCAGTAAATCGCTTGGTTAAATTAGATTTCAATTTTTCACGATTTTGGTTTTTGCTAACCTCTAATGTTTTACTAAAGTTTTGTGTTTACAGATCAGGTACAATTTTCACACACACAATTACAACAACATCCCAGCTCCACTTATCTTGTACCCATGCTCTGATTTGTTCCCTTGCCAAGGTCACCCTCCAATGAATCACCCAATAACTGCCATTCTTTTCCACAAGGCAACATCCTCTTCAATATCTTCCAGTAAATCAATGTCAACCACCTTATCATTCTTCTCAAAAGTAGACCGAGAAGAGACTGTAAAATCCACCCCTCTGTTTCGACCACCAAAGCCAGTCCTAGACTTGCTAGAATAACAAGCCTGTCTAAACCCCTAAGAAAAGAATTGCCCAGCATGACTGTTCCTCTCCTTAAAAAATAATATATTTATTAATATAGTATTAAAAATAATTATTAAGTAACTAAATAAATTAATAATAATAAAATTATTATTAATATATATGATAACATCGCTTATACAAAATATATAATATATAAAGAAGGTCGACTAAATGATAGTCATCGTAGTAAATAACAGTAACAGTGGATGGTTAAAGAATATCGACCAAGGAAGAGTCGATGTATGAGATAGTAGAGGCATCATGTATAATTATGCATCGTTTAATGAAAGAAGAACTAATCAATATACCTAGGATAGGTATCGATCCAATGAAATAAGAACATTATAAACATAATGTTAAATCAGTTGCTAGCAATTATAATAAGGCTATGAAATGGTACAATTAGTAACAAAATCAACATGAGGCATTGTGACTTATCATTCAAGAATAGGATATAAAAGTACACACTCACAAATCATTCTCATACAGAGGAATAGAATAAGAACAATATACAGATTGACTGGAGGGTAGTGATATACATTAGGAAGCACTTGCCTTATATCAGAATTAGAGGAATGGGCATATAATTTATTAATTACATACTAAGGAAACAACACAAGGGGATTGAAAGGAGAATAAATTTAGAACCGATTATCCTTCCCAGATTTTCTTGATCTACACGATTGAAAGACTGTCTACTTGTTATTATTGATTACGTACACATAAGACAGAATCAGAGACAATTCCCTATTGTAGGAATCAATCGACCATATTAGGCACAATAGTATTTCAAAATTGCATAAACATATCAGCATATTAGATACAGCAATTGGTGTTGTGAATAATAAGTAGAATCAATTGTACAAATTAAAATATTTCATTAGGAACATCAATTCAGTCACTATAAGTGATTATAAAACCATATCTTAGCATAACTATCCTTCTTAATCAGAGAAAGCTATCAGGATCAACTTGCATATCCAATTAGGCATATCAAATATTGTTTGTGAGTGCAATTCTATAAAATCAATTCATTTGGCATAGTTCAATTGGTCAATCAGAGGTAGCACGGATATTCATAAAATAACAGTCCTATAAGTATTTAATATACATATATATATTCTTGCAATAGCATTGGCATTCTCTATGACATAAGTTGCAAGTGATATTGTACATCATAACAAAGTTGATAATTCCAGGTAATAGTCCTAAATTTCAAACCATTACAAGTCGGGGACATTACAATCATGACAAATAATTTTTGTAAATTTAGAAATTTGGGACATTTTGGGTTGGATATTTAGAGTGAGTTTTCGTGGTTTTTAGATGAAGAGTCTATTGAGTTTGTTTTAATTTATATCCAAGGAAATTATGAGATGTTGGACAAACCTTATTAAATTGCAAAGAAACTTATATCTCCTATTACAAGCCTTTATAGTGTTGGACCTATTCTGGCGACAAAATCAATAAAGAAGAAAGAGTTTAATGTCTTAACTGGTGTCAGGGGATATCAAAGAGCATTGTAAATTGATACTATTGTTGACCCTGTAATAAGGTATGTTGCTTATGGCATTACTTACAAGATTTATTTCAGAAATAGAGAAGATGCAACTTCGGTTATAGTTGTATTTATAGCACATCAAATGGTGGAAGAAGGAAAGGGCTTTGATTTATGTGAATTTTTTAGGCGCAATTATTAGATAATATTGCTATGACAAATGACATTGGTTATCTTTTCTAGTTTGGTTCCCTAATTATGTGTTTTGTGCTTTATTTCTTGAAATCCCTATCAATGAAAGATAATATTGAACGAAAGTTAGATGTTCTTATTGGAAAATAAATTTACCAGTACTTAAGTTGCTTGAAAGAGATAAAAAGAGTGTGTTAGACTACTTCATGAACCTTGCAAATATGTGTTGTTTTGGTTTGGTACTCAGTAGTATAAGTGCTTCTAGGGAATGTCCCTCCTTTGGAAAAATAAAATTGGAAGTGGTGCATTTTGGTTCTCCTTCGGAATCAAGGAAGCTGAAGAAAATTGAAGATCAGGAAGAAATAAATGAGGTTGATGATTCGGAGTCGACTAACCATGATAAAGAAAAGACAATCTCAAGAGAATCTATGGAGAACAGTTCCTTACTAATATCAATGGCAGAAAGATGTGGTAGATCACATAATAGATTATCAATAATTATAAAGGAGTTGAGAAGATGTATTAAAGGTGTGGCCAATGAATACAAGTATTGTCTTCACTCGCCTAATGCTATGGAGAATTATAAAGCTAAGTCTGACTCTATTGAGTCCAAGCTAAATACTTTTGGAAAAACATATGATATTTTTAGTGATAGAAATGGTTCACACAGAAGAAAGATACAATCTTTGCAAACAAATCTGGTTGATGTTCAGAGACGGAGTGAGGATTTGATAAATAATTTTTGAAAGGTCAAGGTGATAGCTGAAGCTAGACTGGATCATCCCACCGATCTCCTTGAAGAAGCATAAAAACATGAGTAGAATCTCATTGTTCTAAATAATACTATTAATGTGATTGATTCGCTAATAATTTGTAGTAGCATGTGTTGGACTTTTCAGTTGGCAAAGTAGTCCTAGAAGGACTTTATTCTAGAACTCAAAGAGAGGTATCAAAAAAATTTCTAGGTCAGTGAAATTGAAACACTTCTCTTGGTTGCTCAGTTTTTTCAGGGGGGGTGGGACTTTTTCCTTAATGTAAAAGTGGGAGTAATATAGAAATATGTATTGATGTATAGAGGATGAATATCAAAGGGGGAGTAGAGTTATATGTTTTTCCATCAATAAGAAAGGGGGAGATTTATGAAATTATGTCTTTGGTTCGCATTGATGTCAAACATGGTGATCTAGATAAATCACAGCATGTAAAACAATTAAATTTTTAGTCTTTATGATCTAGACAAGACCAGATAAAGATGTAGTATATTAATATGAGTGACAAGTGTGTAATACCCCAAAATTGGCACCTTACAATTTTAATCAATTTTGGTGCATTTCTTCAATTTTTACATCATCAAAGTCCTATTGTACTAGGCAATTCTGTCTCTTAATTGACTTTATTTGACTTGGTGTCAAATGCAGAAAACCCTAAATTTGCATTAATCAAACACTATATTTAATTCCTAAATATTCAACTTTATTGGCTAAATAATCCCTATTATTAATTAATTTAGTTATAAAGTCTTAGTGCTTTTAAATTAAATTAATTCCACCCCCTTTAGCTAATACACATAAAAGGGAATTAAATAATATTTGGTTATTTGAATGGACATCTTTATTTGGATTTAATTATTCAATATTACTCAAAAGGCCACCCATGTGTTAATATTCATTCATTTAATTAAATAATTCATCAATTTGTCTCACCTTTGTCCATGGAGATGAAGAGTTGGCCGTTTCTTTCCAAGAAACTCTTCATCCTTCTCCTAGGCTTGTCTATATTATGAACCTCGTTTTGTCATTTGAAAGAGGCAATTGTGAGAATACCAAAACTATAGTCAATTTTTGTCTCAATTTTCATGCTTTCAAGATTTTTATTGCATAATTAGAGTGATTTCCATTCTAGTTTAATTGCACTTTCATACTAATTAGTTTTCTTATTATTCTCTAGATTAATTCTCACTTTCATTTTAAAGCATTAGATTAAAATCTGCATTCTCATATTTCTTTCAAGTTCTTATTTTAATTTTCACAATCATTCTTAGCTTAATTGAAATTCATTCTCTTTCTAGTTTTCTTAAAATCCTCTGTCTTAGTTTGGTCTACGATATTGGCTCTCCAATCTGAGAGTAATTCAAACACCCCAAATAATTAGGAGGCAACAAGTCGATTTAATCAATATTGTGAAATGAGTAATTCATACTCCTCTTCATAATTAAATGATTGAGCAATGACTATGTTGTGTCTATGGCTGGATTAGAGGTCCACGTTCAGCTATAAACATTTTGGCACCCACTATGGGGTAGAAAATTGATTTTTGGCCTCACTCTCAAAAAAATTCTGACAAAAATTTTGCACTCTGTCGTACATCCGTACAACTATGTACGGAATCTCGCATGAGATTTTTGAGCATGCCCCGCAAATTTTTGCCTTCATTAGCATTCTCTTGCACAAAAAATCACTTTCTCGCACCAGACCCTGCACTTTCTCGCGCGCATCACTACACTTCCTTGTGCAAAGCCTACCATCAGTTTTTGAAAATTTTTAGTTTTTGTGTCTTTTTGTTACAAATTTCTAACATTTTTTGTTTACTGTTGATTTTCATATCTCTATTTTCTATCACAACATAACTGTGGGCTGTAGGACGCTTGTCAAAGACATAAAATCACTAACGGTTTGCTTGTAGGATGATTGTCGAAGACACTCAAAAATACTTTGTTTGTTTATTGCTTTCATCACATAGTATAACTAGGGCCTTGGTAAAATTTCTTAAGGGTCTTGATAGTGGGCTAGGGTAATAGGCTCTTCATTACATGGAAGTGATGCCCATGGATGAATCCGAGACCCAGATCCTACTAGCATGATAGATACTTAGGGAAGAAAGGAAAGGTAGCAAATCTTTGTCGTGTCTATTTGTTAGGGGATTATGCTCTTCTCTCTTTGAGAGAACCAGAAACCCAAAAGCTTGTGTATTGGTTAAGGAGAACTAGCTCAGTGATGAATATGTCTTGCATGTTTGGGTAAGGTGAAGAGGTAGGGAAGTATGCTCTTCTCTATTTGAAAGAATCAAAAAATTTGACCCTCAAATCCAAGCCAAGTTGTGTCACCTTTAGAGCCTGTCAGAAGTTGAACCTTGGGGAATGACCCGAGTGAGTACACACCTATTGCCGATGATTCCACCTCACTATAATAAAGAAAGATTTGTTGAGTCTAAAGACTCCAAAGCCATTTTAACTTCCTTCTCTTGATTTCAACTATCATCTTGAGAAGGCTCTATCTGTTGTACTGAGCGGTGCCACTCCTAGCCCTACTTGTGGGGGTGTATGAATTTTAGGTGTCAGTGTGGTTGTGAGGCCCTAGCCCTATATCGAGGGCACTGAAGGTTAGTGTGAATGGAAGCCCACTAAAAACTTTCTTAGTTAGTTACCTACTTGGATCACCTCTGAAAGGAGACATAATCTTTGCACAGGGAGGGGGAAGAATCTCTCCAATAGATTCTCACCATAGACATGCACCTAGACATTTGAAGGTGGTATATGACACTGGTCCCTACTTCAAGGGTAACCTTTTAACATATATTATTGATTCCTTATAAACATTAAAAACATGGGCGCCCTCTAGCAGGTGACACGGCTGTGTGAGGTGAACGCATGCGCATAAGCTGTGAGACATGAATTTTGTCTTCTCTACCATTTTTTTGTAGGGATAACTAAGTGATTATTTCAAGTCTTAAACTATCTATCATGATTAAATAAAGACTCCCATGATTCTGCCAAGTTGCTTTGTCCTTGGTTGAACTGTTTGCGAATACTTCTTGCATCACTATTGCTTGATCTAAAACTTCATGCTTGTAAACGATTGCTTGCAACATTCAAACTAAGATTGCTGATTCACATTGTCCTTCAAACTGTTCAAAAAATGGAAATTTTGTCAGAGAACAGTTCAGGCTGTGTCTCAAAACTTGACTTTTTACTTCAAAAACTGTGTTAAACTGTTGAACTTTGATATTTTCCTATGCGAAATTTTAGAATCTTAGCATTTCCTTGCATGAGCTAGCATTTTCTCGCATGAAGCCTAGCATTTTCTCATGCACACCAGCACTTTCTCACATGAACCTGACCCTGATTTCAAAAAAGTGAGTTATTTCCCGTTGACTGGTCAATTTTTTGCTTGATCTGATTTTTGTCTCAAATCTATCTGCCTGTTCTCCTGTTGTCCACTATTTGAAACTGAGTGTCTCGAGCTGTGAACTGAATGATTATTGCTTAAACTCATATTGTCTCCCTATTATTTGTCTCATCTTATTATGCTTTTTTACCTTCTAATGTGATAGTCACATCTCAACTATTCTAGCCATTCTCTTGATGATTCGTGTTGGGTGCATCTCACATCTTGGTTGTTCTAGCCTTTATCTCCTTTTCACTATTCTTAGAGATAGATTTTTAGCATAATCCGAAGTCCTCACTCGTTATCTTAATCTTCATCTGACTGTTACGACTAGAAGTGGCAACATTTTCCCCGTTCGTGGTATGGGGCAAGGTAGAGGTAAATCTCATAATCAAGAAATAGATCATCCCGAACCTATTGCGAAATTTGAGTATTGTTAGGGATCCTCAAGTTCCTCTCCATTGCGTACTTTCAAAGATAGCCCACCACAATTATCATCTCTAGTGTTCCAGGAGTGCTATAATCCATTGTTTCAAGCGCAACCTGACTTATCGTTTAAAAAATAGAACAACTCATTCTTTCAAGACAACTCATTGTTTCGTAACTTTGGAAGGCCACTTCCTCGAACTAGTCCTATTATTGAACCTATCAATTCTACCAAAGATATTGACTCATTTGAACCTATTGACCCTTTTGATCCTGTTAGAGCACTGAAAGTTACCTTGGTCATGCCCTTTCAACATCGTTCACATCATTTTACTGAGTCTTCCTACATTGACAAGATGGGAGATCCCTTTGACTTCCAACTAGGAAAATACTACAAAATTCATGACCAATCTCAAAATGATCACATCATGGTCAATCTCACAATGACCAACGTCATGCTCAATCTCAAAATGATCAATGTTATGATCAATCCCAAAATGATCAGAATCAGCACCAAGCTCAAAACAAACCTCAAGGTGGTTAGCAAGCATATCACTATCATCCTCCTCCATACGACCAGAGTCAAGATCAAGCCCCAAGCATTTATGAGGTTCTTGGTAATGACGATGAAGTAATAACCCAAAATGACATAGATGTTGCGAAAGCCAACAAGAATCTTATCAAGATGATAGAGATCCTCCTTTTAGAAGAGAAGGAGAAGTACTTTCTTGAGCTGGACAAATTACCCCAAGACTTGTTAGAGTAATAAAGTGTTTTCTTATTAATTGAATCATATTGATTTAATTATTAAGTCACTTATTACCTCTTTCTACTTAAGCTAAACTTTAGGCATATAATAATTAATTGTTTTATTAATTATTATTCTGCAACTTAGGGTTTTACCTTTTTAGGTTTTTTGATCTCCTTTTACAAGGATTGATCTCATAACTTATTGTAACCTTTTTCTGACATTTCATTATTGATTGCAACTTTTTTTTTTGCACATCAAGGATTTCTCCTCTCTCGTGGATCAATGCGTTCAGGCCTCCATAGATGTTTGCTTCTCTCTCTTTCTATGACAAGTGTTTACGTGCAAGTGTTCTTGGGAGTTGTGGGTTGTTTTTCATCAACTCCATCATAGTATTAGAGCTTCAGATCTTCTTGTCCCTATCCTCTTCCTGAGAGATTCGGCCGTGTTCATTAGATCTGCATTTTCAAAGAGGGTTTCTTGTCAAATCGGGGGGGACCTATTTTTCTGGTTATCTTGGCTTCAAACGGACCTCACGGTTGCATTTAGAGCATCCAAGAACCCCAAGATCCATTTAAAATTTGTCCAATTTGGACAAAGTTGGAATCTGTGAGAGTTTTTTTGCAATTGGCCCCGACACAGATCCTGAGGAAATAACTATTTTTTGAAGCATTTCTGGCCCAAACGGACCTCACAGTTGCATCCAAAAGACCTGAGATAATCAAAATTCTTATAAGACTTGTCATTTTTGGACAAGTTGCTCTCTGTGGCAAATGTTTTTAACCATACCAGGGTCGTACGACCCTAGCACGTAGCCCGAGGCTGACATAAGCAAAATAAATTAAAAAAAAAATTTGGGGGTGCACCGCCCAGTGGCCACCCGCCGAGCGGTGGTCACTAGCGCACCACACAATAGCCACCGATGAACCACCCAATGGGCATCACTGAGGGTGGCCCGCAGTCACCACCAACAGTGACAGTGTCAACTAACCACGCGGTCACCGCCGACAGTGATAGCGCCAGAAAACCCACCGATGATCCCGCCGCAGTGGCCTTTTCAATCCCGTGGTGCTAACATTAGCTGGCATCACCGCACATCACACGTGGCCCCACCTTCTCTTCTGGTGATGACATCAGCACGATGTCACATTTTTTGCAAGCTTTTTTCAAAAAAAAAAAACTTTGTTGCATGATTTTTTAATCATTAGTTCAGACAAGCTGGGGTTTTTTCGTGAATATCTCGAGCATCTGGGATTGGAATTGGGAAAATGAGATATCACTGGAAAGGTAATTCCGAGATGGAGCAATATTTTCTAGTGTGGTTTCCTGATTTTTCCATTAGTGTTGCATTTATTGTAGTCAAAGGTAGAGGTTTTTCTGTTGGCTTGCATCTCAACCCTACTGTGTTGTTTTGAGCATATCTTAGGCATGCGGTATCATTTTTTGGAAAACAAGATACCATTGGAAAGTTGGTTCAGAGGTGCTTCTTTCTAGAATTTCAGATTTTAGATTTTTTTTCCTCTAATTTTTGCACCAGTCCTTCAAAGTCAGGGCTTTTGTTTTGCCTTCCCTCTGGCACTGCCTGTTGGTTATCAGCTTCCACCTTTCTCATTTGAGCTCCATTTTCTTCAAGCGATATACTGTCAGAAAGTTGGTTCTAAGCCTGAGCTGAATTTTTTGGTATGGTTTTGTGATTTTTTTAATTTGATGCTATGTTTTTTTGTCAAATTCAGATGTTCTCTGTGATCTTGGCATTTTAGACCTCCTGCATTCTGGGATTTGTTTCTCTTGCATCTGGGCTCCATTTTTGGAAAACAAGATATTATTGGAAAGATCTTTTTGAGATTTTATTAGATCTGATGGTTTTATGAGTGATTTTATCATTTTTCTGATGTCACCCAACCTAAGATCCTTGCTGACACCTTCTTTGGGCCCTCCAGCATAGCTGTTGGTTTTCTGCTCATTTCTTAAGCATACGGTGTCAAAATTTGCAAACGAGATATCGTCGAAAAGATGATTCTGAGCTCTTTCTAGATCTGGAGGATATATTTTCTAGTTTTATTTTTCTGATGGTGTTTTTCTTTATCAAAGCTAGATCTTTAGTTCTACACTCCGGGAGCTCTATCTTGCACATCCGGAGTCCATTTTTGGAAGATGATATATCATTGGAAAGATTTTTCAAAGAGATTTTCAGTGTTGTGAGTCATTTTTCTAGATTCTGCTCCAGGTTCATTTTATTTAGATTCTTTCTTTTTTGCAGTCTGGTGGATATCTTGGTTGTTTTAGGTCCTGGGATCTCTTCCCTTTGATGGATGGCTCGTCTTAGGTTGTTCTTTTTTTCAACAGCCTTTGATCTTCTTTGAGCAGTGTATACTTCATTTTTTAGTAGCATTCTTTTATGCACACACACTGAGATAAAGTGCCATTCTATTGTATGATGGGATCTTGCACATGTTTGTGCTTTATGTACTCACACTCCATTATAAAGTGCCAGGGGGTTTTGATGTTTGACTTTGTTTGCCATATTATTTTGTCATGTGAGCATTCCTCCTATGACATTAGTCTAAGGTATCTTTATTTGTGTTTGTACTCTCTTTGCACATTCGATGTTCTAGATTCTTCTTCATCATGTAGTTCATATTGGATGATCTTTTTAGTGTACTTGTTGTTACTCCCTTATCAGCAGTATGGGGGGGTTTCTACTATTGGTTCTACTACTTCCTTGGTTCGATTGTGTGAGCCATGTATTCAGTATTTGATTCTATGTACTAGGCGGTTGCAGTCGCTGGGTACCTATGCATTTTGGTGAGATGGATCATTTACCATATGGACACTCTTTTCCTTCCTATTTTGGATGCACTCTTCTAGCTTTGATTGATCAGCTCTTCAGGCTTTTGGTGTTTATGCCATCAGTATCTTCGAGTTCAAGTGTTTGCCTTTGTTTTCCTCTTGATTCGAGTAGTATCATTTGAGGGCACTCATGTAGATTACAGTCTTCTCTACCTAGTCATATTTCTATGGAGGATCTTTAGATCATCAGTTTCTTCTTGACAAAGTTTGCAGTTTCATGCTTTAGTGATGTTGTACATGTTCATCCTTGTTCCTATTTTTTGGAACATTCCTAGTTTTGGAGGCTTCTTCAGTCCTTCAAACTAGTTCTTTGTATCTTTTTGGAGTAGAGTTTTTCCCATGTGATTTTCTCTATTTCTCCACTTTGTAGAGACCCTCTTTTGTACTTGGGTACCTGATCAGGCCTTTTTTGGTGGGACCCATTTGCTTTTAGTTGTTCTTTCTAGGTTTTTAGCTTCTCCGAAAGTTTATCTTAAGGGGGGGTGTTAGAGTAATAAAGTGTTGGCTTATTAATTGAATCATATTGATTTAATTATTAAGTCACTTATTACCTCTTTCTACTTAAGCTAAACTTTAGGCATATAATAATTAATTGTTTTATTAATTATTATTATGCAACCTAGGGTTTTACCTTTTTAGGTTTTTTGATCTCCTTTTATAAGGATTGATCTCATAACTTATTGTAACCTTTTTCTGACATTTCATTATTGATTGCAACTTTTGTTTTTGCACATCAAAGATTTCTCCTCTCTCGTGGATCAATGCATTCAGACCTCCATAGCTGTTTGCTTCTCTCTCTCTTTTCTGTGACAGGTGTTTGCGTACAGGTGTTCTTAGGAGCTATGGGTTGTTTTTCATCAACTCCATCAAGACTATCAAGTTAAAATGATTGTGGCCAAAGAAGAAATTGAGACCACCAAGTTGCAAAAGATGATCTAAGATATGCAAGACCAGATTAGCCAACTTGCGAAGGAAAAGGATAAACCTGTACAATAGTTCACAATGTAAAGTGTTAGAGTAATAAAGTGTTTGCTTATTAATTGAATCATATTGATATAATTATTAAGTCACTTATTACCTCTTTGTACTTAAGCTAAACTTTAGGCATATAATAATTAATTATTTTATTAATTATTATTATGCAACCTAGGGTTTTACCTTTTTAGGTTTTCTAATCTCCTTTTATAAGGATTGATCTCATTATAGTTTGTAATCTTTTCTGACATTTCATTATTGATTGCAACTTTTGTTTTTGCACATCAAGAATTTCTCCTTCCTTGTGGATCCATACGTTCAGGTCTCCATAGTTGTTTGCTTCTCTCTCTATCTATGATAGGTGTTTGCATGCATGCATTCTTAGGAGTTATGGGTTGTTTTTCATCAACTCCAACATGGTATCAGAGCTTCAGATCTACTTGCCCCTGTCCTCTTTCTATGAGATTCAACCGTGTTCGTCAGATCTGCATTTTCAGAGAAGGTTTCTTGTCAGATCTGTGGGACCTATTTTCTAATCACCTTGGCTTCAAACGAACCTCACGGTTGTGTTCAGAGTGTCCAAGAACCCTAAGATCTATATAAAATTTTTCGAGTTTGGACAAAGTTGGAATCTGTAGCAAAAACAATTTGCAATTAGCCCCAGCACAGATCCTGAGGTAATCACTATTTTTGGGAGCACTTCTAGCCCAAATAGACCTCACGGTTGTGTCTGGAAGGCCAGAGATAGTCAAAATTAATATAAAACTTGTTGATTTTGGACAAGTTGGCTTCTGAGGCAAAAAAAATTTGGGTACTAGGTCATACAGCCTGACACACAAATCGAGACAGAATCTGTATAGCATTGACACACAAATTGAGGCAAAATTGTACCAATTTGGCATGCAAATTGAGACAACCATTTTACTATTTGGTATGTTAATTGAAGAAAAAAAAATTGGGATGCAAATCAAGACCAAATTTCAAACTGTCTAGCACAAATCTCGAGGCATGTGTGCAATTTTTATTTATTAAATTTATTTTTTTTTAATTGGGCGGTGATGGCCATTTGGTCCTCAAATTTAAGCCCACTGATTGCATGCAGTCTCAGCCCCTGGTCATATGGTGACCAAGGGCCTATATTTTTAGCCCCAAGGGCTTTGTATCCTGCAACGGCCATTTGGCCGTTAATTTTAAGCGCATGAAGTGTTGATGTCAACATATTTGGACACTTTTTTGGGCCTTTTGGAGCTACCTATGGTTTTTTTCCCATATCTCGAGCATCTGGTATCAAAATTGGGCATGCGATATATCATCGAAAAGCTGGTTCCAAGCCCGATCCAAATTTGCTAGTATGGTTTTGTGATTTTTCAGTTTTGATGCTCTTTTTTCTGTCAAATTCATATTTTATCTGCGATCTTGGCATTTCAGACCTCCTGCATTCCGGGATCCATTTCTCTTGCATCCGGGCTCCATTTTCAGCAAATGTGATATTTTTGGAAAGCTCTTTCTGATCTTTTATTAGATTTGATGGTTTCATGTGTGATTCTATCCTTTTACTAATGTCACCCATCCTTATATCCTTCTAGACACCTTCTTTGGGACCTCCACCATAGCTGTTGGTATTTTGCTCATATCTTGAGCATCCGGTGTCAAAATTTGGAAAATGAGATATCATTGGAAAGCTGATTCCAAGATATTTCCAAATCTAGAGGTTATTTTTTCTAGTTTTATTTTTCTAATGGTGTTTTTCTCTATCAAAGCTAGATCTTCAGTTCTGCACTCCAGGAGCTCTATCTTGTGCATCTGGACTCCATTTTCAAAAAACAATATATCATTAGAAATCTTGTTCAGAGATATTTTTATTGTTGTGAGTCATTTTTCTAGATTCAACTCTAGGTTCATTTTATTCAGATTCCTACATTTTTGCAGTCTGGTGGATATCTTGGTTGTTATAGGTCCTGGGATCTCTTCCCTTTGAGGGATGGCTTGTCTTAGGATGTTCTTTTGTTTTAGTAGCCTTCGCTCTTCTTTGAGCAATGTATACTTCATTTTTTGTAGCATTCTTTTTTGCACATGCACTGAGATAAAGTATGATTCTATTGCATGTATGGGATCTTGCACATGTTCATGTTTTATGTACTCTCACTCTATTATAAAGTGCCTGGGGGTTTGATGTTTTCCTTTGTTTTCCATCTTCTTTTGTCATGTGAGCATTCCTCCAATGACAATATCCTCAGGTATCTTTATTTGTGTTTGTACTCTCTCTACACATTTGATGTTTCAGATTCATCTTCATCATGCAGTTCATATTGGATTATCTTTTTAGTGTCCTTGTCATTACTCCCTTGTTAGTAGTATGGGGGGTTTCTACTATTGGTTCTACTACTTCCTTGGTTCGATAGTGTGAGCTATGTATTCAGTATTTGATCCTATGTACTAGGTGGTTGCAGTGGCTGGGTACCTATGCATTCTAGTGAGATGGATCATTTACCATATGGACACTCTTTTCTTTCCTATTTTTGGATGCACTCTTCTAGTTTTGATTGATCATCTCTTTAGACTTTTGGTGTTTATGCCATCTGTATCTTTGAGTTCAGGTGTTTGCCTTTGTTTGTCTCTTGATTCAAGTAGTGTTATTTGAGGGCACTCATGCAGATTACAGTCTTCTCTACCTGGTCATATTTCATTGGAGGATCTTCAGATCATCAATTTCTTCTTGATAGAGTTTGTAGTTTCATGCTTCAGTGATGTTGTACATGTTCATCTTTGTTCCTATTTTCTAGAACATTCCTAGTTTTGGAGGCTTCTTCAGTCCTTCAGACTAGTCTTTGTCTCTTTTTGGAGTAGAGTTTTTCTCATGTAGTTTTCTCTATTTCTCTACTTTGTAGAGACTCTCTTTTGTACTTGGGTACTTGATCAGGCCTTTTTTTGATGGGACCCATTTGCTTTCAATTGTTCGGATTTTAGCTTCTCCCAAATTTTATCTTAAGGGGGGGTGTTAGAGTAATAAAGTGTTTTCTTATTAATTGAATCATATTGATTTAATTATTAAGTCACTTATTACCTCTTTCTACTTAAGCTAAACTTTAGGCATATAATAATTAATTATTTTATTAAATATTATTATGCAACCCAGGGTTTTACATTTTTAGGTTTTTTGATCTCCTTTTATAAGGATTGATCTTATTACTTATTGTAACCTTTTTCTGACATTTCATTATTGATTGCAACTTTTGTTTTTGCACATCAAGGATTTCTCCTCTCTCATGGATCCATACGTTTAGGTCTCCATAGCTATTTTCTTCTCTCTCTTTCTATGATTGGTGTTTGTGTGCAGGTGTTCTTGGGAGCTATGGGTTATTTTTCATCAACTCCAATAGAAATCATTTTTCTTTTCCCCTTCGATAGGAGTCTTCACATGCCACCTTTTCCCAAAGGTGTAGAGCTACCTAAATATGAAAAATACTATTGGAAAAATGGTCAGCACTCCCCTCAAGATTCATGACATGGTTTAATATCCTCATGTGTCTTCTATAAGTCTAGTGGTTGTATCGAGCATTAACAGGTCGATCTTTTGGTGCAACGACAACCACTACTTGTAACAAGTGGTATCAGAGCTTGGTCATAGGTTTGAATCTCCTCGGGTAATGCTGACGGGGAGATTGTTGGAAAAATGGTTAGTGCTCCCCTTGGGATTCATGACATGGTTTAACAGCCTCATGTGTCTTCTATAAGTCTAGTGGTTGTATCGGGCATTAACAAGTCGATCTTTTAGTGCAATAGCAAGCACTACTTGTAACAAATACATGGGTACTACTGATCCCCAAGATCACTTGAGAGAGTTTGGAACTCTATATATGGAATTCACACATGACTAGACGTATCTCTTGCATCTCTTTCCTCATAGCTTGGGTGGACTAGTTATGGAGTGGTTTTCTCAATTACCCACTGGCATTAAGACTTTTGATGAGATTGCTAATCTATTCCTCCAACATTATTCGCACAATATTCAACATCCAAGATCTTTGCAATTTGAAATAGTGACATGGGGAACATTTCCTAACATTTCTCTAGAGGTGGAGACAACTATGTACAAAGTATCCTCACAAGCTACTAGAGTCTGAGAGGCTCGACATCTTTTTGGACATTCTAGTCCTAGATTTTTGATATCAAGTACAATTACAAGGTCCCCTAACCTTTGATAGCATGATTAAGCAAGCTATATGAATAGAAGCATTTATGATCAAGAAAGGGGAGTTGACTCTGAACAAGGATAATAAATAAGGATCTTCGTCCTCAAATAAAGATAAAGGGAAGTTTGTCAACAAGAATAGAGACATTGTGACTGATGGAGTGGTTAACAATGTGACCCTGAAGCCTGTGAAATCTATTTTCAATCTTTCCTCTAGTATACAGGCAGTCAAAGCTACTGAAAAGGCTGCAATAGACACTCAATAGCCTTCAAGATTCTCTAAAAAAAAACCTTGGGCCTCTCAACCCAAGCATGAGTTCACTTCCTTAGGAGAGCCTCTTGATGTGGTTTATAAGACTCTCGTGCAAAACTAGATACTCACTCCTTTGGAAAAGCGTCTCTATGATCTACAACCATGAACTCATTGGTGGAATGATAATGCATACTATGATTATCACCAAAACAATGGTCATACAATTTCTATTTGTCTTCAGTTGCGCCATAAGATCCAAGATCTAATAGACAACGGTGACATTATTGTGGATAGCCATAACAACAATTTAGATCATCAGGCATTTAAAGATCCATTTCCACCTCGTGAGAAAGGTGAATCTTCCAAGACTAAGAATACC
The DNA here is from genome assembly GCA_027943335.1 of Chamaecyparis obtusa. Lineage (NCBI taxonomy): Eukaryota > Viridiplantae > Streptophyta > Pinopsida > Cupressales > Cupressaceae > Chamaecyparis > Chamaecyparis obtusa. The sequence goes on from BSBK01008582.1 coordinate 113,310, forward strand.
AATGCCAAGGTCAACTACACATACACTACTAATGAAAATGTCATCAACATGATTGAGCCCATTAAGGTTGAGTATTGTGATGTGATTACTATTAAGGGGAATGGGGATGCCCCTAATCCTAAGACCCCATTTGTCTTGTGAGGCCTAGGGTCTCATTCTTCTAAACCTGAATCATCTCAAGATTGCACAAATGTTGTTACTTTCTCTTGTGCAAAAATCACCATTAACGGTCCTAACCCTTCTACATCCACTTCGAAGAAACTTGCAAATAAATTTTTTGTTGGCCCTGCCAACAAGAATTCAAAATCAGTCTCTATACCTAGCACAACTAATTATAGCATTCTAGACCAGCTACAACATACCAACACTCAGATCACTATCTTTGAGCTGTTGAAGATCTCACCTACCCACAGGGAGATTCTTGATAAATCCCTCACCAAGGAAAATGTTCCAAAAGATTTGGATTTAGATTGGTTTCAATCCATGGTGGGTCACTTGACCTCACCTTATTATTTTTCCTTTTCCAAAGATGATGACCACTCGCTGATCCATCTGCACAATACTCCTATGCATATAGAACTCATGATAGGTCCAAAGAGTGTCTGCCACATCCTCATTGACAATGGTGTTGGCCTCAATATTTTCTCTACTAAGCTGCTTACCCAATTAGGCTATGATGAAGATTACATAGACATCCACAAGAAAATTACTATCAAGGCATATGCTAAAGAGGAAAGAAAATCTAAAGGTTTGGTTGTGTTGCCAATCCGAGTTGGACTTGTGGAGAGGGATGTTACCTGTCAAGTTCTAGATATTCCTCTTGCCTACAATATATTGTTGGGAAGACCATGGATTCATGAGATGCAAGTGGTCTCTTCTACATATCATCAATGTATCAAGTTCCCATTCCATGGTGCAGAGGTGACAGTTCCTGCCAATACAAATTATTCTTGCAATACACTCACATAGTTTGCATTTAGTTTTGTTCTGACTAATAGAGAGTCCATTGAATTCTATGATGCTAAACTCAAAGAAATGGAACAAACTTTGAAACTCAAGGATATAGGCATGAGAGGCTATCAAATTGAACCTATGTTATCATTAACAGCTTTGCCTCCATCTCCATGCTCCTACGGGAGACCCTCTGAGAACAACAAACCCTCTGCCAATTCTCCTAAAAAAGTCTATGATGGTGCCTTTGTCAAGGCCAAAATTCGATTAGAGGATGAAGATGAGGAAAGGGCTATTACAACTTGGCTTTACAAAGGAAAAGAAATAGCTGAATAAATCACTCCTGCACGTGACTTAGAACAAGAACCATACAGCGAAGGCTTCAAGATCATGAAATGTTTTGGCTATAAAGGGAGAGGTCCTATAGGGATGAATGAAAATGGCTGGCTCAAACCAATTGAAGCCATAGGTCATAGGACCAAGGACACCATGGGTCTTGGCTTCAAGAAAGTTTCATTTCATCTAGGGATTAACAAATTTGTACTAGAACCAGAATGTCACCTAGAACCTGAAGATACTGCTTCAGCTGATAAATTAGAGAATAGCTCTGACAAGGATACTTTTCCATATCCTATTCCTCTAGACCTTGCTACATTCTTTACAGAACTAGATGAACCTATTATACCTATCCATCTAGTAGAGACTGACAGTGATTTAGATGAACCTATTATACGAATGGAGAGAAATGCAAATTGACAATTCTAGTCTTCAGGGTGAACAATACATACCACCACATTTTCAAAAGTGGTTTGAACAAGATCAAAATCAGAAAACCATAAATACCACAAGAGATGAAAATGAGTCAGATGATACAGCCAGTGTTGATGGAATTCCCATATCAAGTGTCACTGATTCACATGAGTACGAGTTTGACTCTCTGTCTGATGCTACTTTTGACAAAGATATAGATGTTTTTCATGTGTATGAAAACCTTCTCGAAGTAAGTGAAGGGTCTAGTGTTAGGATGACCGAGTGTGAATCTACTATGGCTAAAATTCCCTCTACTTTCGACATGAGGTCTTGAGAGGAATCAAATGCACCTTTGGATGTGATTGCTTTAGGTCTCAACTTGCTCGTCCATGCTTTCAATGACTATATTGTGAATGCACTTGAACCAGCCACTACTCTTTCACTATTCCATCCTGATCTCATCTACTAGAACTCTCCCTCACCAGCTAGTGAAGTCCTTATGTTCTAGAATGACTACACTTTGGCTTGTTACCTTAACGCTATTGAACTTGTAATGTTTTCCACCAGTGAAAGTAGTGTCAACATGACTGAGAATGATATCAAGTATCTTTTTCATCAAATTAAAAGAAAAAAGAATAGGTGCTCTAATGGTGAAAACCACATTGTGGCAGTGTCAGAGCCAAAAAAAAGTAAAAATAAAAGACGTATCCAAGGGTGAAAACCTCTCTGAGGCACCTGAGGATAAGATACTTGATACACTTCCCAATCATTTTCAAGAGAGATCATCAGTACTGATTGAGCTGACCCAACTCGTGAATTTGGGTATAGAGGCTACACCTCAGATTATTCATCTAGCACAGTCACTATTTGTAGAGGAAAAAGAAGAGTTCACCAAATTCTTTCGAAGTAAGAAAATTAATTTTACATGGACTTACTCTAATATTCTTGGATTGGATCCCAATCTAATTGTGCATCATCTGTCTATTGCACCAAGCATTAAGCCTGTCAAACAAAAGCTTCGAAAGATGCATCCACATGTGGCAGTTTTGGTCAAGGCTGAATTAGAAAAACTCCTCAAGGCTAGTTTTATCAGAGCTATTGACTATGTAGAGTGTATCTCTAATATTGTTCCAGTTACAAAACATGATAAATCTATCCATGTGTGCACATACTTCAGAGACCTAAATAAAGCATGTCCTAAAGATGATTTCCCATTACCTAATATTGACACGATAGTAGACATGACAGCTGGCTACCAAATGTACTCTCTAATGGAAATCTTTTCTGGTTATAATCAAATAAAAATTGCACCAGAAGACCAAGAAAATACTGCTTTCACATGTGCTTGGGGAACATTCTGTTGGAATGTCATGCCCTTTGGACTAAAAAATGTTGGAGCTACATATCAGAGAGATGTTACAACTATCTTTCATGACATGATGCACAAAACAATGGAAGATTATGTAGATGACACTTTGGCTAAAAGCATGCAATGGAAAACACATCTTGCAGATCTAGGTCCTATACTAGATCAGATGGAACAATCTAGTTTGAGACTCAATCCCAAAAAATGTGCATTTGGGGTCACTTTTGGTAAACTGTTGGGTTATATCATATCTACTAAAGGCATAGAAGTTGATCTAGAAAAGGTTCAAGCTATTATGGACATGCCTCCACCAAAGAATATCAGTCAGATGAGAGGATTTTAAGGTAGATTACAATCTATTCGGCACTTCATTGCATAACTGACCGGCAAGTCACAACCATTCACCAAGACTTTACATAAAGGTGTGACCTATGAATGGAACAAAGAATGTAAGAAAGGGTTCCAAAAAATCAAATAATATCTTGCTAATACACCAATCTTGATGCCTTCTATTCATGGGAAGCCACTCATCCTCTATATTTCAGCTATAGACACATCTTTGAGTGCACTACTAGCTCAAGAGAACCAAAATAACAAAGAAAGAGCTCTATAATATATCATTAGAACTCTGGTCTCTTATGAGATGAACTATTATGTCATTGAAAAAGCTTGTTTAGCAGTTGTGTTTTCTTCACAAAAACTATGGCACTATATGCTAGCGCACACTACAAGACTGATTGCTAAAATTGATCCATTAAAATACTTACTCAGCAAAGCTTCCCTTACGGGTAGATTAGCAAAATGGGTCATGATACTCAGCGAATTTGACATTGAGTATGTAGAGAGGAAAGCTATTAAAGGGAAAGCTATTGTAGATCAACTGGCTGAAGCACCTATAAAAAATTATCAACCATTGAGTGTTGAGTTTCTAAATGAGTCCATAATGCTTCTTAAACATCAGAGATGGACTATGTTCTTTGATGGCTCATTTACCCAGTAGGGGTCAGGCGCTAGAATATTATTCATTACACCACAAAAATACTCTCTACCAAAAGCTTACAAAATGTTGTTTCCTTGAACAAACAACACTGTTGAGTATGAAGCACTCATCAATGGCATGAAGATAGTTGTTGAATGGTGCATGGATGAACTTAAGGTCTTTGGAGACTCATAGTTGGTCATCAATCAAGTTAACGATATCTACCAAACTAAAGATGAAAAATTGGTGCCTTATAAATGAATGGGTGATGATCTAAAGAAATTTTTTGCACACATCACTTTCACACAAATCCCAAGAGTAGATAATAAAGTAGTGGATGCCATGGCTACTCTTGCCTCTCTGTTACATATGCTAGAAAATGACTTCTGACATGAGTTTCTGGTGGAAACATTATGCTATCCAGCCTATAATAATCTTGAATCTAGGATGATCTATTTAGTCATTAGACATGATTCATCCTGCTACCACCATATTTACTCCTACCTCCAAGACCAAATCATCCCAGACACTTATACCCAGAACAAAAAATGCCACCTAATCCACAATGCTTCATGTTATGTCATTGTAGCTAATGACTTGTATAGGCGAGGTCTGGACTATACCCTTTTTAGGTGTCTAGAGCCTGACGAGTCCAAATGTGCATTAGCTGAGGTGCATGAAGGCATCTGTGGTTCTCATTCGAGTGGTCTGACACTAGCTCCTAAACTTATTAGATTTGGTTACTACTAGCTGGAGATGGAAAAGGAAGCTACACAATATGCCAAATCTTGTAAACAATGTCATCTCCATGGAAATATGATCCATGCTCCTACCAAGGAGCTCATTCCATTCATCAGTTTCTAGCCATTTCAGTAATGGGCCTTTGATTTGGTGGGTTAGATCCATCCTTCTTCCTCAAGAGGGCACAAGTTCATTATCACTGCCACAAATCATTTTACTAAGTGGGTCAAGGCAGTGCCTCTAACCATAGCTGATGACAAGTCTGTAGCAAGATTCATACTAAATTACATCATCTGTAGATATGGTGTACCCTCCTCAATAATCACTAACAATGGGGGGTAGTTAAAGAACAAAGATCTAAAGAAGTGGTGTACTAAGTTCAAAATTATTCAACATTGGTCCTCAATCTATTATCCCCAAGGTAATGGATAGGTAGAAGCTTTCAACAAGACAATTCTCAAGATCCTACATAAAACAGTTCACAAATCTATTAGAGATTGGCATCTCCAGTTTAATTTAGCTTTATGGGCCTATAGGAAAAGAATTCAAACTCCAATAGGAGCTACACCCTTTTCCTTAGTCTACGGTGCTGATGTTGTGTTGCCAATTGAGGTTGAGATTCCTACATTATGAGTCTCTCTGAAGAACCTCATTACTGATGAAGACATTAGAATATCTCAGCTACAAGATCTTGAGTTACTGGATGAACGTCAATAGGTGGCATTTGATCATCTAAGAGCATACCAAAAAAGAATGTTTAAGAGCTACAATAAGAAATTCAAACCAAGGGAATTCCAAGTGGGTGATCTCATCATGAGAGAGAACCCCAAGAATCAACAGCAGCAGATACAGAAAGGAAAGTTTGAACCAAACTAGCTTGGTTTGTATGTTATCACTATAACATTTGGGTCTGGTGCATATCAACTCTTCACTACTGAAGGAGAATAGCTCAAAGAGCTGATCAATGCTCTACACTTGAAAAAATTCTACAAATGAGACATTCTCTATATGTTCATGTACATACTTATTGATCTTGAAAAAATCCAAAAAAATGGTATATTGTCAAAAAATCCTAAAAATTGCAAAATGTCCTAAAAAAAATGATCATCTTAGTGAAAACCTAGTAAATAGGTGCTTTGATGTATCTATTATCCTGGTGAAAACCTAGTAAACAGGCACCTTGATAATACTCAAAAAAATAGAAAAATTTGAAAAAAAAATAAAAAAATAAAAAAAAGAAAAGTACAAAAAAATTGAAAAAGAAGAAAAAAATGTGTCATTGATGAAAACCTAGCAAACAAGCATCATGGTAGCAAAAATAGAATCTCTGCCAAGATGGTGAAAACCTAGTAAATAGGCACCTCTTCTTCCCTAATGCTATACCTATTTTAGCACCGCTTGGCCTTGCAGTTGTTCCTTGCTTTCCTAGTTTAGTTTTCTTTCTCGCTTTCCCGATTTCATTTGTTTCCCACTTTAGTTCATTTCCTGATTTAGTTTTCTAGCTCATGCACTTGCTTTCAGTTATCTTTGAGATTTTTCTCAACTCTACATGGATTGAAACTGATCACACTTGGGGGCACCTTCCTGGTCTAGGGGGCATTGTCCTATCACTTTTGAAGGTTTTGTTCATGCATTAGTCACCAGTGGTTCTTACTACATTTGCCTGTTGATGCCTAGCTACTTTTGATATTTCTCTCCTTGAGGATCTCTCATGTATCAATCACCAGTGGTTCTCATTGTGCCTACCTACTGATACCTAACTCTCATTTGAATCCCTCTCTTTCAGGATCTCTTGTACATCAGTCACCAGTGGTTCTCACTGTGTCTACCTGCTAATGTTTCATTCTCTCTCGGTTCTCTCTTTCAAGAATCTTCCTTGTATCAGTCACTAGTGGTTCTCACTATGTTTGCCTACTGATATTTGGTTAGTGCTCTGATATCTCCTTGAGACTTCTATCTATTGCGACAGTCACCAGTGGTCCTCACTATGTCTGCCTACTGTTGCTATCCTGTTGAGACTTCGAATGTTGTTGACTTCCGATTTGACATTAATCTACTTAAACTGAAACTGAAACTAGATTTGTAACTTTCTGAAGTGTGCTTAGCTTTTCCTTCTGTGTGCTTTTTTTCTTCTCTTTATCAATCCTCCTTGAGCAACTCTAAGACGTCTTTCTTAATTGATAGAAGTGAAGACTAGGGGGCATGCTCTTTTCTTTTCTTTTTGTTTGTTGGTTTAGTTCCAATGATCCAAAGAATCTATATAAGAGGGGTTTCCACTATGAGAGCCTTCATATTGTTTTGGATGGCCATGTGTACCTCAACTCCTTTTATATGGAAACTTTGGTGAGGTTGGTTCTTCTCCTTGTCTATTTTAAGTGACTTCTTTCTGCTACAAGTGAGATTGCTAACGCTCATCCTGTTAAGTGAACGTAAGGGTCACTATGAGCATTCTTTAGAAAAGGAAGGAACTCTTGCATGTCTGGTGTGTTTGTATGCAAGAAACATTTAGGTCATTCTAGCAACTATGCTTTGATGCTTATGTTAACTTGTTAACTCAAAAGGAATAGGTGTTTAGGTCTTCCTAGCTTCTTATGCCTTAATGCTTACACCTCATTCTGACAAATCTAAGACTAATGTCATATTCATATTCTCATGATTGCAATGTCAGTGAGGGTTGTATGACATTCTACAAATGTCCATTGCTAAAAACTCTAACGATAATACAATGAGTCCAACAACCAAGTCCTAGGGTTTTCATCTAGCTTAGGCTTGGATTTTCATTCTAAGCCTATATTGAGATAGTGTTTTGGTGCTCTCTTGATTTTCTTCTTCTGGATCTATTCATCGAAGGTTCTCTTCTTTCATACCGGGTTCATCTTGGCTGCACAAGTGTCCAGTCTTCGCTCTCGATCTTTGAAACATTCATTTGGTTAGTACCTGTCATATATTGAAAAATCCCGCATGAGATGATTAGTACCACATACATTACATTTCCTTTGCATGTACATTACATTTCAATTTTCATCCATAAATCCATATGCATACATTCTACATCTACATATTCATTAGCATGTGCATCCGTTATAAGCATAAATTAAATCATACATTGCATTCATTTATCTACCATCTATCATTGCATTTCACATTGCATATATATCAATAAAACATGTGCATATTCATCAACATTCATATAAAACATCATGTGCATTCATATCTAATCCATACATCTAACCATATAGGAAACATAGGAAACATCTCATGAACATCAACATAAAAGCAATATAGATACAAGTACAATGATATCAAAATGATAATCTCATATATCTCAGTCGATCAATGTCAATGTACAAAATGATGCTACTTGTTACACTTGTATTATGCTTTTCTCTCGCAGTCAATTATTTTGTTCAGGAAAAAGTCTTAGTTGAAGTTGAAGTTGAACCTTCCTAAGTTCAAGTTCACCTTCTATCAAAGGTCGCAAGCAGAATGTATTCTTTAAAGTCATCGGTCTTTTAGTCAGTCAGATATTCTGGTCAAATAACTAACTCTCTGCAGGTAAATTCTTTTAAAGATTATCAGACCTGAGTTTTTGAGGAGTTTTTATGTTTTTTGAGCAAGCTTGGATGGCCAAGAATGGCCAAGAAACTAGAATTTCAGCAAGTTTAAAAGAAAAAGATTCATCTGATTTTATTCCTCTCCTAGAATTTCAAAGTTTTGGCTTTGAAGGTTTAGAGAATCATCTTGCTATAACAAGCATAGAAGATAAAGAATGTAGTAATCATATTCTAAAATCTTTTCATTTGCAAGATGAGGTTATTTCATGCCCTTCTAATAAAGTTTGTGATGAAGGTGAAGTGGAATCATGCCTTGGGAAAGAGTCTTTTAATTCTAAAAGTTTTCTTGAAAAGGTAGATTCCAGAACATACAAAGAAAAAGATGATGATTCAACTAAGATAGATGCAAAATTTAATGATGATGATATTGTCAAAGTACTGCAGCCCAAATCATCATTGGCTGACTTGGGTGGTGATTCTTTAAATGAGGTAGAGATTATTGAAAGGTTCTTATCAGCAATCAAGCAAGAAGATCCCAAAGATAAAGATTCAGGTATTAATATTTTTGATGCATTTATCTTGGATAGAGTATTTTTAGATTTAGTGGCAACAAGGCATGATGAAGTTATCCCAATCCTTGTTGACCCTATGCTAGATGAAGTCCATTCTTATTTTGAAAGTGTTTTAATTGCTGAAAATTCTTTCAAAGATTGGGATCTTGTGAATATTGATCATGATAAAGGCATGAGCCTCTTAAGAAAGTTTGAGCCTAATTTTTTTCAGCCGCCAATGGGAGAGGGTCTTGAAAATTCCTTGCTGGAAATACAGGTCAAAGAAGTGATCTATGATGAGCTATGGTTGTTTGGATCTGGATATAAGCTCATTAAGTTATTGCACATAATAAATTGGATTTACATCGATAAAAAGTGTGCTATGTGGAGGTTGTACCAGGCTAACTCATTTGGATACAACCCTTTGTTCCGAAAAGGCTCATTCTTCTCGCAGCCAGTAAATGGTTTTCTGTAAGTCTTTCTTGGATTTGGTTTCTATGGTGAGGTCTTCTCACCTATATATATTTGTAAATAACTCATCTCTCCTTGAGTTTTTTTGTGCTTAGTTTAGTTGGCCTTGGTTTTAGTTTTAGTTGTTGGTCTGGTTTGGTTAGTTCTTTGTTGTTGTTTAGTTTTAGTTTGTTGGTTGTTTTGGTGTTTTATTATGTTGTCCTCTCCAAAAGAAGTTCCCCATGCTCCATGATATAATGACTCTATGGCCCAATGGATAAGGCACTAGCCTCATACTAGAGATTGTTGGATTCTTCATGTCCCTCACAGTCCACATCCCTAGTTAGAGCCAGTTGTTACACTTGTATTATGCTTTTCTCTCACGGTCAATTATTTTGTGCAGGAAAAAGTCTTAGTTGAAGTTGAACTTGAACCTTCCTAAGTTCAAGTTCAAGTTCAAGTTTACCTTCTATTGGAGGTCACAAGAAGAATGTATTCTTTAAATTCATCGGTCATTTAGTCAATCAGATATGAAAGTTGAACTTGAACTTGAACCTCCCAAGTCGAAGGTTTGACAGATGGAATATTCTGGTCAAATAACTAACTCTCTGCATGTAAATTCTTTTAAAGATTATCAGACCTAAGTTTTTGAGAAGGTTTTATGTGAAGTCCAAAACCATCACATATGATGGGGCAGCACATACATTCCGTGCCATGATGAAAGAGAGATGGCAACTCACGGTGTCTAGCTAGCAGCTCAAAAGAGATGGATTCCCAATTTAATGGTATATTCAAATACAAATATTCTCCACATATAATTTGTAGTGCAACATTGGAGCCATAAAATTTGATTTCCTTTCCTGGCTCTATCAACCAACTTGCATAAATTAAAGTGATATGTTCAGAAAATTAGCAGGCTAAAAAATAGGTTTTGGTGCAAGGGCCATAACTTTTGATTCCATTGTTGGATTTCTTTCATCTTTGGATATGTTGTTTTTAATCAAGTCTTCTAAATCTTCACAAGAGGGATTTTCATAATTTGATTTGGATCAAAAGATATGAACAACATAATACTAGTCTATAAATAGACATGTTTCCAGATTTTTCTGATGACAAGAAAAATAGTCTTGGTGCAGGGCCCATAACTCTCAGATCAACCATTGGATCTTTCTAAATTTTGGATATTTTTTCCAAAATAAAACTTTCTAAACCTTCACCAGAGTGATTAAAGAAAAATTGCAAGTTTAAAAAGTTATGCATGACTGTGTAGAGGCCTGTCAAGGAAACCAGCAACTTCTTATTTTGACAGAATATATGTTAAAAATGACAACTCCATTTCACAAGCCCCTGCAGAATATTTGTTTGAAGATTACAAGCCACGTGGAGGAATGCCAATGTACTACCAATTAACCATATTAAAATAATGTTTGGTTTTCATAACCAAATATTATAAAGGGATTATTAAAGTTTTATTAAAACTTTAGAAAGTATTCAGTTTTCAAGAATCAGTTATTAAAATTGAAAGTTATGGGAAAGTAGAGGGCTTCTCCAGATTATTCTTTAAAAGAGGGAAGCAATGGAAGATAAAGGGTTCTTCTTTTTCAAGCCTAGAGTTCTGTAGCTGCAAGTGGAGGGGAGGAATTGTTACCCAAAATTTCCAATTTCATACAACTTTGGCTATAGGACATTTCTATCCCAAAGTCCACATTTTTACCCTGCCAATCACCCCTGAAAATTTCATGACTTTGCGTCCTGTTCTCTGGTCTCTACATTTTATTTTAGCTCCCTAGTCTACAAGTTTAAAATTCATAAATCTAGTCATTATGCTTAAAAACCCTAAAAACCCTAGGCCATGTTATAATCCTTCGTTACCTTTTTGGCCACTTAAGGTTCCCATTTCAACATGTGTAGTTTTATCTTTCTAGTCGGTCGCCAGTTCTCTAAGTTTCCCGGTAGTTATCCTTCCTATATGACGAATGGGCCAATACGCTGTTCACATAATCTCTTAGTATTTAGTGGTTACCGCCTAACAGTTAGCGACCCAGTGAATGGTTTTCTTCTTCCTTTAGTCGCATAATCACTTAATACCTGGTGGTCTTAATGAAACATCTAGCAACTCAGTGATTTGCATTCAATCAGGCAATCTCTTAATGTAACCCGAGGTTAATAATCTTTTTGGTGATCTAGCGACTAAGGCTTTTCTCCTAACTATAGTTATGATTCATGTTAAAGCCAGGTCAAGGCTCTTCCTTCAGTCACTTAGACGTGAGAGTTAACCATGGTTGGTCAGAGGATCATGAGACTTCAAGTTTCCTTCTATCGCGTAATCACCAGAACATGGTGGTATCGGCTATGCAATTAAAGCACTTCAGTTGTCAGGAGGGTCCTTTCTATCTAACATGCTAAGTTTCTATTGGCCGTCGAGTATTACAGGTGGCATCTGTCAATGGGTTCAAAGATTTGTCAGTGGGTCTGTTGTCAGTGGTTGCTGACGTGTCTTCTGATGAGGTGGTCAAAAGAAAATGTAAGAAGGACAAATGGCATGGATGGGCCCAAATTTATGTGCTCAGTCGGGTAATCACTTAAACGAAAGGGAATATTCTTTCTATTCAGTGATTATGAAATTTCCTTCAGTCACGTAATCTCCCAAAGTGAAGGAATATGCAAAAGGCATTCAGAGATTCAGTGACCACCATTAAATCAAAGTGAGATCAACACTTTTCTCTTATTCACAAGATGTAACCCGTGTTAGCTAAAAGATTTAGAAATTCTACGACTGCAGTGTTTGTGTAGTCGCTTGACCAGACTAGAGTTATGTAAAGTATTTCATGAATGGGAAAAGTGCCTTCAGTTGCGCATTCACTAAGTAACTAAGAGGAAGAAAAGGTCAAGGTGGGTCCAAACTGACACAGATATGCCGACGTGCTAAATTTTCATTGGTCATGATATGCTGATGTGGTTGAGGACTTTTCAAGGGTTTGTGATTGTTGTAAGAGGTGATTTGGGCTGCTCATCTGTTAGGAAATGAAGGATATCGACGGTCACATTTTAAATTAGACCGGCTAGCCATTGTTATTCAAATTTAAATATCTCTGAGAGGGTTTTTCTAGCATTTGATTCAATAAGCCGCAAGAGGTGGAGGTAGCTCAAAATTAATGTTTCAGGATGATTGCAGTTGAGAGGATGATGAGGAGGTCTGAGAAGCTATCTTGGGTCGATTCTTATTTACTGAGAAGTACCCTTTGAGCATTCATGGTAGGCCTGAGTTGCCAAAAGGTTGATGGGTCAATGTTTCTTGTCTATAGGCAAACACAGTACAGGGATGGGCACAAAATACAGTAGTCTGATCGGTTGAGATATTTCAGAGATGCATTTATGTTCAAACTTGACAGAGTTAGGGTTGGCTATTATTCTAATGAAAATCTTTGTAACCTTAGTTGAGTTTTGACTCCTGCCTGCGTGCAAAATAGGAGATGTATATATTGTTTTTTTTAGAGCTTTTGGAGCTCAAGGGGTTCACATTTTGTAAGAAAGTCTCTTTCTTAGAAAGCTATCCATGGCATTTTCTCTGCCCTCTAGTTTTCTACATTCTATAATCTTTCATTGATGATTCAGCTATTGCAGAGGTATTTTGTGACATCTTCTCTATCCCTATGCTTCCTTGGCTGAATTCTCTCTTATTGAATTGAAGTATATGTATGTTTTCAGTGATATCTTAGGGTTCCTGATCCCTCTCTCTTTCTGCAATTTATGTGTATTCTTGTGGGTGATTTGATTTGAATGCTCTTGTGGGTATACTTCAACCCCCTGACAATCTATCTCATCCCTATACCCAGTTGCAGAGGTGAATGTTTGTTTGCAGGTTGTAGATTGTGTCCAACTTCTTAGGAATGCTATTGTTTGTGAAATTCTTTCTTTCCCTGAATAGCCTCTTTCTATTACAGAACCTTCTATGAAATATTGATGCAAGCCTATTTAGTGAGTTGTGATCTCCTAGACCTATGTTTATTCACTGATTTCATCTTCTATACTGTTATTCAAACCATCATTTTGGTGTATCACCTAGTAGGTAGTTTTCTCTCAAGTCATTTCCCTTTCAAGCATTCCTTCTATCCCTTTTCGCCTCAAGTGTTTTTACTTTCATGTGAAGAAGCAAATTAAGGTGATTATCCAAGAGGAACTAGCCTAGAACTTGGAGTTCTCATCTCAGTTAGCATAGGTCCCACAACTTGGAGATGATTTCCATGTTATACTAAGTTATCAAGATTATGAGAGCTTGAAACAAGGGTGCAAACTTAGTGTATAACAATTATGGCACGCCTGATGTAATACCCCAAAATTGGCACCTAATAAATTCAATCAATTTTGGTGCATTTTCATCAATTTCATATCTTCAAAGTCCTAATTTGGTAGGCAATTTTCTCTCTCCTACCTAACTTAATTTGACTTGATGTCAATTGCAAAAAACCCTAATTTGCAATAATGTCAAATATTAAATTAATTCCTAAAGTCCTTGACTTTATTAGCTAATTACCCCTATGATAAATTAATTTAGTTCTAAAGTCCTAAACACTTTGAATTAAATTAAAATCTACCTCCTTTAGCTAATTACCCATAAAAAGGAATTAATAAATACTTGTTATTTGAATGGACACCTTTATTTGAATTGATAATTCAAATTATTCGAACGGTCACCCATATGTGGTAATTTCCGTTTATTTAATTAAGTAATTCATGAATATGTGTCTCAATTGGGAATGAAGAGCCAAGAATTCCAAATCAAGAAACTCTTCATTCCTCTTCTGGCTTGGTCTATTTAATGAACTTCTTTTCTCATTAAAAAAAAATGCAATTTTGAGAGCATCTACACTATAGGCAATTTTAGTCTCACATATTTCATTGTTTTCAAAGCTTTATTTCCTTAATTACTTTAATATCTCATTTTAGTATAATCTTGCATCTCATATTAGATTAAATTTTCTTAATTGTTCTTAGATCAAGATCACTTTAATTTTAGATTTCTTTAGATTAAATTGCACTTCATCTTTACTTTCAAGTATCTTAGATTAATTGCATTACATTCTAGCTTAATTTCATTCATATTGCTCATTTTCATGCTTTTCAAATCCTCCATTGTAGTGTTGGTCTTATGGTTGTTGGCTCTCCAATCTGAGAGAAATTAAACACCCCACCTCCATAGGAAGCAACACGTCGATTCAATCGATGTTGTGAGATGGACAATTCATGTTTATTCTCGCAATTGTATGATTGAGCAATGACTATGTTGCATGTGTGGTTGGATTGAGAGGCTCACATTCACCCTTGTACATTTTGGCACCCATCGTGGGGTAGAACGGCTCTATTTTGTCCTTCTTTTTATACATTTTCGCTACCTATTCTGGTGTTTTTGAAATAGTTTTTCTATCAAAACTGTGATTTTTAATTTTCTATCCATACTTTCATACATCACTGTTACAGAATCTCACATGAAGTTTCTCATTGTATTGCATGAATTTTTGCTGGTACTAGCACTTCTGTGCGCAACAAAGGCATTTTCTCATGCGGGCTTGTGTACTTTCTCACGCGAGCCCTTATACTTTCTCGCATGAGCCCTTGTACTTTCTTGCGCGAGCCTTCATACTTTCTCGTGCGGGCTTGTGCTTTCTTGCATGTGGTTCAGTACTTTCTCATGCAGCCCTGAGTACTGTCTCACGTGAAATTCCATGATAGAAGAGACACAAAATTTGCAAATTTATAATTTCAGATTATTAATTTCTAACGCTTACGGTTTGCTGATTGATCTATCTTGATTTTGTACTTTTGGATGTGTGCTAAATTTTGGATTGCAGATCTTTGGACCTAAGGTGAGTTACAACAATCTCTATAACATTTGGATTTTGGGCATAAAATTAATCTCTTGTGTGTTTGGCTTGAGTGATTTATCACTTTCATAAACTACATTTCGATTTTGGGATTTTAAAAAGAATATAGATTCATTTCCTGCATATGTGTTTCACATAGATAAGTAGGCCCTATTAACACTATTCATTGTTCTTGAGAGAGTGAGTTTCCAGTGAAACTCTTCTCAACGAGAGAACCCTTGTAGGTAGGGAGGTTACTAGAACCGTCTTTGTGTTCTACTAGATTTGTAGTCTTTGACTTTTCAATTAATGCATTCTCTCTCCAGAGAGGTTGATAGATCATGAGTTATTGACATTATGAATCTTGGCAAGATAGTTTTAGTCTTAGCGTGTCGGAATGAATCTATCTTCTATGTTTGGGTGAAGAGAAAAGGATAGAGGATTATGCTCTACTCCCTTTTTGGGTAGTAATAGAAACTCAGACCCTTGGATCTAAACCAACTCCCCATGTGGTCCTTGTTGTGAGTCACCTTTTAGAGAGGGTTAACTGTAGTGGACATTCCCTTCATTGGGTAAACCACATGGATGGAACCTCAACCAGTAATAGCCACTTTCATCGTGGTAGTGACAACCGCTATATAAATGTCCTCGTGGAAGAAATCTCCATGGGTGTAGTTTCTTGATGGGCTGTCATATCTCCTTAGCATCTCCGATTGATTAAATTCTCAGAATGTTTCAAAACCCCAGTGCACCTAGATTGGAGTTCACCTTCTTAAAATTGCAAAAGTTACAGAGTCAAACCATTACTAAAAACCCTAGTGAGGCCAAATTTTTCATTTTCTAGGACTATGTGCGTACTTGCAAAAACATTTTGAGACCATACACAAGTAGTTTTTTTTTAGGGAGTAGCATACTAAGTCACTATTATTGTTCATGTGCAAGGTTGCTTTGTCCCTTGCTCATTGTTTGAAGACAATTTTTTTGCTTGAACTCCTTGATTGTTGTCTTACGTGCTTGATCAATGATAAACATATGTTGATGTATTTACATGATCTTTTAAAACAAACAAATCTGAGTTCCAAATCTAAGTTCCTAAGTGATAAAAACTTCAAAGATCTCCCCTGATGCTATCAAGTTGCTTTGTCCTTGATAGGTCTGTTAATGATTGCTTCTTGTATCACAACTGCTTGATCTAAACCTTTGTGTCTTTAAATGAATGTTTGAAATCCCAAAATGAGATTGTTGATTAAACTGTTCTTCAAACCTATCAGGAAACTAGATTTTATGTCAGACATCAGTTCAGACTGTACTTCAAAATTCAACTTCTACCTCAAAAATTGTGTTATACTGTCAGATTTTGTCCTTTTCTCATGTGAAGTTTGATTTTTCAGGGTACTTTCTCACGTGAGACTATGTTTTCTCATGTGAAGTTGGTATTCCCTTGTGTGGCATGGTACTATCTCACATGAAACTGTAGTAGAGTTTTCCAAAATAGAGACCTATTTGCCATTGACTATTTGACTTTTTACCTGATCTTTTTTTTTTTTTGAGGTTTGTTTTTCTATTTTCCTGTCGTTCATCATCAGAACCTGATTTTTTTGAATTGAGAATTGATTGATCTTTGCTTTGACTCATGTCGTCTCTCATCTATTTGCCTTGTCTCTTTATGCCTTTTGTAACTTGCATTGTGAGTCTTATCTTAGTTGTTCTAGCCATCTCTTTTGATGACTCGTACTAGGTTCATCTCGCATCTTGGCTATTCTAGCCATTTACCTCCTTTTCATTATCTTAGAGACAGAGTATAGCATTATCATGAGTCTCCTCTCAGTACATCTTTGTCTATGACTGTCATGACTCGAAGTGGCAAAACTTATCCCATTCAGATTACTGGTCAAGATAGAAGTGAATCTCCTAATCAAGAAATAGGTCATCCTGAATCTGTTGAGAAGTCTAAACTCTGTGAGAGATCCTCACATTCCTCCTCATTCCAAGAGTATTACAATCCATTTTTTTAGACACAGCCTAACTTCCAAGAATATTATAACCCATTGTTTCAAGATCAGCAAGACTCTACAGGGTCACTTTCTAGAATCGATCCTCTTGAACCTATCGACTCTTTTGATCCTATTTTCAAGATGGGAGATCCATTCCACTTCCCAGGGGAAGGTAAATTCAACAATAGTCATGAGCAATCTCCAAATGACCAAGGTTATAGCTAGTCTCAAAATGACAAGTGTTATGATCAACCCCACAATATTCAACATCCAGTCAATATCAGAGATCTGTGTAGTCTAAAGAAATGACAAGGGGAGTCTCTCCTAACATTTCTCTAGAGATGGAGACAACTATGCACAAAGTATCCACATGAATTACCTGAGTCTAAAAAGCTTGATATCTTCTTGGACAATCTTGTCCCAAATTTTGCATACCAAATGTGATTACAAGGTCCCCCCACTTTTGACAATATGATTAGGTGAGCTATGAGGATAGAGGCATTTATGATAAAAAAAGGGAGATTTGACTTTGAATAAAGACAACAAGAAAGGGCTTTCTCCCTCAAATAAAGATAAAGATGAGTTTTTCAATAAGAATAGAAATGTTTTGAATAATGGGGTTGTTGATAATCTGATGCCAAAACCCTCAAAGTCTGTCTTTAATCTCAGCTCTAGCATACAAATGGTCAAAGCCATTGAGAAGGCTACAACGAAAGCTCAACCACCTTCAAGATTCTCTAGAAACAAAGCTTGAATCTCTCAACCCAAGCATAACTCCACTTCCTTGGGAGAACCTCTCGATGTGGTTTATAGGACTTTGTTACAAAACCATAACAAGAATTCAAATCATCAGGAATTCAAAGACTCCTTTCCTCCTCATGGGAAAAGTGAATTATCCAAGTCTAAAGGTGCCAATGATATGGTCAAATATACGTATGATACTAGCGACATTGTCATCAATGAGATTGAACCTATTGATGTTAAATACTGTGACATGATCACTGCTCCAGGGAGCGAGGATACTCCTAAACTAAAAACTCCCTTTATCTTGCGAGGCCCTGCACCTCCCTCTTATAACTCCACACAGTCTCCAGCTTGTGTGAATACTATCACTTAGTCTCATGTGAAGATTGTTCTCAAAGGTCCCAAACCCTTGACATCCTGACCAAAAATATCTATGGGTAAAGCCCTCACTGAGGAAAACATCCCCAAAGATCTCAATCTTGATCAGTTTCAATCCATGGTGGGTCACTTGACTTCACCTCATTATTTATCCTTCTCTGAAGAAGATGATCACTTGCTGAGCCACCCACATAATGCTCTCCTACACACTAAAGTTATGATAGGCCCCAAGAGTATCCCCTGCATCCTCATTGACAATAGTGCTAGCCTAAATACTTGCTCTGCTAAGATGCTTACCCAAATGACAGACAACTTTGTTCCCGCCAATAGAGAGTCCAATGAGTTCTATGATGCTAAGCTAAAAGAAATAGAAAAGACTCTAAAGATCAAAGATATTGGCATGGGGGAATATCAGATTGAGTCCATGTTGACATTGACAACTCTCCCTCCATCTCCACATTCTTGTGAGGAACCACTTGAAGATGGATTTGGTATTGGCTATTAGGGCCATAAGCTTGACAAACCTAGCTACAATTTGCACTCACATGCAGATTTAGATGATGAAGAAACACAAATTATGACATATGAAAGACCTTTGAATGATCAAAATTCTGATTCAGACTACCAGAAAGAGTCTTATCTACCTTCTCAAGTGCTTCAAGAACATGATATTGGTCCTCACTAGGAGGATTTTATACACTCTACTGAATAGATTTTTATTACTGTAGCTACTACTAAATATGTCATTGCCTCTAATGGCACACATACTGATTGGGAGAAACTGTTGGATGCTTCCCTTATCTTGGGTATGCTTCAAGGTATGCCTATTCTAGATTGTTCCACCACTTCTACTATTGAATAGACTCCTGCTACTGCCAACTCCAATGGCACACATATTGGTTGGGAGCAATCGTTGGACACTTCCCTCATCTTGGGTATGCCTCAAGGTATGCCTATTCTAGATTACTCTGCTGCTTCTACTACTGAACAAGATCCCACTACTAAAGAAACACTTCCTATGTTAGATGACAACAATGAAGAAAGTTTGCCTTCGACTATGTCTCTAGGTGAATGGGACTCTATGGCAGATGCTACTACAAAGATACCAGTTGAGGTTATACACAAATATGATGCTCCTAACAACTCAGAAAGAGGAGAAAGTTATGATCCTCCAGATCAAGCTATTAATGATGATCCTTTCCACCCTCCTATGGAGATCATTCCTATGCCTCCTAGGCTATCTATTCCAAGTTATACTTCTACAACTCCAACAAATCATGGGTATCCGAGACCCCATCTTGTTACAATCTCATGGAATCCTGGTATATCCAGAATAGAATTGGTTCCTACTCATGCGCTCTTACCACCTAAAAGGGGACCTAACTCTTGGAATAGGTTATCTTGGTTAGGCTCACATAATACTCCTCCAAACTTATCTGACTCTTCTAGGATAACTCGCAATCAACAATGTTCTATGGAAGATTACTTTCTTGATCTATCTTATGCATTCATGAATGATGAGGATGATACTAATATATTTTCACTTGAGCCCATCCCATCGACTTTTCTTCCCCCTTCTCTCCCAGAAAAGTGGCTCGTCCACTTCCAGTTCCACCTCTCCACCTGAACCAGTCATATAAGCCTCTTTCATCCACCATTCCTGAGTCTTTTGGAAGTAACTTGGATCTGCAACATAAAAATAAAAATAATGAGAATCCACTTATATCTCAAGGTCACCATGTCCCATCTAATCGACATGTGACTATGAAGAAAGGAAAGAAACAGAGGTGTTCAAAAGACCGCAAAGGTCCTCAAAAAGAAGAAGACAATCAAAAGCCAAAAAATAAAATAAAAAATGGATCTCGAAATCCATTCTATAGGCATTGTCATCAAAAGCACCTCAAAGTAAAGAAGAAAAAATTCAAAGCTATGTGGATTCCAAAGAAAGGAAAATTCAAAGTTGTCATTTGAGCTTCCAAAATTCTCATACTTCCCTCCATTCCATCACCCTTGCCTCTCATACTTTACCCTCTTCACTCCATCTTGCCTTTTCCCAAAGTGCATATCAGTATCTCCTTATTGCTAATGACATGACTAAGAAAAATCTAGAACGTACTCTTCCTAAGCATTTAAAGCGTGGGAAATCTGACAAAGAGTTAAGGTGTGTCCATGAGGATATTTGTGGGTGTCACTTAAGTGATCTTTCCTTGACTATGGATCTCTTGATAGTGGGACACTACTAGTTGGATCTCCTGTTACTGCTACAACACCTAGTTTTAATTCTGCTGATTACTACTACAAGTGACTGTGTTTCCAGAGATCACCACTGAAGGAGAGAAACTCAAAGAGCCAATCAACGCTCTTCATCTAAAGAAGTTCTACAGCTATCATTCTCTATGTGCTCATGTACATACTTATTGGTCCTGAAAAAAATCCTAAAAATTGATATATTGCAAAAAATACAAAAAATTGCAAAATGTCCTGAAAAAATGATCATCTTAGTGAAAACCTGGCAAACAGGTGCTTTGATGTATCTATTATCCTGGTGAAAACCTGGTAAATAGGCACCTTGATAATACTCAAAAAAAAAAAATTGAAAAAAAAAAGAAAAAAATGAAAAAATAAAAAATACAAAAAAATGAGATATTCAAAAAAATCAAAAAAGAGAAGAATACAAAAAAAATAAAAATTGAAAAAGAAGAAAATGTGCCATTGATGAAAACCTGGTAAACAGGCGTCATGGTAGAAAAAATGGAATCTCTACCAAGATGGTGAAAACCTGGTAAACAGGCACCACTTGTTTCCTAAAGCTATATCTCATCTCAGCGTCACTTGGCTCTTAGTTTTTCTTTCCTGTTAGTTTGTTTTCCCGCTTTAGTTTGCTTCCTTTGTTTCTTGCTTTAGTTTGTTTCCTACTTTGGTTTGCTAGCTCACGCTCTTGCCTTCAGTTGTCTTCAAGATTTTCCTTGACTCTTCATAGATTGGAACTGGTTCACGCTTAGGGGCACCTACCTGGTCTAGGGGGCATTGTCCTATCACTTTTGGAAACTCTTTTCGAGCATCGGTCACCAATGGTTCTCACTGTGTCTGCCTACTAATGCCTAGCTATTTTTGAGATTTCTCTCCTTGATGATCTCTCATGTATCAACTACTAGTGGTTCCCACTGTGCCTACCTACTGATACCTAGCTCTCATTTGACCTCCTTCTTTCAAGATATCTCCCTTAAATCAGTCACCAGTGGTTCTCACTGCGTCTGCCTATTGATGTTTCGCTAGTATTTTTAAGATTTCTCACCTTGAGGATCTCTCTCGTATCGATCACTAATGGTGCTCATTGTGTTTGCCTACCGATACTTTGTTAGCTTCCCGATATCTTCTTGAGACTTAGTCTCCCACAATGGTCACCAGTGATTCTCACTGTGTCCACCTACTGTCACTATCCTGTCAAGACTTCAAACGTTATCTTTCTGAATCGACTCTAATCCACTTGAACATGAACGTAAACTAAAACTAAAACTAGATTTGTGGTTCACTGAGGCATGTTGAGCTTTGTTTTCTTTGAGTGTTTGTTTGTTTGCTTTCTTTTTCTTTCTGCTTGTTGGTTTAGTTCCAATGATCCAAAGAATTCATATAAGAGGCATGTCAATCTGTAAGAGCCTCCATCTTGTATTGGATGGCCATGCATACCTCGACTCCTTTTATATGGATGCTTCGGTGAGGTTGGTTCTTCTCCTTGTCTTTTGAGTGACTTCTTTCTACTACAAGTGAAGTTGAAAATGCTCATCCTGCTAAGTGACGTAAGGGTCACTACGAGCAATCTTTTGCAAAAGAAGGAACTCCTACATGTTTGGTGTGTTTGTTGTAAGAAAAATTTAAGTCATTCTAGCAATTGTGCTTTAATGCTTATTTTAACTTGCTAAATCAAAAGGAATAGGTGTTCAGGTCATTCTAGCTTCTTGTGCCCTAATGCTTACACCTTATTCCGATAAATCTAAGACTTGTGTCATATTCATATTCTCATGATAGCGATATCAGTGAGGGTTGTGTGGCATCTTGTGATTGTCTGAACTTAAAAGGCTCTATGAGTCCAACAACCAAGTCCTAGGATTGCATCCGCTCATTTTGGGTTTGCATTTTCATTCTAGGCTTGCACTTTCTAGGCTTGCAAGTTCATTTTAGGCTTGCATTTGAGATGTTGTTTGGTGCTCTCTTGATTGGTCTTTCTTCATCAAAGGTTCTCATCTTTTTTCCCAGGTTCATCATGATTTCACAAGTTTTTGGGATCGAAATTGAAATATGACATCTCTAGATAGCTCGAAATTGTGTTTTAAATTCTGGGACCCTTTGGGATCAGACGTTTGCACAGTCAGCCTTCTGGCATCATTTTCCTGCCAGACTCTCATCTTTGCATCATGTTCTCAAGATCTTTTCTCTTTTCATCAAAGTCAACTCTAGTCAAATTTGGTCAACCATGGTCAAACTTGGTTAGCAGGACCTTTGGATCACTTCAAACTACTTCTTTAATCAACTTTATCTTCTGGATCTTTGATCTTATCTAAATCTGCAACCTCTTGCTGTCAATCATCTTCTGACGTGTCATCTTTCGATTTCGCTCCCGAGGGGGCAGGATGATTGTATCATTAAATCTTGTCAAATCAATTCTTGAATCAGTTTGATCTATATCATCAGTTTTCATTGCTAGGGGCATCTCAGTGACTCGCATCTGGTTATCTTACCATCTATCTCTTAGGTATCTGAGAAATCTAACTCAGATCCTCAAGAATCAAGCTTCGTTCTAGAGATGGTTCTTGAAATATTTTAGGTATTGGAGCAATCTAACCCTAATTCCCAGGAGTCAAGCTTCATTCTAGAGATGGCTCTCAAAATCTCTTTTAGACCATTATCTGGGCAATCTAACTCAAGTCTCGAAAGGCTAAGCTTCATATTAGGGCAATCTAACCTGATTCGGAGATAGTCCTAAATCTGCATCTTCATCAATTGGTATTGGGGCAATCTAACCCCAATTCTGGTTCTCTTCTAAGACCGTTGTCTTCGCAATCTAACTTAGACTTTGAAAATTCTTTTCATCTATCACTTCAGACTATTCTTTGAATCAACGTGCAGTTCGCACATCAATTCAAAGAGGGGCAAATGTAATACCCCAAAATTGGCACCTAATAAATTCAATCAATTTTGGTGCATTTTCATCAATTTCATATCTTCAAAGTCCTAATTTGCTAGGCAATTTTCTCTCTCCTACCTGACTTAATTTGACTTGATGTCAATTGCAAAAAATCCTAATTTGCAATAATCTCAAATATTAAATTAATTCCTAAAATCCTTGACTTTATTAGCTAATTAACCCTATGATAAATTAATTTAGTTCTAAAGTCCTTAACACTTTGAATTAAATTAAAATCTACCCCCTTTAGCTAATTACCCATAAAAAGGAATTAATAAATACTTGTTATTTGAATGGACACCTTTATTTGAATTGATAATTCAAATTATTCAAATAGTCACCCATATGTGGCAATTTCCATTTATTTAATTAAGTAATTCATGAATATGTGTCTCAATTGGGAATGAAGAGCCAGGAGTTCCAAATCAAGAAACTCTTCATTCCTCTTCTGGCTTGGTCTATTTAATGAACTTCTTTTCTCATTCAAAAAAAAGGCAATTTTGAGAGCATCTACACTATAGGCAATTTTAGTCTCACATATTTCATTGTTTTCAAAGCTTTATTGCATTAATTAGTTTAATATCTCATTTTAGTAAAATATTCCATCTCATATTAGATTAAATTTGCTTAATTGTTCTTAGATCAAGATCACTTTAATTTTAGATTTCTTTAGATTAAATTGCACTTCATCTTTACTTTCAAGTATCTTAGATTAATTGCATTACATTCTAGCTTCATTTCATTCATATTGCTCATTTTCATGCTTTTCAAATCCTCCATTGTAGTGTCAGTCTTATGGTTGTTGGCTCTCCAATCTGAGAGCAATTAAACACCCCGCCTACATAGGAGGCAACAAGTCAATTTAGTCGATGTTGCAAGATGGACAATTCATGTTTATTCTCACAATTGTATGATTGAGCGATGACTATGTTGCATGTGTGGTTGGATTGAGAGGCTCACATTCACCCTCATACACCCGGTGGGATAGATAAAGAAGTTCATTGTTTGAAAGTTATGTTATCTCTGATATACAAATTGCATAATACAGACTTTTAGAAGTTTTTCTATCAAGTATATCTGGGGACTCCACTAATTTCACAGATTCAGGGCCAGCCTGGTTTAAAGTTTATGAGAAAGATTGAGACTAGGAGCTCAAAGCCCACTAAATTTTTAGAGTTTCCCTCAAAAAGAAGCTACAAGGGTAGGTCAACTCAAAGAACATCCCCTGCAAGGAGAGTTTAGTCTACACCACCTGATACTTCAGAAAGGAGACCTTTTCCCTTTCATCTCAGGAGAAGAGGAAGATCTCTAACCAGAGACCTAGAAGAAGATTCAAATCCAGTATCAAATACAGCTCACATAGTTGTTACTCTTCAAATTTCAGCTCCTACAATGGCTAGACAGTTTTCTTTTGCACCTTTCAACTAGGGAAGTCCATTAACTTTTGTTGTACATCATGATGTGCCATTGGTGGCACTAAAGAGTCTACCTAATTTCACAGGTGAAGGACAAACTATAGCTTTTGAACATATTAGAGATGTGACCACTATTTGTAGTATACACAACATAACTCAAGAAGATGTGGCCACAAAGTTATTAGCAGCCTCTCTAAAAGGTAAGGCTCTTGAATGGTTAGAACTCTAGCTATTGGTTCCATTAATTCATGGGATGCATTAGGGGATGCATTGAGTAAACATTTTGAGGATAAATCAGATAACTTGTCTCTGGTAGAATAGTTAACAACCATTAAAAGAGACCCTCAAGAACAAATGATAGATTATAACAGTAGGTTCCTCAAGACATGGAATAGGATTCCAGTCTCTGTAAGGCCATCAGCTGACCATGCTTTCCTATACTAGTTGCAAAGTCTAAATGGTCAAATCTCTATCATGATCCAATCTATGGGTGGTACTTCTATACCCCAAGCTTTTGACATAGCTGTCAGGGCTGAAAATTATTTAATCCAAGCATGCATGATAGCTAGAAGGCCACCTATGCCCATCTTTCCTAGCCTTCAACCCATTGCACCTACACAAGTACCTCCATTTACCCCTATTCCCGCCATATTAGCACCTCAAGCTAGTACTATTAGTCAAGAGCTAAGAGCAACTCTCTCAAGAGCTACAAGAAATAAAGAATAGTCAAGAAAGTAGTAAGCAAGAAATGACAAACTTGTTGCAGACTTTGACTAAGGAGGTTACAAATCTAAAGAAGCAAGGTCAAGGAATCAGACCACCCTTTCAGCCACAAGGCCAAAGTCCTAATCAACAATATCAGAATCAAGGACAACCTTATCAGCAAAATAGGCCACCATACCAAGGAGGTTATCAAGGACAAAGGAAAAGTTTTAATCAAAGGCCATTCCAACCATATAACCCTGCACCTCTCAATTCTACAAATCCAGTTAGGGATATGGTTCCTAGTCAAAACAATATGGCTATGGATAATGAATGGTTTTTTCCTTGTAATCAGCCTCATAATCAGGCTACATGTTCAAATGGATGGATGAACCAAGCTTTAATGGTTCAAAATACCTCACAAGCTCAATCAAAGGCTTTATCCAGTGGATCAGTTCCTCAACAAGAACCACAAGAAAATGAGACTGTTCTTTTCAATTAGGAGTAGCCAGAATTCAATGGGGTCAATGATGAATTTTCTATTGCTACTAATACAAGAGAAAAAAGAAGAGCTCAAGACATGGAGTGAGTAGACTCTAGTACTAAGGCTACTACATCTATGGAACCAGTGCAGCAAGCTACTCCCACCATGCTCAAAAAGAGTCCTGCCATTACAAGCAAAGAAGGCCAACATTCCAAAGAGGTGGAGCCCATCATGGTAAAAGCACAACAAAGAGTACACACTATGACACCTTTCAATATTGTAGATAACATGAGGAAGGTGAATGTCACCATGTCTATGTGGGACTCTTTGGCTATTCCAGGATAGTTTGAAATTTTGAAGAAAGCTATGACCGAAATGACAACTCCTCAACCTACAAAAGAAGCTGCAAAGCCAATGTTGGTCAACATTGATCAAGAAAAGGAGGCTCCAAGTAGAAATTCCAAAGCCAATACCATTCAAGGTAGGAACTCAAAACCACCTCCCTTTTATGTATCTTTAATCATTGGAAAATCTTTAGTACATAATTGTATGGTAGATAGTGGAGCTACTAGCACTGCAATGCCCAAGAAGGTAGCTGATCAATTAGGACTAAAATATGAACCCTTTCAAAAGAAGGTTACACAACTTGATGGGTCCTTAGTCAACACTATAGGTGTGGCCAAGGATACTAGCCTGATCCTTCATGCTACTCCTACCTTTTCCATCCTCCTTGATATATATATCATAGATCTCCCTACATTATTTTCCATATGTTTGTCAAGGGAGTTTACAGCCAAAATAGGAGGTTACCTTTCTTCTAACTAGTCTCACACTCTATTTCACACAAGGTATGGTACCAAGGTAACCATTAAATCAGAACCATTGGCAGCACACCATATAGAACCATATGTGTCCAATACCATTAATGTAAATTGCCCTATATTTGATGACAATGACTTCCAAACCATTGGAGAAGCAGACACTTAGATAGAGAATATCCCTAATATTTTACTAGATGAAAGAGCTTCAGAAGCCCAAGAAAATGTTATTTGGGATTTTGGTTTGGGAAGTTATTTGACACAAGAGAGTGGATCCATAGAGCCAAACCTTCTCAAAGAAGACACTGATTCAGAGGATCAGAGCAATCAAGTTTGGGAACTATTTTTTTATGGAGCTAGAAGTAGACATGGTTCTGGTGGTGGTGCTATGTTAGTCTCCCCAAAAGGAGAAAGGTACTACACAACTTTCAGATTCAGTTTCTCCTACACTAGCAATACTGCAGAATATGAAAGTCTTGTGAATGGACTGGAGTGGGCTAGAAAAAGAGGGCCCGAAGCCTTAAAATTTTATGGTGATAGTGAGTTAGTTGTTGGCCAAGTGAGAGGGATAAGTGTGACCAAAAATGACACATTAAAAGCATACAAATATAGAGTTTGGGATGCAATTGAGGATTTTTGTGCTTTCAATATTGTTGCCATCCCTAGGAAGCTGAATCAAAATGCAGATAGATTAGTTGTTGTTGGATCTCAGTATGATATTCCCAATAGCATTTCAAAAGAAATAAATCAATAGAATATCAAAGTGATTATCAAACCCTCTATTCCTGATAATGATGTGAATTAGCAGGTGTTTGACAATGATGAACAAATTTTGCAATTCTTGTTTGAAGATGTTTTTTTAGAACATAATCAAGATAGATTATTGCAGAACTATGGTGATCAAGTGATACAACTTAAATCTAATAAGATGCCTAGAGGTCTTGTCACTTTAGATACTATCTTCAACAAGGATGATCAAGTTAAGAAGAACAAAGATGGCCTGGTAGTTCAACAAGAACATTGTGTTGAATTAGAGTTAGAACCAGGTAAAAGTTTACAATTTGGAAAGGTAAACACTGAATTGGAAAAGCAAGCTTACACCCAATTATTCAAGGAATTCAATGATGTTTTTGCATGGTAGTATGAAGACCTCAAGGGTTTTGATCCATCCCTTGCTCAGCACACTATTGAATTAGAGCCTAATGCCAAACCAGTGAGGCAAAAACAAAGGCCTGTTAATCCCAAGCTTGAGCCACTTATGCATAGAGAAGTGCTCAAATTGATAGAAAGTGGTATCATTTACCCCATTAAGCATACTAGTTAGGTTTCCAACCTTGTTCCTGTCAGGAAGAAGAATGGGGAGTTGAGATTATGTGTTGACTTCAAGGATCTTAACAGGGCCCCCTTAAAGGACCGCCATCCACTACCCTCTATGGAACAAATCTTACAATGTGTCTCTAGATCTGAGAGATTTTCATTATTGGATGGCTATTCAGGATACAATTAGATCTTATTTAATGAAGAGGATCAATATAAGAATACATTTACAACCAAGTGGGGAACCATGACTTATCAAAAAATTCCCTTTGGTCTGTCAAATGTAGGTGCTACTTTTCAAAAGGCAATGGATATGGCCTTTAAGAGCCTCATGTACAAGTTTGTGTTGGTCTACTTAAATGACATAACTGTCTATTCTAAACATGCAGCAGATCACATCAAACATCTGAGGAAGATTTTTGAAAGGTGTAGAGAGTTTGGGATTTCTCTTAATCCCAAGAAATGTGTGTTTGTAGTTCATGAAGGAAAATTGTTGGGATATGTAGTATCCAAGAAAGGAATTATAATAGATCCTAAGAGAATTGTAGCCATCCTATAATTACCATTGCCACATCATAAGAAAAGTCTCCAATCTTTCATAGGAAAGATTAACTTTTTTAGGCATTTCCTACCTAATATTGTAGATTTATTGAAGCCTTTGACAACCATGTTAAAGAAGAGTTCAACTTTCAGTTGGACTAAAGAAGGAAAAGCTAATTTCCAGGCTATCAAAGAGGCCCTAACAGAAGCTCTTGCCCTATTAAATCCAAATTTTAGTAAGGATTTTATCCTTTATGCTTATGGAGGACATGATGCTATATCTGCTATGTTGACTCAAGAAAATTCAGATGGATTGGAATAGCCTATTCCTTTCTTTAGCAAAGGTCTAGAAGAGTATGAACAAAGGTACTCTTTTGTGGAGAAACATGTACTTGGTGTGGTAAAGAGCCTTAAAAAGTTCAGATATCTATTGACCCATAGCAAGGTACACTTGAAAGTTACTAATCCAAGTGTCAGAGAATTTTTGCTTTCCAAGGACCTAAATGAAAAAAGGGCTGGTTGGATTACCAAAGTAATGGAATATGACATTGATATTCAGACCACCAATCTAGTTAGAGGAAGAGGTCTTTGTGAACATTTGGCAGGAGATGAAAGCTCAAAGAAATCAGAGCAAATGGATGCATCTTTGGTTGTGCATTCTATAGAAGAACATGCCAAGACATCAGGTTGGTTGCCTAACATGATTCATTTTTTGAAGACAAGACAATGTCCTGTAGGTTTAGATTCAACAAAAAGAAGATATTATAGATTGCAATTTGTTCCTTTTGTGCTGATAGATGAAGTTCTTTATAGAAAGGATCACAATGGTGTTCTTTTAAGATGCATTGATTCAAAAAAGATAGTTGATGTCCTATTTGAATTTCATGATGGACCTTCTAGAGGTCACTTTTCTCCTAGGACTACTGCTTTTAAAATCATGAGGTCGGATACTATTGGCCATCTATCTTCAAGGATAGTCATGATTATGTGAGAAAATGCATCAAATGTGCTATGTTTGCAAGAAAAGAAAGGCTTGCAGCTCTATCCCTACAGCCAATCAGAACAGAGAAACCATTCATGAAGTGGGGCATAGACTTTATTGGTGTGATCAATCCTCCATCTAGTGCAGGACACAAGTGGATAATCACTGCAATAGATTATTTCACTAGATGGACAAAGGCAGTTTCCTTAAAAGAATCAAATGAGAGTGTTGTATTAAGTTTTTATGATGATATAATCCACAGATTTGGCACTCTAGACTCCATAATATCAGATAATGCATTGGCATTCACAGACTTTAAAGTCTCAGAATGGGCAATCAGGAATGGCATTTATCTGAATATAACTTCAAAGTATTACCCTCAGGGCAATGGCTTACTAGAATCAACTAATAAGAACTTGATTAGGATAATCAAGAAGACCCTACAAGATAATCAGAGAGATTGGCACACTAAATTGAAGTCTACCTTATGGTTAGACAGGATTACCCCAAAGAAGATCATTGGGAATTCTCCTTATATGTTAGTATATGGAAGAGAGGCTAAGTTGTTCATTTCAACTAAATTACCAACTTTGGACTTGGCCACTCAATATGTTATGTTTGAAGAAGGAGGTCCCTTACAGATTAGGTATGCTCAACTCATAGAGTTGGAAGAACTCAGAGATAAATCCATGAAAGATATGGAGTTCCATTAGATTCAGACAAAGAAGATTTTTGATAAAAGAGCCAGGGCTAGAAATTTCAAAGTTGGGGATGTAGTCCTCAAGTGGGATGAATTCAGATCCAGACCTAGCAGACATACAAAATTTGATTCATTCTAGGCTGGACCATTTGTTATTACAGAATGCAAGGGGCTGAATGCTTTTCAACTATCAACTCTTGATGGAGATGCCTTGCCTATATCAGTGAATGGTTTCCACTTGAAGCCCTACTTTGAGGTTAATCCCTCTCTATAAATACTTGTAAATATGTTTTCTACTTTCTTTCCCTATTTTCTAGGTTAGTTTTCCTACTTTCCAAGAAGTGCCTGTGCACAAGTTTTGTCCCTCTGGTTCTAGTTTTGTCTCTCTGCCAAAAGGTTTTGTGCTCAAGAATAGACCTCATGCCCAATGGATTGCTTCAAGGCCACTGGTTTCCATATCTAGTAGGCTGACATCCAACATAAATCACCATAATGTTACCCAAAATTTCCAGTTTCATACAACTTTGGCTACAAGACATTTCTATCCCAAAGTTTGCAGTTTTAACCTACCAATCACCCCTGAAAATTTCATGACTTTGCATCCTATTCTCTAGTCTCTACAATTTATTTTATCTCCCTAGTCTGCAAGTTTAAAATTCATAAATCTAGCCATTGTGCTTAAAAACCCTAAAAACCCTAGGCCATGTTATAATCCTTCATTACCTTTTTGGCCACTTAAGGTTCCCATTTCAACATGTGGACTTTTATCTTTCCAGTTGGTCACCAATTCTCTAAGTTCCCCGGTGGTTATCCTTCCTATTCGGTGAATGGGCAAATACGTTGTTCATGTAATCTCTTAGTATTTAGAGGTTACCGCCTAACAATTAGTGACCCATTGAACAATTTACTTCTTCCTTTAGTCGCATAATCACTTAATACCTGGCGGTCTTAATGAAACATCTAGCGACTCAATGATTTGCCTTCAGTCAGGTAATCACTCAATTAGAACCCAGGTTAGACCTTTGGTTCAGCGATTCAATGAATGTAGTGTTCATGTATTCTCTAGACTTAATCAAGGTTAAGTATTTCATTCAGTGACTTGGCGAAATTCTTTGGTTGCACATTCGCCTAATGTTTGGCAGCTTTGACAGATATTTGGTAGAGGTTCAAGTGTCCCCTTTGTCGCTGAATCACAGGATAAAATGGTGGTGCCCTAAAGGATTTAGCGATTCAATGAATGCAGTGTTCGTCGGATCTTGGGATTAGTTGGTGAAGCTTCTTTCTATTCAGTGACTCCACGAATTACTTTCAGTCGGGCAATCTCTTAATGTAACCTGAGGTCAATAATCTTTTCGGTGATCTAGCGACAAGGAATTTCTCCTAACTGTAGTTATGACTCATGTTAAAGCTGGGTCAAGGCTCTTCCTTCAGTCACTTAGTCACAAAAGTTAACCATGGTTGGTCAGAGGATCATGAGACTTTGAGTTTCCTTCAGGCGCATAATCACCAAAACATGGTAGTCTTGGCTATGCGGTTAAAGTACTTTAGTTGTCAGGTGGGTCCTTTCTGTCTGACATGCTAAGTTTCTATTGGCCACCGAGTATTATAGGTGGCATCCATCAGTGGGTTCAAAGATTTGTCAGTGGGTCCATTGTCAGTGGTTGCTGAGGTGTCTTCTGATGAGGCGATCAAAAGCAAATGAAAGGGCAAGTGGCATGGATGGGCTCAGATTTATGTGCTCAGTCAGGTAATCGCTTAAACAAAAGGGAATATTCTTTCTATTCAGTGATTATGAGATTTCCTTTAGTCGTGCAATCTCCCAAAGTGAAGGAATATGCCAAAGGCATTCAGAGATTCAACGACCATCATCGGATCAAAGTGAGATCAACGCTTTTCTCTTATTCACAAGATGTAACCAGGGTTGCCTAAATATTTAGAAATTTCATGACTATAGTGTTTGCATAGTCGCTTGACCAAACCAGAGTTATGTAAAGTATTTTACGAATGGGAAAAGTGCCTTCAGTCGCACATTCGCTGAGTAACTAAGAGGAAGAAAAGGTCAAGGTGGGTCGAAATTGACACAGATATGCCGACGTGCTAAATTTTCATTTCTTGCGATATGCTAATGTGGCCGAGGACTTTTCAAGGGTTTGTGACTATTGTAAGAGGTGATCTGGACCACTCGTCTACCAGGAAATGAAGGATATCGACAGTCACATTTTAAATTAGACTAGCTAGCTGTTGTTATTCAAATTTAAATATCTCTGAGAGGGTTTTGCTAGAATTTGATTCAACAAGCCGCAAGTGGCAGAGGTAGCTCAGAATTAATGTTTTAGGATGATTGCAGTTGAGAGGATGATGAGGAGGTCTGAGTAGCCATCTTGGGTCGATTCTTGTTTCCTAAGAAGTACCATTTGAGCATTCATGGCAGGCCTAAGTTGCAGAAAGGTTAATGGATCAAGGTTGTTTGTCTGTAGGAAAACATAGTATAGAGATCGGCACACAATATAGTAGTCTAATCATTTGAGATATTTTAGAGATGCATTTATGTTTAGATTTGACAGAGTTAGGGTTGGCTATTATTCTAATGAAAATCTTTGTAACCCTAGTTGAGTTTTGACTCCTGCTTGCGTGCAAAATAGGAGATGTATATATTATTTTCTTTTAGAGCTTTTGGAGCTCAAGGGGTTCACATTTTGTAAGGAAGAAAGTCTCTTTCTTAGAAAGTTATCCGTGGCATTTTCTCTGCCCTCTGGTTTTCTACATTTTGTAATCTTTCATTGATGATTCAGATATTGCAGAGGTATTTTGTGACATCTTCTCTGTCCCTATGTTTCCTTGGCTAAATTCTCTCTTATTGAATTGAAGTATATGTATGTTTTTAGTGATATCTTAGGGTTCCTGATACCTCTCTCTTTCTGCAATTTATGTGTATTCTTGTGGGTGATTTGATTTGAATGCTCTTGTGGGTATACTTCAACCCCCTGACAATCTGTCTCATCCCTATACCCAGTTGCAGAGGTGAATGTTTGTTTGTAGGTTGTAGATTGTGTCCAACTTCTTAGGAATGCTATTGTTTGTGAAATCCTTTCTTTCCCTGAATAGCCTCTTTCTATTGTAGACCCTTCTATGAAATATTGATGCAAGCCTATTTAGTGAGTTGTGATCTCCTAGACCTATGTTTATTTACTGATTTTGTCTTCTATACTATGATTCAAACCATCATTTTAGTGTATCACCCAGTAGGTAGTTTTCTTTCAAGTCATTTCCCTTTCAAGCATTCCTTCTATCCCTTTTCCCCTCAAGTTTTTTTACTTTCATGTCAAGAAGAAAATTAAGGCGATTATCCAAGAGGAACCAGCCTAGAACCTAGAGGTCTCATCTCAGTTAGCATAGGTCCCACAACCTGGAGATGATTCCCATGTTATACTAAGTTATCAAGATTACAAGAGCTTGAAACAAGGGTGCAAACTTAGTGTATAACAGGAATATTATATGGATTGTAACAGAGATAGTGGGGAATTATTTTATTTATTTGCAACTTGATTGTACTGGTAGGGACAAAATAATTTTGTAGTTATTTTGTTATGTTTTCTAGAAATAAAGAGGAATATTTGCATGTCTGATCTTGAGGTTTGAACATTTATTTTTCTGATTGAAATCAATTATATAGTTGTTTCTTTCTAATTTTGGGAAACAGTCTTGCGGTATTATGTCGAGAATGTGCATCTTTATAAATCAGCTAGTTGACAAATTTGTAGTTTGTAGAACAAGCCATGTAATTCTCTTATCTTTCTCTGTAATGTGAAAGACTTGGTAGACAGTCTTGTGGTTGTTCTCTGGTTTTTCTCTCATCACTAGTTTGTAAATCTTATAATCACATTCATCCCATAGTGATGGGTGAATGTTAGAATGCCTTTGTGTCTTCAGGTAAAAGACATAACCATTTATTTAATTTATTGAATATCATTGAAGAGGGAGTTGTAGCTCATAATTCAAAGGAAAGCTATCAATCTCATGATAGCTTTCCAGTTGTTAGTATAGTTTTTCTTTTGAATTTGGGCATCTAAGAGTCTGTTGTGAAGGAATTTCAGCGAAGACAAAACTGTATACTAACACTACTCAAGAAAAATATCAAAAATGGGCTACAATGTATATCAAGATAGGGTCTAGCTCTTCCCATCACCACCTAGAGGAGGTGGAGGTGGAGGAACCTATGGTGGTGGTCCCTGAGGTGGAGGCATCGATCTCTATGGGGGTGGTCCCTACGGTGGTGCCTTTGGAGGTGGCCCCTGTGGAACAGCTCGAGCCCCAACATACTCTGAGAATGGTGGCACCTACTTTGCTAGATCTAGCACTATCCTGACGTACACGACATAATAGTAGGATGACTACATAGCTTCATATCTTGCCTCCTATTGTGTCCTAGCCAGTGCCTCCTGGAGCCCTCTGATCTTGTGGTCTCACTCAGCTACCTGGGTCTCCTGCACAATGACCTAGGTATGGTAGTCATCCCTCTCCCACTATACCTATCATATCCTCTCTCATCTCTTCCAAATAGCCTCCTGTAGCTATGGGACCTATCCTCCCATAGGTGCATCCTACATATCTATATCATCAACCTGTGCCTCCTTGTCAAGAGGAGGCTATTGGGAGAGCCTCCTGTAGCTATGGTACCTATCCTCCCATAGGTGCATCCTGCATATCTGTATCATCAACCTATTCCTCCTTGTCAAGAGGAGGCTATTGGGATGTGTCACCTATCCTTTTTCTTGTGGACCTCTACTAGATCCCACTACTACCAGCACCTGCATTTGAACCCATAGTCCTAGGGGGGATGGGAGCCTACCCGGTCCTCGGCCTCAATACCCTCTGCTACTGCTGAGAAACCTACTGTTGTCTAGGATGCTATGTTGGTATCTGTTGTTGTGAAGGTACCTACTGCTACTGCTATCCCTACTACTGCTATGCCCTCTGGCCCATGCCAACCAGATATGTGAACCTCAAGTAGGAGTGAGCCAAGATATGATCTCTATATGTAGGTGTCATCCTTGCATTGGTGACATCCACCATGTAGTCCCACCAGGATGGTGGTACTCGTACCTAAATCATACATCTACCCTAATCCAACCTAGGCTGCTAGCCCTTCTTCATCTCATCGATGAATCAGGTGTATGTGTAGTACTCCTGGGAGACATCCTGTGGTCTCCCAAACTATCGTAGAACTCATGTGACCAAAAAGCACTCAATAATAGAAATAGTGCATCTGATCAGTGGATGTGAGATGAACATATGTGGGAGCTCACATCAAGTGTCATCCCAAACCTGTGTAGCCACCCATGGTCTCTATATGACTATTGCCATGTCATCCAACTATCCTCACCACTGCTCTATCTTACCCAGCGCTGGTTGAGTCATAGGGCCTACATATCTATATATATATGGCTCTAAAGGCTGTCGTGTATCATGAAAGATTGGCCTACATATGGGGAGTTGCTTCTAGGCCCATATCTGTAACACAAAGACTCCTTCAGCCATGATTTGCGCACTCTGATACATAATCTTGTGCATCTCATGGTACATTTGCATGAGCATGCACTCACCCCATCTAAACCTGTCAGCTGGCCTATCTAGCATCTGTTGCAGCATGTATCCCCAGCCGCACTCCAATCCATGTTGTCCTTAATCTAGAACTAAGTAACAACTCAAGAATATGGCCAAGATGATGGCTAGTCTATGGTCAGCTCCATATCTGCTGATCAGCTCCTCCCATGAGATGGCCCAACCCATCACTAGCACATCTTAAAATATGGCCCTCAGTGCTAGTGCACCTACTCTCAGCTAGATGTCATACTCCATGCGAGTCCCATAGAATGGTATCCTCACTATCCTATATATGTCCTCGGGAGTGACTGTCATCTCCGCTGCAGCATGCATCCCCAGCTACACTCCAATCCATGTTGTCCTCGATCCAGAACTAACTAACAACTCAAGAATATGGCCAAGATGATGGCTATTCTGTGGCCAGCTTCGTATCTACTGATCATCTCCTCCCATGAGATGGCCCAACCCATCACTAGATCATCTCAAAATATGGCCCTTAGTGCTAGTGTACCATCTCTCAGCTAGATGTCATACTCTACACGAGTCCCGTAGAATGGTATCCTCAGTATCCTGTATATGTCCTCAGGAGTGACTATCATCTCCCCATTGGCAAGTGAAAGGTGTTCATTTCTGAATGGAAACACTCAACCAATGCACCTAATAGACTATGATTTACCCAAATGTCAGGTATATCACACAAGTAAGTCAATCCTAGCCCATCGATGTGGGCACCCTCAGCATCGGTCAATCTCTGCACTAGCTCACCAATAACTAGATGGTGAGACCGGAACGTGACATCTGGGAAGTCAACCTACAAAGCAAACAATGACATTTGATTAGTATCTCAATTATGGTGATTTTCAAAGCAATAACAGCAAGTGAGGCTATGAATCCATCCTAAACACAACTTTGGGACATTCTAATTGGTTGATTTTATGCAAAATTGGGTGAAGACTCTAAAAAGTTGCAATAGCCTCTCACGTGAGATTTTCTTGGTCACGCGAGACAAGATCCTTCTTCACGCACAACATCACCAAGCATCTCACATGAGCTCGTAGAGATGCCCTGGGCAAGGAAGCCCTAACCCATGTGAGAGAACCGTTCTCTTGCACAAGGGGTGATTGAGGCTGATGCAAGGAAACTATTTCCTCGCATGATGATTGAAGAACAAGGCTTAAATCATTTAAAAATCTAACCTAAATGATCTAGAAAGTGCTAAAACTTGAAATGTAGGATGGTTTATCAACTACTTATAGGTGCGTCATACTCTGACAATTAGCTATGTCATCAGGAGCACTCAAATTGATGTGTATGCACTAGCATGTTCTCCATCTCTCTTAGAGTTCTCAGATTCGCTAGAAGACAAAGTGAATAATGATTTGAAAATAACCCCTCTGGGCCTTATATAGCTTTTGACCTAATTTTCAAAAGTACTCTGTTTTGCACAAAAACTTCACCCTTGGCTAAATCAACTATTTTGAATCCATTTTTAGGATCGAAATTGAAATCTAACATCTCTAAATAGCTCAAAATCACATTTTAAAATTCTAGGACCATCGGGATCGAACACTTGTGTAGTCGCCCTTCTAGTGTTGTTTTCTTGCCAGAATCTCATCTCATCATTATTTTCTCAAGATCTTCAATATTTTCATCAAAAGTCAACTCTAGTTAATTCTGGTCAACCATGGTCAACAGGACCTCCAAATCACTCCAAATTGCTTCTGTAGCTTCTCAATTCTTTTGTAATCTATTCTGAGTTCCTCTAGATCTTTGATTTTATCTCTATCTGCAACCTTTTCCTGTCAAGCATCTTTCTGATGGGTCATCTTTCAATTTTTCTCCCGAGGGGACAAGATGATTGTATCATTAAATCTTGTTGAATCAATTCTCGAATCAGTTTGATCTGAATCAAAATTCCTCATCACTTGGGGCATCTTTGGGCCTTGCATCTTGTCAGCTATCTTTTAGGTATCTGAGCAATCTAACTCAGATCCTTGAGGATCAAGCTTCATTCTGGATATGGTTCTCAAAATCTCATTAGGTATTGGGGCAATCTAACCCTAATTCCTGAAAGTCAAGCTTCATTCTGGAGATGGCTCTCAAAATCTCTTTTGGACCATTATCTAGGCAATCTAACCTAGGTCTCAGAGGACTAAGCTTTGTTTTGGAGATAGTCCTAAATTTGCATCAGCTATTATCTATCAACAAGTATTGGGCCAATCTAACCCTGATTCTAGTTTTCTCTCAAAGTAGTAATCTGACCGTTGTCTTCGCAATCTAACTTAGACTTTGAAGAATCATGCTTCATTTTGAAGTTGGTTCTGCATCTTCATCTAATCGATGTCTTGGTGATCTAACCTCAACTTCTGAGGGTTAAGCTCCGTTCTGGAGATAATCCTGAAACCTCATCATCTATCACATCAAACTATTCTTTGAATCAACACGTTGCTCGCACATCAATTCAAAGAGGGGAAAAATGTAATACCCCAAAGTTGGCACCTTACAATTTTAATCAATGTTAGTGCATTTATTCAATTTCTACATCATCAAAGTCCTATTGTACTAGACAATTCTATCTCCTAATTGACTTTATTTGACTTGGTGTCAAATGCAAAAAACCCTAAATTTGCATTAATCAAACACTATATTTAATTCCTAAATATTCAACTTTATTAGCTAAATAATCCCTATGATTAATTAATTTAGTTCTAAATTCTTAGTTCTTTTAAATTAAATTAATTTCACCCCCTTTAGCTAATACACATAAAAGGGAATTAAATAATATTTGGTTATTTGAATGGACATCTTTATTTGGATTTAATTATTCAATATTACTCAAAAGGCCACCCATGTGGCAATATTCATTCATTTAATTAAATAATTCATCAATTTGTCTCACCTTCCTCCATGTAGCTAAAGAGTCAGTCATTTCTTTCCAAGAAACTCTTCATCCTTCTCCCAGGCTTGTCTATATTATGAACCTCCTTTTCTCATTTGAAAGAGGCAATTGTGAGAGTACCAAAACTATAGTCAATTTTTGTCTCAATTTTCATGCTTTCAAGCTTTTTATTGCATAATTAGAGTAATTCCCATTCTAGTTTAATTGCACTTTCATACTAATTAGTTTTCTTATTATGCTCTAGATTAATTCTCACTTTCATTTCAAAGCTTTAGATTAAAATCTGCATTCTCATATTTGTTTCAAGTTCTTAGTTTAATTTTCACAATCATTCTTAGCTTAATTGCAATTCATTCTCTTTCTAGTTTTATTAAAATCCTCCATCTTAGTTTGTTCTATAGTTGTTGGCTCTCCAATCTGAGAGTAATTCAAACACCCCAACTAATTAGGAGGCAACGGGTCGATTTGATTGATATTGCAAAATGAGTAATTCATACTCCTCTTCATAATTCAATGATTGAGCAATGACTATGTTGTGTCTATGGCTAGATTAGAGGTCCACATTCAGCTATAAAAAAAGTGTAGACAAGCCAGTGGAAGCTAAGTATTGTAGATTTTTTATAGTGTGAGAATGTTTGTAGTGTGATAGTGTTTGCAGGTATATTTTTTGGAAGATCCTTTCTCTGAAAACTAATGACGATGCTATGAGGTCAATGGAACTTTGTAGTGTGACAGTGTTTTCAAGTATGTTTTCCAAAATATACTTTCTTTGGAAACTAATGATGATGGTATGAGTTGTTTGAGATTTCTTGGCTTTAATATAGTAGATAGTTTTGCACATTCTAGTTAATCTGGATTCTTGTGATAACTATGGTTATGAATTTGAAGATTATCAAACCTCATACTTTCAATTTAAAAGCATGCAATTAAAGAATATTTAACAGTCTAGATGTGTATGTACATGGAATGATCTTTATGGTTATGACATTGATGACCTTGTGTTCCATATTTTTGTTATATTGATTCCTTGCTATCCATGCTCTAAATTTCTTTATGGAATCAAGTTTTTGGCCTTGATTGTTGTGTTTATTTTATTTATATCCAATCTTGGTTTCTATATTTTCTTCAATGGTTGTAGTGTACTCTAGTAATTGTGGCATGTGATCCTAACCATTGGAAGGAAAAATATTAACAAATATTTTCTTGGACAGTTTTTTTAAGACGGACTTGGTGTATATAATAATGATGCATGTCTCTATGTGTGTGCAAGAAAATATAAATACAGAGATAATTGCAAGTAGTGTTGGTACATGTTGGTTGTAGGCAAGTTATAGAATACTCCAAATTGGATTAGTTGCAAATAAATAGTGTGGAGACCTGGTCCTAAAGGAAACTAAAATTGTGCATATATAGATGAAACCTTCTTAGTTCATAACTTATTTTCTTGGCAGTAAGTTGTCCAATTGTGAAGCCTTTATTGTACCGATGGTGAGTCTTTTATGGTTGTGTGCCCACTTATAGTGAGCATTCCAGCAGTAAGCCACCCTTTGTATAAATCACCTTAATTGATGTTTTTATTCCCATGAGAATTAACTTCTCCATGGTTTTTCACATCTTGGGATTTACACATAAAAATCTAGTTTGCATTGTGTAAGATTCATATGTGTGCTTATTCATGTTTACATCTGAATTGATTAAGTGGTTAAAGAATTAATTTGTCAAATCCAGATGTGAGAAATCAATAATTTTTTTAATATACAATTGATTTCCCCCCTCTCAATTTTTTGGGACATTCAATAATTTCTCCATCCAAAATTTGCAATAGTACATGTTCATTATTGTTTGTAATGAATTATGAAACAAACTATGGAGGAATTCATTGCAATAAGTTCACAATACACACTTTGTTTATATAGATTGACAACAGATTATATATTATAAATATTTTAGAAGATGTCAAAGCATTGATATTACCAGAATTTCCTCAAAATCTTTAAGCATAATCCTGGAAAAAGACACAATTCGAGTAGAGGAGTCTTTGTTGTAGTATTTTTCATGTTTCTGAAAGCAGTTTTGTATACATGTAGTACATGCCTTAGACTACTCATTCTTTTGGTCATCATCCATCATAGACCAAGATCCAAAAAATGCTAAGAAATTAAAAAATTAGAAATATAAAGATTAGCTTTAAATCTTTCAAACACACTACCTTTTAATTTTTTTTCATTTGTACTTTCGACTTCTTTGAAAAAAAAAAGAATTAAAACATGAAAAATTTTAAAAGACAACACAATCAATTTTTATAAAAAAATGCTCTCTACAAGTTCCTCAAAAATATAGTGTAATATATAAAATGTATCTTTTTAGGGATATAATTTTATATGTTTTTAGTCGGGGGGGTGGGGTTGTTGAGTGTGTCTGTGGAAAATGTTGTGGACATAAAAACTTAATAAAACATGAATACTTATCTTGAAAGAGGAGAAGATCTGGAAATCATTATTTTCTAGTGTCTATGTTCAGTTTCAGGAGATTCTGCAACTGGATCTGGCCTGGAAATGCAGAAACAGAGAAAACCCAAAAATCTTATGTCTTTCTGAGCAAGGTCATCCTTGACCCAAGACAGGGGTAAGATCTTACCCTATAGTACAATCTTACCCCAAAAGGTCATCCTTGACCTACACATCTCTGATGGAAATTCTATTCACGGATCTCAGGAGTTTGCCGAAAAGGGTACTCAGATCTGAACTGCAATTCACTATCCTGCACCTGTACTTGCAATAAAAAGAGGGTTTTTGTTGTTTAGATGAGGGGTTTTCCCTGGTCAAACCTTGGCTTGGAATCAACCTTTAAAATAGAATCGAAATAGAGAATGCTAGCAAGTAGTAGAAGTAGATCTAACAATGAAGCTATGATACTCAATAGATATGCAATTATATTTAAAATGTAAACAAGTATGTTAATATGAAAGCTTGGATTCAACACTAACAAATGTAAATCAAAACCTCCATGATTGTATGCTTGGAATCCACCTTGAAGAGAGAATGAATATATTTTGAAGATGAACAAAAGGTCTTGAAGGAAGATCACACCATCATGATGGATAGATCTAGGGTTTGAATGATGAATCTTGAATACTTGAGCCAAATCCCTTCAAAGGATTGAATGCTTGAATCCTTGATATTCAATGGAGATCTTAAATTCTTGAATGCTTGCTTGATGATTGCTTGATCACTTCAGAGATTATGACAAGTGATTGCAAAAGATGCTTGATCATGGATGTATGAGATGATTTGAAATGAGAGAGGAAGGCTTCCTTTTATACTAGTCTAGGGCACAAACTTCTAGAGAGGCTGAAATAGGAGAATTAAATTCCAATTAAGCCTTAACCCCTAGAAATGGACCTAGATTAAATATAATTTAAGATTTTACCATTCTGAAATCTGAAACAACCGACCTAAAAGTGGGAAAATAAACTTTTGAATTTTCCCCCGCATCTGGAAAACTTTCTAATGAAAAGGGGGACCTGGGTCAAGGACAAGGTCAACTTTGACCTAGGTCAAGGTCAAGGTTGACCTTGACCCAAGGGTTTAGGAACCTTGGAAAATGAGCCATAAGAGGAAAACAGTGCCCAGGGAGGCCCAAACAGAGCCTTAAACAGGCACAGAAGATGGGAAGGGGGTAGAAAATACAGGAAAACATGATGATGGCCCCAAAAAACCCCCTAAGGAGGGCTAAACATTCTTATCATGGAAGTGCTTCCATTTTAAGATGATACATTAAGCCCCCACTTTAGCAAGAGTATGGAAATCGAACATGCTCATGGTAAAGGAGAAGAAAGATCCAAGAGGATTCTCAACAAGATAGAATAAAACTTAGTTAAGGAAAAAAGCCCCAAAACTAAGGATTCTAACTCAACATACACACACAAGGGTGTGAAAACAAACACAAAACCTAAAACAAGCCCAAATCAACTAGTAAAGGAAACCTTGCTAAGAAATGCCTCCTATACTAATATCATATTTGGAAAGCTATCATAAAAGCATAAATGATTACATAAGAAAGAAAAGAGAAACACTACAAATAACATAGTTTCATGATCCAGTCCTATTAGCATGAAAATGAAAAGAGAGAAAAGAGAAAGTGATTACCTCACCCAGTAAGATGCCCACCTTACCGTGAATCACCAAGGAGTGAGAGCCCAACAGGTAACCAGACCAAATAGTTCACCCAACAAACTATGCTTGTAATTGTAGTGCATCTTCTAACAGCTTTTGGAATACCCATAGATCCACCTTCTTGTATCACTATGAATATAAAATGCATGTCCCTTCAGGATTTAGCAACTTATGTGCATTACCTTTTGTAGATTTAGCATATTAAAAATTGAAAAATGCGTGTCTCTTCAAAATTTAGCAACTTATGTGCATTACCTTCGGAGCATTTAGCATATTGAAAATTGAAAAATGAGTGTCTCTTCAGGATTTAGCAACTTATGTGCATTACCTTAAGAGGATTTAGCATATTGAAAATTAAAAAATGTGTGTCTCTTCAGGATTTAGCAACTTATGTGTGTTACCTTCAGAGGATTTAGCATATAAATGAAAAACCATAGTACAAGGGAGACCCTATATATGCCCCCCTCCTAATCGTGGTTGTCTATTAGACTTGATAAGGAAGAGGAAGAGGAAGAGGATACCTACTTCACAATGGAAGGAGATATCCTATTTAACAACAATGTACACTATATTATTAGCGAAGGGTATTGAACCCTACATCCAAGAGCATACATAATCGTGAAAAGGATATGTCACTCATGGAAAATTATCCTCAAAGAAAGAGATCTTATCAACAAGACCCACACCGTAGAGGGGTGCTTTTAGATAAAATATCACCTTTCAAGATAAACCAAGTGGGAACAAAGATTCAATCATCAAGCCCCCTGCAATCAAGAGGAAGAGGAATCTTTGAATTGAGGGAAACTACTCTAATCACTAAAGCAAGGGGAAAGAGTTTATAGAGAACATAATCTGCAAAATAGAGAAGAGGTGATGACCTAGGACAACAACCTCTCATATAAAAAGGATATCCATAGTCAAAAAATTGGTCAGTATAATGAAATAATGTTGCTAAATAAATAATGCCACTAAGCTAAGGAAAGCAGATCCCTAGACAAAGAGAAAGAAAGAAAGAACCTTGCCCCCTAGAGATGAAAGCAAGGGGTACCTTTGCAAAAAGGTATCTCAAATAGAATCTATGATTGATTATAAACATAATAAAGAATCATAGAAAGAGGGAATAGAAAGAATATCAATTAAGCTCAATAAAAAGCCTAATGGATCCTAGGAGACTGGATGGAAATACACCTCTTGCCCCCCAGTCCAGAGACAAGAGGAGAAGAAATCTATATTATATCAGAATAAGGGGTATCCCCTATATCAAAATTATGAAGGAATTGTAAAACTACATGAGAGTGAGATATAATTCCTAAAGAAGCTCTTTCTCTAACATATAATTTGAAATGCACACAATCAGAAAGTAAATGTGTATTACTCTAATGAAAAGGATATTTATACTTATGTAGAGCTTCTATCGACATAGGTTTAAAGATTTCTTTCCTAGAATTAATCAAATGAACATAGACC
Organism: Chamaecyparis obtusa; assembly: GCA_027943335.1. Taxonomy (NCBI): domain Eukaryota; kingdom Viridiplantae; phylum Streptophyta; class Pinopsida; order Cupressales; family Cupressaceae; genus Chamaecyparis; species Chamaecyparis obtusa. Next base: position 157,914 of record BSBK01008582.1, read on the forward strand.
TTCTTAGCTACCTCTTGATGAATATCAGGGTTATCTAAGGTAGGTGTAGGGAGAAGAGGTAGATGACAATCAACATCAACCACCTTGATTTGAGATTGTGAACAACCAACACCACACATATC
>BSBK01008583.1:0-255000 GCA_027943335.1 Chamaecyparis obtusa
GAGACACAAAGAGAGAGAGAGGGGGGGTGGGTGCTGTGAGAAGAGAGATAGAGAGAGATAAGGGATGGAGAGAGAGACGGAGAGAGGGTAATGAAAGAGAGAGAGTAGATAAGGGGGAGAGAGAAAGGTTGATTTCTATGTGTGTGTGTGAGAGAGAGAGAGAGAGAGTTTGATGTGTGTTTGTGTGTGTGTGTGTGTGTGTGTGAGAGAGAGAGAGAGAGAGAGAGATAGATAGATAGAGTAGATAAGGGGGAGAGAGAGGGTGATGATAGAGAGAGAGGAGAGGGTGATGTTTTTTTTTTGTGTGTTTGTATGTGTGTGTGTGTGTGCATGTGAGAGAGAGAGAGAGAGAGAGAGAGAGAGAGAGATTTGGGTGAGAACTAAGCTAAGTCTATCATAGAGATGGGGTCAAAACTGATTGATTTGTGGTAAAAACAAGTTAAAACCCTTTTAGAATCTTTTTCTAGCTTCATTTTGACCTTAGAAATTCGTGATGGAATGTGGGAGGTAACCCTACTGAAGGCTTGCTGAATCCTCAAATTTGGCTAAGTCTAGAATTTTTCAACTCTAGAATCTGCATGTTAACTCCTATGAAGCTGTAACCTATCCCAAACATCCTAAAAGAATTATATTATATAATTTATACAAATATAACTTAAAGTATAAGAAATTAAAATTATCAAACTTATACTTAAATGTTATATTTGTTTTGCATTGCCCAAGCCTAAGGCTTGGGCAACCCAAGCCATAGGGCATGCGCACTATGCACAATGGTGGGCAAAAAGAAAAGTGGCATCTTTTTGGTCCCCCATCTTTGTGCACTTACCCACAAGTTGTCTAGCATTATTCATTACATCAATCATTCTCACCATCTATGATTCTTGACCGATCTACAGTGCTTTCACTTGATTCTTTTCAAATAAATCAGAGATTGCACTTTCAGAACCATCAGTGATACTTCCTAAACTAGATCCAATGTTATCAAATAAATCTTCAATCTCATCTTCATGGTAACTAGTCTCATTTTCTAGAATAGCCAAGTTCTTCAATGTATCCTTAGCTTGTTTATACTGCTCAATGAGCATCTACATCTAAATCTTTTTATTCTCTATTATTTTGTCCAACTTATAGCTCTCCATGATTAGATCTTTACCCTTTAGTGGTTAAACTATCCAATAAGAGATCTGAGCTCTGATACCAATTGTTGGAATGGAGAGATATGGTACTGAGAGGGGAGGAGTGAATTAGTCCCCTCAAAAACTATAACACTCAAAATTTTATCAGCAAAAAGTAGTAAACTCAATCATGTATTGTATCCATTATATGCATCATTCATTCAATTAATTTGTAAAAGTAAATAGCATGAAATCAACAATAAATCAATCACATAACACAAGTATTTTGGTAATGCAAAAACCCTTGTTAGAAGGTAAAAACTATGGTGGGGATGACACCCACAAATCTTCACTAGTGTAGATAATAAAGTATGTCGGTTAATGCTACAAGTTGTGATCACTTCTGGTGATCTTACCCTGTTAGGAATAACAATTTAGATCAACTAGATCTACCTAGTTATAGGATTTAAACAACACTAGTTGAGTGTGTAATAGGTTAAGATATTTACATGAAGACTATTAGGTCTACTCTGTTAAGAGATTTTACCAAACTCTGTTACAATGATTAGAAAATAACATGATGTATCTGCAATTAATAGCTCAACCTTGTCTGATACAGATCAATGTAGTATAGAATAGATATCACCTTTGTATGTGTAGATCTTGTCTCTGAACTAATCAGTATCCTTGTCTGATTCTGCTTAGTCTGAATATCTCTAAATTCTACTCTTCTCTGTCTGATAACTGATATCTTAAAGTTGGCTTCTGCTTCAAGATCTCCTTCACTTGTTCTCTTCTTTGTCAAGATTTTTGTCAAAATGACTTGAAATACAAACATTTAGCGTACTGCTTTTGTCACTTAGCAAAATTAGGTTACACTATCTTAGGATGAACCCTAAGATCTATGGTGCACAAAATAACCTAGATCTAGCAATTACATAGATATCATCATCATAATTAATGATTGTATCTACAATAAATTATCCTCGACCTCGGTAAAATGTTTTATGATTCTGTTGTAGCTGTCTGCATAGATAGATGTGCCAAAACTTATTACTATGCCATTTTCTGTATTGCTCAATAAACATTGTAAATACTACTTGGTAGATATATTGGTGCTTAGTGTCCAATCTTCTCAATTTACTAACACTCGGTATTGGTGTACACTGATGCTCAATAAAACTACTCTGGTGCTCGGTTTGAACTAACATCTTTTGTTCTCGGTATTTTCTTGATATAACTTAGTGTATTGGCTTATGTAGTTAATCGATTAGCTTGAAGTACTTTCTTTTACCAATCATATAGCATAGGTAACTGACTGAATAACTTTGATACTAATTGCAATCTTTAATGCTCAAATAGAGATAACATTAACATCAAAAATCATACACATAATAAATTCAAAAATAGTTGAATATATAATCGTTAGAAAGCTAGTTTTGATTACTTATTGTATGCAAAAGGACGTCTTCTTATTCTTCCATTTGATCACCATGCTTGAGTCCCGAAGCCATGAAATTCTCAGAATTTCTTCGTAGCTTGCAAACATGGCCTAAACCACATATGTTCGATAGAAAGTACTTTCAAGTTTAATGCAATTTTTAACCATCACTAACTTACTTTCGATACTTTTGATAGAAAGTCAACTTTGACTTTTGATAGAAACCCAGGTTAGCCTATTTAGAGTCATTTCAGGTTAATAAGGATTACATACAAATAAATGTATATTTTTCTCATTTTATTAATCTAAAAGCTGTAAAATAATTTGCATTTAGGATGTAAGGAAGACATTTTGGCACAAAACAATTTTGTAAGTTGTGATGGGAAATAAAAAGAGAATTTTAAACAAGAGTACATGACATTATTCAGAAGAGGTTGAACAAAGACTACGTGAAGAGTCACAAAAAAGATATTATCATAGGAAACAAGGTATGTCTAAGTTGTCTCTCTCTAGATATTTTAAGTTGATGATCAGGACTTGTCTTAATGTTCATCATCTAAATGTGATATCGTAATACCTAATTTTAGAGCTAATTAGACCTAATAAGACTAATTATTAGCAATTAGGACCTATTAAGACCAATTAGAGGTCTAACTAGACCTAACTAGACCTATTAGGACCAAGTATACCTAACTAGGATCTATTAGGACCAATTAGACCTAATTTGACTAAATTAGACCAATTAAGACCTAATTTTACTTAATTCGGCCAATTGGGACCTAATTAGACTCAATTCTAGACCAATTATGATGCAGAGCATTGGCAGCACAAGGTGGCTTTCCCCAAACTTGAAATGTAACACAAATGCTTGAAACAAAAACTATTTGACTTCCTAGGGTGTGAGCATTAAGGTTTACAAAATCTTCACTCCTTTTTTATAGTCTCAATTGATTACCCTTAACAAGATCTTATGACAGCTTCCCTTCAAATGTAGACCCAACTTCAAACAAACAATTCATAAAATAAGCCTAATAGCAATTAGGCCTTGTAGACTAGTTTTCTTTACTTTACTCCAAAATTATCCAAAAGACTTGGCAAATAAGTTAGGGACTCTGATACCCATTTGGGAGTTCTTGCAGATTACAAAGTTTTAGACTCCAACCCTACTCTGACACTTTAGAATGGACTTAAGACTCACAAACCTAATAGGCCTAATTAGGTGTGGTTTCTTAAGGAACTATTCCAAAATGGGTACATGGGATTGAAACTCTGGTCTAAATAGATGCCTTGACCCCCAATTATGATGACTACAACATCTTTTTGCCAATCAAATCTTCTTATTAATCTTAATCCTACAGATTCATTTCCTAGCTGCTAAATACATGGAAATATTTAGCCTAGGGCACAGAAGGAAAAATAGCAAACCTCATTCCCCGGGTCTTTGTTTTTGGAATATGATCGAGCCTCATTCTAACTTGATCCCCCCAAGTGGCCATACAAATCCACTTGTGGGAAGGCAAGTTAGGGCTCTATTTCGATGAATACCCTGGATTTAAGTTTTAACAACCAGTTCTACAAAGAAACGTATAAATTTTTCCCTACTTGATGAAACAACTTCAAAACAACTTCTAAATCATGTTAACTCTTCCCTCTATTTGACCATATCATTTTCCAGCATCAGGGCTTTTGTACAGAACCATACCAATAGGAATTACAATGAAATTTGCACAAAAATAGGGTTTATTTTATTGATAACAGAAAATCCTTCCGTACAATGGTGCTCTTTGACTAAAGAGAGATGACATAATAATAAATAACCTCCTTCCAACTATTACAACTGCATTTTGGGTAGTTGGAGGTCATTTTTCCAAGTTTCTACAACTTCTAAGAAAAATTGCTAATTAACAACTTTTGCAAAAAGTGTAATGTTTCTTTATAAACAGCAACTGACTTGAAGACTTCCTACATGCAAATATAATATGAAAACACATGTAAAACTAGAAGTTAGACCTTTGAGTCCCTTACTAAATCTAAAACTAGCAAAACTCCTAAGGGTCATATAGGACCAATACAACCAAGATTTATAAAACACCTTGAAGCAATGCCCTTTACAAGTGACCAAGACCTAATATATCTAAACACAAGTTCAATTATGAATAAATCATCTCGGTTGTTGTAGACCCTCTATTCCATGTCCTTGCATTGATGTAGACCCTTTGTTCCTTTTCCTTGCATGATGTAGACCCTATGTACCTTGTCCTTGCATGGGGCCCTGCACCATACTCCTCTGGCCAATTGAACTCAAGTCCCTTGAGTTGGTATGGTAGAAAATTTTGTACCAGTCTTTTTAATTTGAGATTTTTTCATCCATGTGGCTTCCTCCAAAGTCTTTCCTTGCCACTTTACTAGGTATTCATAATATACATGTCTTCTTGTTTTTTTACTGATCCTTTTGTCAATGATGGATTCAATGGTAGGTGGGTTTTGGATTGAGAGATCCTTGAGAGTTTCCTAGGTTTCAGCTTCACTTTGTCCTACAACACAGTCATTAGTACTAATAGATTTATAGGCATAGATATCAGAGACATTAAAAATGGGTGAAAGAGCAATATTGGATGGAAAATCTATTTTATATGCATTTGGGCCACATTGTTTCAGAATCTTGAAAGGGCCAATCTTCTTCTTATGTAGTTTTATGTATCTACCTCTGGAAAGTCTTTCCTTCTTCAAATGTATCATGACTAAGTCTCCCACCTTAAACTATACATGTCTTCTTTTCACATCTGTTGCTTGCTTGTATTTCATAGTGGTCTGTTGCATCCTTTCCCTTACTTGTTGGTGTATGTCCTTCATGACTTCTGCAAAGTCATCAGCCAATGCACTCTTGTGTCCTATGTTTTTCACCTCTCTAAGTCCAAGGACTCCCCTAAGGTGTGTCCCATGGACAATTTGAAAGGGATTGCATCCAATACTTCTATTTATTGAATCATTATATGAGAATTCTGCCTAAGGCAGTATAGTGTCCCATGATGCTCCATATTCCTTGGTTAGACATCTGAGTAAGTTGCCAAGTGACCTGTTTGTGACCTCAGTCTGACTGTCAGATTGTGGATGGTATGCTAAAGACATGGTAAGATTGGTTCCCAACCTTTTCCATAGTGTCCACCAAACATGTCCAATGAACTTAGAGTCCCTATCAGATACAATAGTCAAAGGTAGTCCATGGAGTCTCACAATTTCTTTGAAGAACAGTCCTACAATGCTTGAGGCATCATTAGTTGTTTTACATGGAAAAAAGTGTGCCATTTTTTAAAACCTGTCCACAACAACATAAATGCTATCAAATCCACTTTTGGTCTTGGGTAGACCCAAGACAAAATCCATGCTTACAGAGTCCCAAGGTTTAGAACATATTGGTAGAGGTGTATATAAACCTGCATTAGAAGTGACACCTTTAGCCCTTTGGCATACCATGCAACTTTCTACAAACCTCCTGACACATGTCTGCATTTTAGGCCAATAATAGAATCTCCTTACTAGTTCAAGAGTCTTATCTAGGCCAAAATGGCTAGATAGACTGACACAATGCTTCTCTTTTATTATATTCTCCCTCATAGAGCACTTAGGGATGCATAACTGACTGCCTTAAAAAAGAAGACCTTCTTGAATAAGAAAATTAGAGTATTCATTGTGATACCTATCACCAAGTTCCAAGAAATAATGACACCAAGGAGGCATGTTGGGATCTCTTAGGGGTCCAAGGGACTCAATTATAATGTTCTAAAGCCTATAATGGATTTTGGTTGTAATCCATTGGGTATAAATGATAAATGTCCTAATGGTCCTAATAGGACCATACGACCAAATTATTTGTAAGGGGGGGCCAATAGTGCCTAATTAGGATCTAAATGGGCAATAGGGTCCTAGATAGGATAAATAGAACCTAGTATGAAATAAGACACAATTTTGGTGAGTTAAAAGGAAAATAAAAAAATTAAACATAGCATAAAATTCAAATATTCAAATACTAATGGTTAACTACCAATTTGGAGGGAAAAAGCCAAAATAGTTGAAATTAGTATTTGTTAGTCATCCAACTGATTTGGATTGGTTGTGGAAGTTATATGTGTTGGAATAACTGAGAGGGGGGTGAATCAGTTAAACACTATCCCACAACAAAATGTATAATTCAAAACAAATAGTTCAATTCCTACTACTCGGTAAACATAAAATACTTTCACTATCTATGCTTTTACCGATTGTCAATACTAAACTTATAGTAGTTACAGATCAAATCTAACATGTAATATGCAAAGTATGATAACAAACAACTATCACAATCAACACATAACACAAGAGATTTAACGTGGAAACCCTGTGAAGGGAAAAACCACCTGGGACCAGCAACCCAAAATGTTCACTCTTCTAAAGTGAGGTCGGTGAAGACCCAACCTTGTTAAAGGTTACAAACACACTGTCAAGTGTGACCTTGTTAGAGGATTTTAAACTAGAAGTTATCATCCAACCAGTAGTCACTCTAGGGTTGACAAGATAACAATGTTCACTCTAATGAATGATACATCATAAGACTTTCTAAGTCCACTCGGTTAAGAGATTTGACTGTGTACAATGGTTAAATATGTAATAGTAAAATGATCTACCTTATTACAACTTCTATTGCAGATTACAGATCAATATTTTGCTCATACAAATCCTTCTAACCAATATATCACTTCAGATTCAATACTGTATTAACTTACTGTCCATCAGTAATTGCTCTTTGTAGCTTAGTAACTATTCTACAACTTGATTCTTACTAACCAGTATGATCAGAAATGCATGAAAACTTCTTCACGTGATAATCCTGTAGTAACTTCTTCTTTCGGCATCTTCATTATGAAATCTCCAGTCTCTTATATAGACATGTAAAACATTTTCTTTTCCTCCATTGGATTTTGCTGCTTAATCATATTCATAGATTTTTCCACTTTAGGCTTCCTCGACTGATGTGTCAATAATACGTTTCAATCTGCTTTGTCAGATCCTTTTGATTATGTTAGCTGTCGATCTTCATAACAAACTTTCTCTGTTATCATTGATTATGAGGTACTTTATAGCTCATCACTCTTATCAGCTAAACTGATCATTTAATTCCTTTTTATCTTCATTGGTTAACAAAGAAATGCATCGGTGAACACTTGCTCAGTTAATACTATGCTCGGTATACATGACACTCCGATGGTGTATACTGAAATGCTTTCATTTACCGACAACACTGCTTTGTATCTTTCAGCTCTATTCTTCATTATAGATGAATGCAACATAATGAAGTCAATTCCATCAAGTCATAGACTCATCAACAAGTTATTCAATGTGTTCTTTATCCTCATCTGACATGTACATCTTCCTCATGTAGATTCCTCTGTTCTTCATCTTTTCCACCTTTCTTTAGATGTGTCGGTATAGTAACTTAAAAGATAAGTACTGTCAAACTAGTTGACATCAATGACAACATAAAACTAATTAAATCATCTTGCATTATCTAATCATCAACTCCTTAGTAATCTTGAATTATAGATTCTCCATTCTAGTTCCAAATCAGTTGTAGTTCATCAATCTCTCCCTTTGGCATTGATGGCAACTCAAGTAATATGAAATGTACCATACACATACCAAACATGTATTCTACAACTCTGTAAAAAAATGTTGTAAGTCGAATAGACTTAATATGTTTAATCACTACATTACTCAACATTTGTAATGCTGTAATGCTTGTCATCAGATGTGATCTTTTCAGTTCTCCTGTTCCTACTTCTGTTCTTAGTAACTGATCTTCAATGCTCTTTTCCTTCCAGATTATCTCTCCCTCAGATAGTTCTCCATTGGTGCAATTTCTCTCCCTTTGTTTATCTCTCTTTTTCATATTATTTATCTCTCCCTTTGACAACAATGCCAAAGAAAAAAATAAACAAGTAGCTCTGTCGGTAGCCAAGTAACTCTCTGTTGTCCATCATCTTCTCTGTATCTCTGAATACTGATATCTCAATCTGTTCTCGTTCTCCAAACTTAATCACAACCTTGAACATGATTCAAAATGTGAACTATGCTGCATCAACATGAATGATCTTCTGACAAAAATAGGCTGATGCAACATCTAGATCACCTTAGTGATCGATAGATAGGGGACGGACCCCAAGTCTAGTCCTCAAGTATTCAAATGTGTCCTTCGGTAGAGGCTTTGTAAAGATATTTGCAAGTTGTTCCTTAGATGTAACAAATATTAACTTCACTTGCTTCTCCTGCACTTGTTCTCTTAAGTAATGATACTTAATAGATATATGCTTTGTTTTTAAGTGCATCACAGGATTCTTTGAAATGTTAATAGCACTGTTGTTGTCAGCATATATAATCACTGGGTCAGTGATTACCTCATTCATTCCTTCCAACACTTGCTTGATGTATGTAATGTTTGAGCAATTTGTAGCAGCAGCAACATACTCTACTTCAATAGTTGACTAAGAAATACAGGCTTGCTTTTTACTTGTCTAGGTTACAAGTCTTTCACCAAAGAAAAATGCTCCTCTGGTGGTGCTTTTTCTGTCATCTACATTTCCAGCCCAATAAGCATTGGTGTAAACCTTCAGTTTGAACTTTCCTTCCTTAGGATACCAAATGCCATAGTCCTCTATCTTTTTCAAGTATCGTAAGATTCCTTTAGTAGCTATCATGTGTGACTCTCTAGGGTTAGCAGAAAACCTAGCAACAATCCCCACAGCATGTGCTATGTCTGGTCTACTATGAACTACATACATTAGTTTACCAATCATGGATCGGTAAAGTGTCTGATTTACCTCAGTAGTTTCATCCTCCTTTGTTAGTTTGCATCTAGTAGCCATTGGTGTTCCCACAGGTTTAGCATCTTCCATGCCAAATGTCTTCAATACTTCCTTTATGTACTTAGATTGTGTGATGAATATCCCATCACTCTGTTGAGTCACTTGTAATCCTAGAAAGAATTTAATCTCTCCGAACATAGAGATTTCAAATTCTTTTTTCATTTCATCAGCAAAGGCTTTGCATATATGATCTTGTCCTCCAAAAATAATATCATCCACAAATATTTCAGCAATAAGAATAGTGTCATCAGTATTATCTTTCATGTATAGATTGTTGTTTTCACTTGTTCTAACAAATCCAATACTTAGCAAGTAAGTATGTAGTCTTTCATACCATGCTCTCTGTGCTTGCTTCAAACCATACAAGGCTTTATGTAATCTACATACCATGTCTCTATTGTCTAGATCAACAAATCCTTTCGGTTGTTCTATGTAGACTTCTTCTTCAAGTATACCATTCAAAAATGTTGACTTCACATCCATTTGATAGACTTTGAATTTCTTGTGTGTAGAATATATGCAAGTAGCATTCTGACTCCTAATCTAGCAATAGGTGCAAATGTTTCACCATAGTCAATGCCTTCTTCCTATGCATATCCCTTGCATACCAATCTAGCTTTATTTCTTGTAACTTCTTCATTCCCATTTAGCTTATTTTTGAATATCCATTTAGTACCGATAACATTTTTATCCTTTGGTCAGGGTACTAAGCTCCAATTTTTGTTCTTTTCTATTTTCTCTATTTCCTCGGTCATTGCATTAATCCATTCCTCATTCTCTAATGCAAATCTCACATTTTTTGGTTCAAATTCACAAACTAAGCATGTACCTTGTCTTGTTTTGCTCCTAGTTTGCATTCCAGCTTGTCTGTCTCTAATAATCTATGTCTCGGGATGGTGTCTCCTGACAAATCTAGCTAGTATTCTATCTCTTATTTCTTGTTCATCCTATTCAGGTTCAATAGCTTGCTCGGTAGCTCCATTTTGTTCGTCGGTTTCCTCTTCCTATTGTTCTGCATTGTTTGCCTGCGGACTGGTTAGCACAGATTACAGTTTCAGTTGATAATCAAGAAGTTCAATGTAAGTGAATTGATTGTAGTCTTCCAGTTCCTTTCTACTATCCTCTGTGTTCTTTTCATCAAACTCATCAACACGAACATTAGTACTTTCAATAATCTTATTTGTAACCTTATTCAGACATTTGTATGCTTTACTTGTAGAGGAAGATCCCAGAAATATCCCCTCATCTCCTTTTGAATCAAATTTACCATTTCTTTCATCTTTCAAAATAAAGCATTTTCTTCCAAAAATTTTGAAATAACTTACAGTAGGTTTGTGTCCAAACCATAGCTCATAAGGTGTTCGGTTGGTGTCCTTTTTCAGTTGTACTCAGTTAAGAACATATACAGTTGTACTGACAGCTTCTCTCCAATATGTCTGAGCAACATTCTTCTGTATCATCAATGTTCTAGCACAATCAATGATTGATCTATTTCTTCTTTTAGCAATGCCATTTTGCTGAGGTGTCCTCGGTGCAGAAATTTGTCTTTTAATTTCATGCTCATTAAAGAAATTAGTAAATTCATCAGAGATAAATTCACCTCCTCTATTAGATCTTAAGAATTTTATTTATTTTCTAGTCTCTTTCTCTACCTTAGCTTTATACCATTTAAACATTTTGAAAGCTTCAGATTTCTCCTTCAAAAACATGATAGTCATCAGTCTAGTATAGTCATCAACAAAAAGAATAAAGTATCTATCACCAAAACAACTCTGAGTCTCATAGGACCACATAGGTCGGTATGAACCAACTCAAGTATCTTCTTTGTTGAGTAATCCTTTCTCTTAAAGCTAGACTTAGTCATCTTACCTTTCTAACATTCATGGCACATAGCATGATCCAGTTTTGACAAGTAAGGAAATCCTCTAACTCTTCTCTTTTTACTAATCTTAATCATGTTATCAAAATTCACATGACATAACCTTTTGTGCCACAACCATGCATCTTCATCCTTCATTAACAAATAAGAAGGCTGATCAATATCAAGATAAAATAGGTTACCTCTGGATTGTGTTCCAGTTCCAACAAGTCTTCCTCCATCATCATAGATTTTCACCTTTTTGCTCTCAAAAGCAAGTCAGTGGCCTAAATTGTTCAACTGTGCCACACTTAACAAGTTATAGTTTAGTCCATCTACCCAATATGCATTTTCACATTTAATTCTATCATTAATCATCAGTGAACCTTTACCTCTTACATACAAGGTGCATCATTTCCCATTCTCATAGATCCTCCATTGTATTCAATAAGTTGGTCAAACTTTTCTACATCACCGGTCATATGATGTGTGCAGCCACTGTTTATGATCCATCTATCATTTCTGTTGACTCTAGAGATCAGTGTTGTCTCTTCATGTTTTTCTTCTTCCTCTAAATCATCTTTCATAGCAACAAATACTACTTCTATATCATCATCAGTGTCAGATTTAGATTCAATATCTTCAGCAATGTAACATACCTTCTTTCCTTTGTCATAACTATCTTAGTTATCTCTTTTGTTGTATCGGTAGCCTCTGTTGACTCTTCTCCCATAGCTTCCTTCTGATCGGTCTTTGGATCTATCATCATCTTTCTTCTATGGACATCTAGCAGCAATGTGGCCAACTTCTCTACAATTAAAGCATGCCAAAGGTAACTTACCTCTATATCTTCCTTTTCCTTTCAGTAATCTTCTAGCCATAAGAGCTTCAAGCTCATCAAGTTCATCATCGGTATTACTATCACTGTCATCATTATTATTTTTCTTGCTAGACTTACTAATCTTCAAAGAAGACATGAAAGCTAATTCAATAGGAGGAACAATACTATTGTCAAATTTGTGTAATTCAAAGATTGTAAGCTTATCGATCAATGTGTCAAGGGTAAGATTGGAAATGACCCTTGTTTCATGAATTGCAGAGATCCTGATTGCATAAACTGGCAACAAAGTTCTGAGAATTTTACTTATAATTGTTTCATCATCAATGACTCCATCAGATGCTCTAATAGCATGTACTACTTGTTTCAGTCTGTTTGAATACTGTACTATATTCTATCCTTCCTTCATTATCATATCATCAAAATGACCTCTTAGACTTTCTGCTCTAGCTCTCTTAACATTCAAGTCTTCACTATATATCAAATTTAGCTTGTCCCACATATGTTTGGTAGTAGTGCATCCCTTAATGTCTTCAAATTCAGCATCGGTACAAGCAGCAGAAAGTTCCATCATAGTGATATTGTGTTCATGCTTGTCTCTCATTTGATCAAGGGTTAAGGGACCTAGTGTCAATTCTATGTAGCCATTCTTCATCAGATCTATAGTTGAGTTCTCAATTCCAGATATGTGCAACAACATTCAGCTTTGCCATACTGTAAAGTTCTCTTTGTTCAGTCTTGGCACTTCCCTCTTATACATCCTGAGACCTTTGTGCTGAAGTCCTTAAAACTTTGTTCTAAGCAACCGAAGCTCTAATACCAATTGTTGGAATAACTGAGAGGGGGGTGAATCAATTAAACATTGTCCCACATCAAAATGTATAATTCAAAACAAATACTTCAATTCCTACTGCTCGGTAAACATAAAATACTTTCATTATCTGTGATTTTACCGATTATCAATACTAAACTTATAGTAGTTATCGATCAAATCTAACATGTAATATGCAAAGTATGATAACAAACAACTATCACAATCAACACATAACACAAGAGATTTAACATGGAAACCCTGTGAAGGGAAAAACCACCTGGGACCGGCAACCCAAAATGTTCACTCTTCTAAAGTGAGGTTGGTGAAGACCCAACCCTGTTAAAGGTTACAAACACACTATCAGGTGTGACCTTGTTAGAGGATTTTGAACTAGAAGTTATCATTCAACCAGTAGTCACTCTGGGGTTGACAGGATAACAATGTTCACTCTAATGAATGATACATCATAAGACTTTCTAAGTCCACTCGGTTAAGAGATTTGACTATGTATAATGGTTAAATATGTAACAGTAAAATGATCTACCTTATTACAACTTCTATTGTAGATTACAGATCAATATTTTTCTCATACAAATCCTTTTGACCAATATATCACTTTAGATTCAATACTGTATTAACTTATTATTCGTCAGTAATTGCTCTCTGTAGCTCGGTAACTGTTCTGCAGCTCGGTTCTTACTAACTAGTATGATCAGAAATGCATGAAAACTTCTTCACGTGATAATCCTGTAGTAACTTCTTCTTTTGGCATCTTCATTATGAAATCTCCAGTCTCTTATATAGACATGTAAAACATTTTCTTTTCCTCCATTGGATTTTGCCACTTAATCATATTCATAGATTTTGTCACTTTAGGCTTTCTCGACTGATGTGTCAATAATACATTTCAATCTACTTTGTTAGATCCTTTTGATTTATGTTAGCCGTCAATCTTCATAACAAACTTTATTTGTTATCACTGATTACGAGGTACTTTACAGCTCATCACTCTTATCGACTAAACTAATCATTTAATTCCCTTCTATCTTCATCGGTTAACAAAGAAATGCATCAGTGAAAACTCGCTTGGTTAATACTATGCTCGATATACACTACACTCTATCGATGTATACTGAAATGCTTTCATTTACCAACAACACTACTTTGTATCTTTCAGCTCTATTCTTCATTATAGATGAATGCAACGTAATGAAGTCAATTTCATCAAGTCATAGACTCATCAACAAGTTACTCAATGTGTTCTTTATCCTCATCTGACATGTACATCTTCCTCATGTAGATTTCTCTATTCTTCATCTTTTCCAGCTTTCTTCAGATGTGTCGGTATAGTAACTTAAAAGATAAGTACTGTCAAACTAGTTGACATCAATGACAACATAAAACTAATTAAATCATCTTGCATTATCTAATCATCAACTCCTTAGTAATCTTGAATCATAGATTCTCCATTCTAGTTCCAAATTAGTTATAGTTCATCGATATGAAGGCTATATATGCCTTGAAATGATGGAAAAGTACATAAGGTATAGATTGTATGGACCGATTCAGAAATTCAATAAAAATTCAAGTTTTTCCTTGCAAAATCTAGTTTTTTTTAATGTTTGGTTGATTGTTTTGGGTTTGGAAAAGAATTTTGGGAGATATAATAACATCATAACGTCATTTCTTATCTATATTGAATGATTATATAATCTATTTTGCTTCAGATTTGGAAAGTTGTTGTAGGTGGTCATTTTAGTGCATTGAAATAACTCCATTTTGGTCTTTTTGATGATATAATGGGCCATTCAATGAATGTAATTGATGTTTCTCATTGAATGGACCCTATGTAACATATGTATGATGTTACTAACTATTTGGATTCAGGAGAAGTTGTTTTAGTGGGTGTACACCATGAGGAAGAGTGGGAAAAGGGCACAAAATTGGTGCCACAAGTGTAGCAGCAAAGGATCTGCCTTAACAAGGGTATAATTTTATTTGAAACAGTAGAATTATATGTCAAATGAAAGGTGAATCCAGAAGGAGGAGTTCTAGAAATGAGTTTTGAGTTGTTTTTAAGAAGGCCCTAGTTTTGAAGGCCTAGAGGGAACAATTTGGGGCTTTTGGGTATAGAAAGCCTATAGGATCCAATTGACTTCAAATTTCTCTAATTGAGACCATATTAAAACTCTATGAAAAGTGGAAAGGTTGGGTGTTAAGTTTTTAATAGGGTTCCTTTGTAAAAGTGACCTATTAGGTCTAGGAAGGAAAGTGGAGCAACAATTTTTGGGGGTTGTGTTCCAAATTAACGCTACCTAATTCTGAGATATATTTTGTAAAACCATAAAGGGTATCTGAAAATATAAATGTTTGTTTTAGTTGTTTGGGAATTTTTCATGAAAAGTCCAAAAAATAGGGAAAATAGGGCTACTAGTCTTCTAGTCCTAGTTGGGTGTTATAGTGGATTGGGGTGTTTGAACCACAGTAGAGGGTTGTAACCTACTAGAATAAGTTGGGACAATTTTTTTAAGATTTTTTAAGGTGTTGGAGGTAGTGGATAGGTCTTCCATTTCATTTTTGTCATTTGGAGTCAATTGGTGCATTTAGGGGTTCCTAAAGTCTTTGGTTAGATCCTTGCTATTGGGTAGTCTTGAAGACCTTTTTTTTTTATCATTCCACTTGCCTCTACATCAAGTGGTATTAGAGCACAGTAAAAGATCTGGTTTGGAGTAAAGGTCTAGGATTTAGAGGATTGAAAGTCCTTTGTTGAACCCTTGGAGTTGAACTATCTTCCAAGAGTGTTCCAAAGTGGTGGCTGGATATCTAATAAACCCTAGATTGGTGAGAAGAGATGGATTTGACAAGGAGTGAAAGAGAAATTGTTAAGATTTTGAAGGATTATCTATATGGTGATAAGAAGGAGAGAGAAGAAAGTGAAAGAAAGAAGAAGGAAGAAGAAGCTAGGAAGCAAGAAGAGGAAAGGTTAAAGAATCTGGAAGAAGAGTTGGATAAGAGTATCGCAAAGTGGGAGAGGATAGCATTATTGTTGGAGCAAGTAGCAGATGAAGATGAAATTATTGATGAAGGAATAGATCAAGCAGAGGTACACATTCCATTGGAAGGGCACGAACAACAGATGAACGCTGGTGTAGAGAGTGAACAACAAGATGTTGTTGTTGAACCTTATAAGGAAAAGGTTCTTGCAGGTGAAGGAGAGTTGGTGACAAGTAATTCATGAGATTATTTACCCGAATGATGGAAATGTTGACAAAATTAATCAAGGATAGAAGGACATAGTACAAGATTCACATGCGGAGGAGAATACTATTGGCATAACAGATGGAGTATTTGTTGATCACTATGATAACCTAGAGATATACAAACAAGGAGAGTACAAGATTATTGATCAGAATCTTTATACAGATATTGCTCCTGGATTCGATGGCAGTACCACTACACATACCAACAAGGGCATTCACCATGGAAATTGGAATCAGCACATTGTCTGGAGCGGCATCAATTCATTCATTCTTATGATGACTGTTATACACTAAGTTTGCACCCTTGTTTCAAGCTCTCGTAGTCTTGATAACCTTGTATAACATGGGAATCATCTCTAGGTGTGGGACCTATGCTAACTAAGATGAGACCTCCAGGTTCTAGGCTGGTTCCTCTTGGATAATCACCCTAATTTTCTTCTTAACAAGAAAAGTAAATCTTTTGAGGGAAAGGGATATAAGGAATGCTTGAAAGCAAACTACCTACTAGGTGATACACTGAAATTAAGGTATGAATCTCAGTATAGAGGATGAAATTAATGAACAACTTAGGTCTAGGAGATCACAACTCACTAAATAGACTTGCATAAATATTTCATAGAAGGGTCTGCAATAGAAAGAGGCTATTCAGGGAAAGAGAGAAACCTTCACAAACAATAGCATTCCTAAGTGTTTAGACACAATCTACAACCTACAGACAAACATTCACCTCGGCAACTCAGTATAGGAATGAGACAAGATTGCTAGGGGGTTGTAGTATACCCACAAAAGCATTCACATCAAATCACCCACAATAATACACAACAATTGTAGAAAGAGAGAGGGATCAGGAACCCTAAGGTATCATTCAAAACATACATATACTTCAACTCAATAAGAGGTAATTCAGACAAGGAAGCATAAGGACATGAAGAATTGTCACAAAATGCCTCTGCAATATTTGAATTATCAATGAAAGATTTACAACTATATAAGCCAAAGGGTAGAAATGATACCATAGATGACCCTTAAGAAAAGTGAAATTCTTCTACAATTGTCCAACTCTGAGCTCCAAAAGCTCTAAAAATACAATATATACATCACCTCTTGCACGCAGGCAAGAAACAAAACTTAACTAGGGTTAAAGATTTTACAAAATAATCAAACCCTAAATCTGTCAATTCTGATCATAAATGAAACTCTGAAAATATCTCAACCGATCAGATATTTGTTTACATGCCCATCCCTGTACTATATTGCCTGCGGACAAGCAACCTGGATTCATCAACTTTCCTGCACAAAGTCTTGCCATGAATGCACAAAATGGTACCTCTCAGGGACAAGAAATGACCCAAGATGGCCGCTCAGACTTTCTCATTATCTTCTTCAATTGCAAATGTCCTATAGACATAAATTTCCTAAGCAACCTCACCGCTGCAACCTATTGAATCAATCGCTAGCAAAAAAACCCTCTTAGAACTATTTGAATTTGAATTTCAATGGCTAGCCGGTCATTTTAAAATGTATTCATCGATGTTCTTTATTTCCCAACAAATGAATGACCCAAATCACTTTACAACAGTTGTAAACCTCCTTGAAAAGTCAATGCCCATATCAGCATGTTTGGACCAATAAGAATTGAGCACATCGACATGTCAACATATTTGGACCCACCTCAAACTTTTCCTCCTTTAAGTCATTCAACGAATGAGTGACTGAAGGCCTTTCTCTAAGTCACGAAGAACTTATCTTAACTCTGGTCTAGTTAAGTGACTACATGAACACTACAATCATTGAATAGCTTAAAATCCTTCAGTTGACCCCAGTTAAATTTAGCAAACAAGAGAAATCCTTAGTCGTCGAGTCACAGAATACCTTCAAACCCTGGGCCCATTCTACCACATGTCAATCTTCTATTCATTCTGAACTGCTTCATTAGAAAACACCTCGGCAAACTTTGACATTGGACCCACAATCGCTTGATTCCAATCTAATGGCAGGTGCATGATCTCATAGCCTCTGAATATTCCTTCTGATCACGCACCAGTCATTGATCCTCATTAAACTGGGACCCCACTAACACACAGGTCCACTTGTAAATCCTTGTCATTGTTATGTGGACCAATGATAAATGAGCATGTTAGCATGCAAGGACCCACCTGCAAGGCTCTGACAATGGAATAAAATCAATGGCGGGTGCATGATCTCATGGGGCAGGAATATTCTTTCAAATCATGCACCATTCGTTAGATTAAAAGCTAGGAAGTTCACTGGGCCCACTCTGACAAAGCATACAAGTCATCACCTCCTGACCAATCAGAAGCCTCCAAGTCAGATAATGTGGCAATGGACCCTCAAAAGCTTTGTAGCACTGAGCAAAAGGGAAGATCGACAGTCATCTGAAGATCTCATGCTCTGACAACAACCTATATGAAGATACACCAGCCATTGATCTTCCAAACTAGGACCCCACATAAAATGACCGCCGAAATTCTTAGCGAATACGCGATTGAAGAAAGGGGAACCATTCACTGAGTCACTGACTATTTAGACTTAACCACTAAATATTACATGACTAAGAGGATTGCTGCAGTCGCCAGTTCACCGAATAATAAAAGCAACCGCAGGAAGACTTAGAGAACTTGCGACCAGCCTATCAGATTAAAGCGCACATGGGTATTTGGGGTTTTTAAGTGGTCGATAAAGTAACTCAAAAATAGAATGAAGGCTAGGGTCACTTAGGTTTTTATGCCTACAACGGCTATATTTTTTGAATTTTTCAACTACAAACCAGGGGATAAAACAAATTGTAGAGGCCAGGAAACTAGACATGAAGCCATGAAAATTTCAGGGACAGTTGGTAGGGCAAAAATAGAGACCATGGGATGGATTTAGCCAAATTTTCATGCATAGAAAAATTTGGGCAACAATGAAAACATTGCCTACATGCAATTGGAAGACTCAGAAGAAGCTCATGGTAATTCAAAGGGACTTGAATTTTTGTGTCCCCGAGAGTATGATGCAGGTGCATCATGAGGCTGGAAATATTTTGTGGATTCTAGATTATAAATGGTTAAATTATATTATAACATGGCTTACTAAGCCATTTTAATAGTTTTGGGTTTCATCGTAGTAGTCTAAGTGTCGTTGGTATAATAATGGAACGGTTTGTGTAATCGTCCAGTCACGATGCCTTTCTAGTTAGCTCGTATGCCAAACCAGTTGTTTGAGTCAGTTATGGGAAGTTAAGATAAAGTAGTTATATTAATTAGTTATCGGGTTTTTGCAAAGATTTATATGGTGTATTCTTTAATCTGAGGAGTGTAGCAAGAGGAGGAATCGATGGAGATAGGGATGTCAATGTAATAAAAATGATGAATGAAATGATATTTTGTATTTGCATCCGATTGTCTCTATGACTGTTCGGCTACCCAAATGGTTCATTTATTTTCGCAACTCATTTTTTGTTTAAATTTCCAATCGGTGCCATAGTCTATTATCTATACTATCTTTTGGATTGAACATATCTTTTTCATGAAAATTCTGTAATAGTATTTTGTCAAAGATGAATCAATTTTTTATATCAAGTTTTATTTGAATAAGATCAATGTTTCTTTGAAGCATTTAGACATTAACCAGTCTAAGTATTGAATTTTATTGAAGTTTAATGATTTATTGAATCGGGTCTTGTGATAGAGAAACTAAAGGTTGAATTTTTGAATGGGTCTTAGTTTGTAATGGTTTTCCAAGAACCGTTACCCGAGTTTATCCTGGTGTCAAATCTTGATATCGACATGTTGATGAATTGTTACCTACCATAGAACAATGAAATGATGATGCATTGACTATCATAATAGTAATATGGGACTATGCGTATTTGGAATTGATTGTATTTTCCATTTGAGTATGTATCCAGTTTGATTGTAAGGTGGTGAATGAAGCTCCACACAACTAACATGGTAATTTGTGAAGCTAAGCCGAGTGAGGTTAGTTATCACTACTCAGTACAAGGTGGTAACTCTATGCCAGCTAAACATGACAGTTTGAACAAACCGTGAGTGTTATGATTACAAAGAAATGATTCAAATAACAATCAAGACCTTATGTTTGGGGTTGGCATTGAGGAGATGCTAAAAGGTGGTGGAGCCGTGCCATAGAACCCAAGATAGTTAGAAGGAGCAATGAACCTCCATGTTATAGATTCAGTTGTTACCATCAATCCATGTTTTAAATCAATATTATTAATCTATTGCTTGAAATTTTATAGGAAGTATCAGATTTGGAGTATTGGGTGGGCTTGTTCAAGCTTCGTTTTCCAATAATGACACCATACTGCCAACCTTGAAAATTTTCCAAGTCTCTTGGGAAAGTGTGCCATAACCTACAAAAAAATAGTATAACAAAAATCTTCATCTTTACCTTCATTTACCTTTTCCTCTTCATGACTTTATCACCATCATCTTTTCCCTTAAGGACATAGGACTATCCTCAAAATCATCTTCTCAAATACTCCTATCAGTGGAGCATTAATGGTTGCAACTTCACGGTGCCTTATCAGTCAAAGATCCACCTTTACCATTACTTCTTCGAACTCACCACAAAAAACTCTCACATATGCCTCACCTAGGAGTCCTCCTCTTGGCCTCTCTCCCTAGTCTCTTGGCAATCAAATGGACCACTCCTTGGCCCTAGACCTTCTCTTGGCCCTTGACAGACTTCCAGTGTTTGTACACACAACCCAACCTTCATATGCAACAAGATGGATGAGCACCTGCAACCAAAACTCATCAATAAAAAAAATACCAAATCTCCAAGGTCCTGGTGTGGATAGCCTCCCTCAGCGCTCTACCCACACACTCAAGATCCTCAAGCTCTGATACCAATTGATGCAGAGCGTTGGCAGGACAAGGTGGCTTTCCCCAAACTTGAAATGTAACACAAATGCTTGAAACAAAAACTATTTGACTTCCTAGGGTGTGAGCATTAAGGTTTACAAAATCTTTACTCCTTGTTTATAATCTCAATTGATTACCCTTAACAAGATCTTATGACAGCTTCCCTTCAAATGCAAACCCAACTTCAAACAAAAAATTCATAAAATAAACCTAATAGCAATTAGGCCTTGTAGACTAGTTTTCTTTACTTTACTCCAAAATTATCCAAAAGACTTGGCAAATAAGTTAGGGAATCTGATACCCATTTGGGAGTTCTTGCAGATTACAAAGTTTCAGACTGCAACCCTACTCCAGCACTTCAGAATGGACTTAAGACTCACAAACCTAATAGGCCTAATTAGGTGTGGTTTCTTAAGGAAATATTCCAAAATGGATACATGGGATTGAAACTCTGGTCTAAATAGATGCCTTGACCCCCAATTATGATGACTACAACATCTTTTTGCCAATCAAATCTTCTTATTAATCTTAATCCTACATATTCATTTCCTAGCTGCTAAATACATGAAAATATTTAGCCTAGGGAACGGAAGGAAAAATAGAAAACCTCATTCCCCGGGTCTATGTTTTTGGAATATGATTGAGCCTAATTCTAACTTGATCCCCCCAAGTGGCCATACAAATCCACTGGCAAGAAGACAAGTTAGGGCTCTATTTCAATGAATACCCTGGATTTAAGGGTTTTAACAACCAGTTCTATAGAGAAATGTATAACTTTTTCCCTACTTGATGAAATGACTTAAAAACAACTTCTAAAGCATGTTAACTCTTCCCTCTATTTGACCATATCATTTTTCAGCATCAAGGCTTTCGTACAGAACCGTACCAACAGGAATTACAATGAAATTTGCACAGAAACAGGGTTTATTTTATTGATAATAGAAAATCCTTCCGTACAATGGTGCTCTCTAACTAGAGAGAGATGACACCAATAAATAACCTCCTTCCAATTGTTACAACCACATTTTGGGCAGTTGGAGGTTGTTTTTCCAAGTTTCTGCAACTTCTAAGCAAAGTTGCTAATTAACAACTTTTGCAAAAGGTGTAATGTTGCTTTATAAATAGCAACCGACTTGAAGACTTCCTACATGTAAATATAAGATGAAAACACATGTAAAACTATAAGTTAGACCTTTGAGTCCCTTACTAAATCTAAAACTAGCAAAACTCCTAACTAAGGGTCATATAGGACCAATGCAACCAAGATATATAAAACATCTTAAAGCAATGCCCTTTACAAGTGACCAAGACCTAATATATCTAAACACAAGTTCAATTATGAATAAATCATCTTGGTTGATGTAGACCCTCTATTCCAAGATGTCCTTGCATGATGTAGACCCTCTGTTCCTTATCCTTGCATGGGGCCCTGCACCAAATTAGGACCAATTAGGACCCAATTAAACCCAATTAGATCTATTTGTACCAATTAGGACCTAATTAGACTCAATTCTAGACCAATTAGGACCTATTATGACCCAATTAGACCTAATTAGACCTATTATGACCAATTAGGACTAATTAGACCAATTAGGACCTAATTAGACTTAATTCTAAACCAATTAGACCAATTTGGACCAATTAGGACCTAATTAGACCAATTAAGACCTAATTAGACTTAATTCTAGACCAATTAGGACCTATTAGGACCAAATAGGACCAATTAGGACCTATTTATATACCTAATTGGGCTTAATTAGACCAATTAAGACCTAATTTGATTAATTAGACCAATGAGGA
The DNA here is from genome assembly GCA_027943335.1 of Chamaecyparis obtusa. Lineage (NCBI taxonomy): Eukaryota > Viridiplantae > Streptophyta > Pinopsida > Cupressales > Cupressaceae > Chamaecyparis > Chamaecyparis obtusa. The sequence continues at coordinate 22,915 of BSBK01008583.1, forward strand.
CCTAATTAGACTCAATTCTAGAATAATTAGGACCTAATTAAACCCAATTAGACCTATTAGGACTAATTTGGACCAATTAGACCAATTAGGACCTAATTAGACTCAATTCTAGACCAATTAGGACCTATTATGACCCAACTAGACCCAATTAAACCTATTAGGACCAATTAGACCAATTAGGACCTAATTAGACTTACTTATAGACTAATTAGACCAATTAGGACCTAATTAGACTTAATTCTAGACCAACTAGACCAATTAGGACCTATTAGGACTAATTAGGACCTATTTATATACCTAATTAGACTTAATTAGACCAATTAAGACTTGATTTGACTTCATTAGACTCAATTAAGATCTAATTAGACTCAATTCTAGACCAATTAGGAGCCAATTAGACCCAGTTAGACCTATTAGGACTAATTAGGACCAATTAGACCAATTAGGACCTATTAGGACCCAATTAGACCTATTAGGACCAATTAGCACCAATTAGTACCAATTAGGACCTAATTAGACTTAATTCTAGACTAATTAGACTAATTAGGACCTCATTAGACTTAATTCTAAACTAGTTAGGACCTATTAGGACCAATTATGACCAATTACAACTAATTACGACCTATTTATATACCTAATTGGAATTAATTAGACCAATTAAGACCTAATTAAACTTAAATAGACTCAATTAGGACCTAATTAGGCTCAATTCTAGACCAATTAGGACTTGTTAGGATCCAATTAGACCCAATTAGACCAATTAGGACCTAATTAGACTCAATTCTAGACCAATTAGGACCTATTAGGACCCAATTAGACCTATTAAGACCAACTAGGACCAATTAGCACCAATTAGGACCAATTAGACCAATTAGGACCTAAGTCGACTCAATTAGGCCAATTAGGACCTAATTAGACTTAATTCTAGACCAATTAGGACCTATTAGGACCTATTTATACCTAATTAGACTTAATTAGACCAATTAAGACCTGATTTGACTTAATTAGACCAATTAAGACCTAATTAGACTCAATTCTAGACCTATTAGGAGCTATTAGGACCCAATTAGACCTATTAGGACCAATTAGGACCAATTAGACCAATTAGGACCTAATTAGACTCAATTCTAGACCAATTTGGACCTATTAGGACCCAATTAGACCTATTAGGACTAACTAGGACCAATTAAGACCAATTAGACCAATTAGGACCTAATTAGACTTAATTCTAGACCAATTAGACCAATTAGGTGTTGGAGTAAATTTTTTAACCTATTTACTCTTTATCTAAGTTTACTTAGGTCCACTCATAAATGAGTGGATAGTCCATTATGGATGCTATCTTATCTAGATGATAAGATATCATATCCTAGAGGATATTGTAGTCCTATAGATTGAGACACTTGTCTCAATCTTATCAGAGCTCTCTCAAGCTCTTGCCTATTTAAGGAGAGCCTTTGTACGTTTGTAATTAATCTCAACCTCATTACTTTAATACAATCTTGTGTTGATTATTCTCTTTGTTCTAGTGGATGTTTGTAGACTGGGTCTTGGGTATAGGATAAACTATCCTAACATGGTATCAGAGCCTAAGTCTTACAGCTCTTTCTAGATTAGAGAGTTTTTTTCATATTCGTGAGGTCCCTGGTTTCTCTTGTCTGAGTTTACCAATGTTTTATATAGATGTTGTGATGGTGTAGCCAATTATGGTTCCATGTATATTGGCATACCATGGAAGCATTTATCATTGTTGTGAGAGGATTCTTTGGGCTTTATTTTTAGATTCACCAGCATTGGCACTTTGCCATCCCTTGGCACCTCTGTGCGTTCAAAGACCCTGTCAACCTTTCTTCTGTAGGGCTATCATGTTATCACAAAGATCTGAATGGACACCAAGTGTTTAGCTCATTAGTGTGTACAACATTTGCATTGGAGGGCCCGCATTTCTCTTATTTGTACTATCAACCACTTTCCTTAGTAGAGAACGTGGCCAGTGCACTTATCCATAGAGGTGAGCGTGGAGTTTACTCAGCATGCACATGACTTTATGAGGTTGCATTTCCTTATCAGCATGCGTAAATGAAGGGCCTACCATTCTTTTTTCACTATCGGCCATCTTCTTCGGTGTGTCCATTATCCCACATGGGTGGAGAATGTGGTTGCAAAAGTGAATCTGGACGTCCTAGTGACTGCCTTTGTGGTGGGTTTCCCTGGTGTGCGTAATGCAGAGTTCAAGATTTTTATGAAAAGTAGTGCTAGGGACCAAGTCCTTGTAGAAATTAGACATCTTTTGGAGGTTTACAAGGATGAGACCGTTAGCATCACAACTATCGGTCACAGCCTAGGTGTGACCTTCATATTCTTCAACACATTCGACATGGTGGAGGCATTAATCATTTGTAGCTTGAACTAATATTAGTGCATGGTTCCTTTCATATTCTGGTTGGCATTTTTATCAATGCTATTTGGCCTGCATTGAGCTTAGCATCTACATTATGCTCTTCTCAGAGCAATTCCATTCTTTGGTCTGTGCATGGTATTTCTTGAGTATGCATTGTAACTGTGCCATGTTGGAGTTGCTAACGCTCATGGTCACATAAGAAACTAAGAGCTTTATTTGTGAGAGGCAAGTGCCTCAAATGGCCCTATATTTGCCTCTTCATGCCCATATTGTTTAGCACACTATTCATGAGACTATTACACAGTCGGTGCTCTCATCCTTGCCAATAGTTGTAGAGCTATCTAGCATATTTTTCAATCCCTATTGTCCATTTGAAATGGTCAATGACAGTAATTTCTTTTTGGTTACAGGGGTTGGTGTGCAAAGCCACCATCAAACCCAGCCACCTTCTTAGCTCTTATTGGGCCCTCTCCATCTGGGAGGGGCACTCTTTTCTGACATGATGAGCTGATGGTCCCATGGAGGACCAAACCCATGCCCCCAGGTAATTAAGAGGGGTGGGTCATTTTTCACCTTTCAACCCTAATAGGCAAGCATCATCACAAAGGTGATTTTATGCACTTCCTTAGTACAATTTCTTTTCATTTTTTTGGCTTGAGTTGTCCTTATGAATCATGGAAGCACTTTTATTATAGAAACATTAGATCCAGTGTCCATCAATGACTTTTGGGGATTTTGCACTCATGATGTGCCATAAAACTATTTTTACTCACACTGGATTATAAAGTGCCATGGGGGGTTGTTTAGAGCCATTATTTTCCAATCACAGCTTTTTCAATGTGAGAGTTCCTCCACGACAATAGAAAAATCATTGATATTCTTACCTCATGTGAGTGTGTAGTTTAACCACACACACCCTTTTCTTAGTTGCAGATACTTTTGGTCCCTTCTGCATATCATGGTGACACATCATTCTAGTGGATCTATCAAGCCTCACCCAAGTCAACATTATGGGGGGGGTTATTGTATTGTTCGTGTTTGTGCTAATACTTCCTTGGTTTTGCTTGAAGTTTATTGAGACACTCTTGCATTCCTTTTCAGTGGAAGTTTCTTGGTTTCACTTGAAGTGTGTTGAAACACTCTTGGATTCCTTTAAGACTATTGCACCTAAATTTTCAACAAAGTTGAGAAGTGATAATGATATCACTCAAACAACATCATTGGTTGTGTAGCGAAGATCACTCATGCAGATTCATGTGTCATCTGTATCTTCGATTGACAGATGCTATTACCATTTTTGACATCTAATCAATCTTCGAGAAGTGACAGTTGGAGCACTCATACATATTGTTGTCTTCCTAGTCATCATCTTCTTTAGAGGAGATCATCAGATATAGCACCAGATCACTCATCAATAGTTGTCTATATATCCTTTATTCTTTGGTGGTGTTCACATTCATGATTTCAGGACATCTTTTTTAAGGCTTCTTAGACCTTCTTCTTCTCTCTTTTGGAGAGGAGTTTTCTCCCACTGGGTTTTCTCCTTTTCTCTAGTTATAAGAGATTGCATTGTAGTTGTACATGGGCACCTAACATTGCCTAGTTGTGGGGACCCATAAAGCATTTCTACTACATTGTTTTTTACCTAAGTTGCACTTACGTGGGGGTGTTGGAGTAAATTGTTTAACCTATTTACTTTTTATCTAAGTTTACTTAGGTCCACTCATAAATGAGTGGATAGTCCATTATGGATGCTATCTTATGTAGATGATAAGATATCATATCCTAGAGGATATTGTAGTCCTCTAGATTGAGACACTTGTCTCAATCTTATCAGAGCTCTCTCAAGCTCTTGCCTATTTAAGGAGAGCCTATGTACCTTTCTAATTAACCTCAACCTCAGACACCTCAATTTAATATAATCTTGTGTTGATTATTCCCTCTATTTTGGTGGATGTTTGTAGACTGGGTCTTGGGTATAGGATAAACAATCCTAACATTAGGACCTAATTAGAGTCAACTAGACCAATTAGGACCTAATTAGACATAATTATAGACTAATTAGACCAATTAGGACCTAATTAGACATAAATTGAACCTATTATGACCTATTAGGAACTAATTAGACTTAATTAGACCAATTAGGACCTAATTAGATATAATATGAACCTATTAGGACCTAATTAGACTCAGACCAATTAAAACCTAATTAGACTTAATTCTAGACTAATTAGACCTATTATGACCAATTAGGACCAATTAGACCCAATTAGACCCAATTAGGACCTATTAGGACCAATTACGACTAATTAGGACCAATTATGACCTAATTAGACTTAATTAAAGACTAATTAGACATAATATGAACCTATATTATGACCTATTAGGACCTAATTAGACATAATATGAACCTATTATGACCTATTAGGAGCCAATTAGACTTAATTAGACTAATTAGGACCTAATTAGACATAATATGAATCTATTAGGACCTATTATGACCTATTATGACCTTATTAGACTCAATTAGACCAATTAGGACCTAATTAGACTTAATTATCGACTAATTAGACCTATTAGGACCAATTAGGACCAATGAGGACCTATTAGGACCTATTAGGACCAATTATGACCAATTAGGACTAAGTAGGACCAATTAGGACCTAATTAGACCCAATTAGAACTAATTAGGACCTAATTACACTTAATTAAAGACCAATTAGACATAATATGAACCTATTATGACCAATTAGGACCCATTTATACCTAATTAGACCAATTAAGACCTAATTTGACTTAATTAGACTAATTAGGACCTAATTAGACTCCATTCTAGACCAATTAGGACCTATTAGGACCCAATTAGGACCAATTAGACCTATTAGGACCAACTAGGACCAATTAGGACCAATTAGGACTTAATTAGACTTAATTCTAGACCAATTAGGACCCAATTAGACTCAATTAAACCAATTAGGACCTGAATAGACTTAATTCTAGACTAATTAGACTAATTAGGACCAATTAAGACCTAATTAGACATAATATGAACCTATTAGGACCCAATTAGACTTAATTAGACCAATTAGGACCTAATTAAACATAATATGAACCTATTAGGAGGTCTAATATGACCTATTAGGACCTAATTGGAGACTATTAGACTAATTAAGACCTAATTAGACCTATTAGGACCAATTAGGACTAATTAAACCCAATTAGGACCAATTAGGACCTAATTAGGACCTAATTAGAACTAATTAGGACCTAATTAGACTTAATTAAAGACCTATTACACATAATATGAACCTATTAGCACCTATTAGCACCTAATTAGACTTAATTAGACCAATTAGGACCTAGTTAGACATTAATATGAACCCATTATGACCTATTAGGACCCAATTAGACTTAATTAGACCAATTAGGACCTAATTAGACATAATATGAACCTATTAGGACAAAATATGATCTATTAGGACCTAATTAAACTCAATTAGACCAATTAGGATCTAATTAGACTTAATTATAGGCTAATTAGACCTATTAGGACCAATTAGGACCAATTAGACCCAATTAGGACCAACGAGGACCAATTATGACCTAATTAGACCCAATTAGAATGAATTAGGACCTAATTAGACTTAATTAAAGACCAATTAGACATAATATGAACCTATTATGACCTACTAGGACCCAATTAGACTTAATTAGACCAATTAGGACCTAATTAGACATAATATGAGCCTATTATGACCTATTAGGACCCAATTAGACTTAATTAGACCAATTAGGACCTAATTATACATAATATGAACCTATTAGGACCTAATATGACCTATTAGGACCTAATTAGACTCAATTAGATGAATTAGGACCTAATTAGACTTAATTATAGACTAATTAGACCAATTAGACCTAATTAGGGTCTATTAGGACCTAATTAGACCCAACTAGACCTATTAGGACCTATTTTGACTTAATACATGAACCTAGTTAGACCTAACTTCATTCAAAAAAATTTGTTTAATAATTTTTACTTCATATATAGGAAATGCTCAAGAAGCACAACCTTCTAAAGTTGGAGAAGGGTCATCACAAGCTCAACAAGCCCAACCTTCAGAAGTTGGAGAAGGGTCAAACATCCCAAGCTCACCAAGCACAACCCTCAAAATATGAAACAAGTAAACATCTCTCTCTCACTGACTCTCTCACTGTCTCAATTTAGTCTCTTACTGGTGAATATTCATTTTGGGTCTTTCCCCTTAAGAAGTTATTATTTTTGTTGTGTACATGTAGCCTTTGATGATGAAAATGTTGGACAAGGGGCATCCCAAGTTGAAGTAATAGACTTTAGAGAAGGGTCAACCCAAGATCAACTAAGTATGTGTTTCTCTCATTAGTTTATAAATTATTATAGGTTTGACATTCAAGCTTGTAAATACTTATTTCATGAAGGTTCCCTTAAGATGAGATATTAAGATTTTTTATTTTATTTGCAGCGGAAGTGTAAGAAACATATGAGAATGATAGTATACTCCAAGATTTGAAGAGAAAAATTAATCATAAAAGTATAGATCATTTAATTGAAATGAATGTGGAAAAATTGAGATATTATGCTAAAAAACCCATAAATATTATGAAGAGGGCATTGAATAAAAAGTATAAGAAAATAATGAAACAATTTGAGAATCTTGGTACACTTGAAAAAAATCAACTATTATCAATTACACTTCTTAAAGATGAGTTAAAAGATCTATTAAAATTGTTGGGTGTAGATGCAAGTTTGAAAAAGTTAAAATCATGTAACGTACAAAAAAATATTGTTGACAGTGTTAAGGAAGGTTTGCATTCCATTGGAAAAATAACTAGATCTACAGATAGGTCCATTTCAAGAAGAGTGATAATGACATCTATTTTAAATAAAAACATGTCCCAAAGAAGACAAATTTCCTTCACTTTCATCTTAGATCGGGTATAGTAGGAAGACAATGACACATTATTTGAAAAGAAGAATCAATTTGATGATACTACATTAGAAGGTAATTGGGCACTAATGTGTAGAGCTCCTCGGTCTGATAGGATTATTGAAATAGTTAGGAACTTAGTTATGTCATTTTGGACTGATCATACTTGTCCTTCACCAAATACAAGAGATGTTATCAAGAAGAGGACTAGGACTAAGGAATATTTCCATCACACAAAACATTAGTTGGACACCACACAACATTAATTGTATCTCTCATTTTGTAACTCAAATCCTAACATTAAGACTGGACAAACAATGTTTGAAAGATTAAAACCATTTTTTGTAAAGATAAATAAATCTTTGAAAACTTGTTGTTGTCGATATCATATTGAATTCAATCTCTACTATCAAGGGTTTAGAAAGATGATAGAAGAAAGTGGTGGTTCTCAAAATGATTTTCCTAAATGTCCAAGCCAATTCATAGCATCAATCTTATGTAATAAATCAGTTGATCATGAAATACCTAAAATAGATTGCATAAGAGGAACTTGTCAAAAATACGGGGATTTGGCTAAATTTCCTTTGAGACTTGAAGATACTGACATGACGAGGATGGTAAAATGTAAGAGATACAAGTACATAAAGTCTGAAACAAAAGTTGGGAAAGAATCAACAAGGTTGGAATATGTAGAAGACGAGATACATGTTGTAACATTTATGGAGAATTTTCATAAATTGATTCAACCATACATACATCATGTTTTTTTTGCTAAATGGCAGGCATAGCAATTCCAAATACAAAAAAAAACTTTTCCAGTTGGAACAATTTTATCGGTTGTTGATTTTGTAGAGAACTACTCTTTTGATTCTCAAAAACAACTTCAAGCAAAATACTACTATATAGAGAAGGTCACTATCATGGTACATGTGTCTTATCGACATGCACAATTAGGTTTGGATGGTGTTGAAAGTACATATCAAGCAAGAGTCATAAAGAAATAATATCACTTTTACATTAGTGATGATAAAGAGCATGACATACATTTTGTTGAGCATTGCTTTAAGACATTTTTTGGATATTTGTAAAATAAAGGCATCAAAATTGAAAAGCATTTCACTTGGTTGGATGGATGTGCAACACAATTTAAATCAGCAAGGCCATTTTATGCACTATGTATATATCATCATTACCAAAAGATACCACATATTTGGAGTTTCTTTGAGAGTGGACATGGAAAGGGGGAGCATGATGGTGTAGGAGCTTGTATCAAATGTGCTTTATGAAAACATCAACTGGACTATCTAGGATATCGTATAAATAATGCTCATGATGTAGTTGAGTGGTGCAAGATGCATTTTGTGGTGCCAAATTGTGATAACACATCATCACGATCAGATCGAGTCATACCCTTCTGAGTATTCTGGGGGATATCAGGTATTAATTTTCAACATCACTTATTGTCTAGTTATAATTTATGTATGTGTGCTTTAAATTTATTGATCATTGTTCAATTAACTTATATATGTGTACATTATATATACATGATTTTAACTTGTCTCCAATTTTTACACGTGCCTCTCTATTGTTCAGGTGTTGATATAAGATAAATCCATGGATGCAAGAGAGTAGACAAAACAAGATCCCTGCATTCAGTTATGAGTATGGATAGTAATGTGTGGTCATCATACACTAGAGATTACTCATTCTTTTGTTATGACTGCATTTCTGAAAACTATGATGAATGTATCAACCAAAAATGTGGATATGTTAGTGAATGGAATTTGGTTCCACTAGATCTTACAAATACAAATGATGAAGTTCAGGATGAAAGCTTTGATAGCATTCCATTGATTTCTATAGATTATGACCATATTTCAGGTTTGATCAAAATTGGTACATGTGTGTTTATGTACATGTTTAAAAAGGATTCATAAACTCAATTCATAAATAAAGTCTGTTTAATTTATATTTACAAACTTCAAAATAAAATTTCGCTTTAAATGCAAGATATATTTTTGCAATAGTGGCAGAGCCTAGAAATGTGGAAGGTGTTAGTTACTATTTATTATGTTGCTGCAAGGAGAGGATGAAGCTAACATGGAATGAAACAAGCAATGGAATTATGTTTCCCACAGGTTCTAGTATTGTATTTAAGTTTCATAACCCGTATTAAACTTGAGTGAACCTTACAACTTCCAATTTTCTTATATGTTTATTTATATGGTTAATTACACACCTATATATATATATATATATATATATATATATATATATATATATATATATATATATATATATATATATATATATATATATATAACATTGTTGAACTTTTCTATGCAGGTTCAGTTGTTGTGCAAGGAACATATTTGAAGGAAATCAAAATACTTAAACATGGAATTCATTTGTTGATTATCAACCTAACAATAAGGTTTATCAGTATAGCCATCTTATAATTGCCAATGTCCTATCTCTTCTTCCTGTGAGAGGACATGGCATTCGTAAGTGGAGGCTTGATACTGATGACCATGAGAGAATATTAAATGTTATTCAAGAGAGGGATGAACCACTTGATGTGTACTAAATCATGCATGAAATATGATTTATACTAAATTTGTCATGCGGGCAAGACCAAAGGTTTTCTTAGCTCCATTCTTTCCTACTAATGACCATAGTGAATGGAGCTTGAATTAAATTAAAAATTTATAATATAGATCTAAAAACTATCTTACAAGTGGATATGATATATTAATTATCTACCTAAATATGAAGTAATCTAACTTTGGAATATGAATGTGTGTAGATTGAATTTGCATGTTACATTAGGACGTGCATGTTTTAAATATAAAATCTACTTGAAGTACAAAAACATTAAATTAAAAGTACGTGCACAACTATTATCAAATGTACATTTAAATATAAGTAAGATTCAATCAAACATCTAGGTATCAATTATATAGCTCACATGTGTCAAATTTACATCATTCATAACTTTCATAAACATGTACAATCAAACATCATTCATGTGTTGAATCAAACACATGTACATATAAATTTAAAACATAAAATTCATATATAATCCAACATGTACACATGTAAATTTAAATTAAACACATGTATGTAATCTATTGAAAGTATTGAAAATTTACGTTTATAAATTTAAAAACACATAAATTAAATTTACTTATATTGAAATCACATGAACTCATGAAGAATCAAACATGTATACAAGTTCATCACAGATTCACATGTATCTAGAGTGAAATTATATATATAATATGCAGGAAACATCAATCATGTGTAGATCAAGTACTGTAAATATGAAACATATGGATCAATCATGTGTCAAACATTCTATCAAAAGGGTATAGAAATGAAATATAACATCAAACACATCAATCGACTTTAGAGTCTAGATATGAAATATAGTTCATCAAACACATGTGTTCATATATATGTAATATGAAATATGTCTAGATCAAATATGAAAGTGCCTAGGACTCATCATGATGACTCCTCACTAAGAGGTCAGACCCAGAGTGACTATCATGCTGTGAAGGATGTATAGATCCCTATAGAGAAAGAGATATATAAATTAATATATAAACATTGTACACATCTTAAGTTTGATAAAATATTGTACAAGAAAACATGTTATAAATTGTGTACACACATCAATATATTAAAAACTCACATGTCCACTACTGATGTCATCATCGAGTGAGTCCCGACGATGTAGATGATCAGTGCTCAAAGGAGTAACAAGATGCATATCCTGGTAGACAAAAAATATATCATATATATATACATGTACATATATATATATATATATATATATATATATATATATATATATTGATTGATTGATTGATTGAAATTTTGAAAATAAATAAGTTAAATTGTAACATTAAATATATATAATCTGAATTATACCTGTGTAAGTGGTAGAAATTGATAGTACTTAGACTCCCAATCCTCAATCCTATCAACCAAGCTATCAAAATTTTGTTGTGTCTAGTCCAAGCTCAACTCTGCATCTACAAAATGAGTAGACCGCACACACCTCTCTAATGATGAATGCAATGGACTAACCAAATGAGATGGCATGAAAGTTGTATCATCATGTGTCAACAAATCTAGATAGCCCATAGTGGTCATGCTAAACTCAACATCGTCAAGGCAAACATTAGAGAACTAGTGCCCTGCACTGACTGAAGGGTCTGTATGTTGTGCCTCTTCATGTGCATCAATAGAGTGGTCAGTAGGTGGATCCTCACAAGCACTACCACTATGGCCATAGTCTAGGTGAGAAGGATGTGGATGAGCATATTTGACAGTACCTACACAAGATCTAACATCTGATATGGGGATATCATGCTTTGATTCTATAAATGCATATGCATCCAATAGATCCTCAGCCAAACTAGTCAATGTGACATGTGTCATCTCTCTTGTAAGTCCCTCCAGGATAGAAAGTGAAGGGATGTCTACTACACTATAAATGTCATGTGTGGTCTTGCTAGAGAGTGCTCCACTTGATGATCTGGAGTGTCATCAAGACAGTAGGTACTGACCAACCTGATCACTAGATATGGATGCGGTAGATACTGTAATCTCCCCCACACTATCAATCACAACTCAAATCTAGGTTCTATAAATAACATCATCTGTAACAAGACCCATTGAAGGATCTATAGTAGGTGCCCTCTAACCAACAATGGCCTAATGTACTAGTCTATGTCGATCAGCTCGATAAAAAAAATCTCTATTAGTAAGGCTGTCACACCCCTGTCCTAGATGTGTTGGTAAATCAGTGTAATTAACAACCCTCCCTAAATGAACCTTAGCAAAAATATGCTATACAAAGTACAATGGAATCTAGTCATTATTTAGATAATGACCATAAGCAGCTAGAAATTGTGGGTATATCAATGCTAATATAGCAAGATCCTGACACCTTTACCTAACATGATACCCCTTCACATATTGTAAATCTGCATAAGATGGGAAAGCTTCCCTTTTCAGGGTCGCTTTAGGCACTAAAGCCTATACCTCCTTAAGAGAAAGACCAGAGCCAACCTCTTGTCTCTTCCTCTCAAGTATGGCCTCTATAATATCTGGGGCATACGGAGTGGTACCATGAATTTCATCCCTAATGCTATTCAAGCTACTAAGGATGGATTGACATGTGCTCTTATAGACACTAGAGCTAGTCAGATTATTTATGGATTCTTGCAACCATTCAATTTCTCTATTGTACTAGTGCATGCAAATAGTTTCATAGGTGGAATTGGTGCACCTGCCATGTGTGATGTGCAATAATATGTCTGATAGATAGAATATGTACACCTAGAAGATTTTATTTACTATCAAATGAAGTCTACAATATTTGTTTTCCTAATTTAATTGAAAATAAAATTAAAGTATGCACATTTCGCTACATTATTTCAAAGTAAAATCAATTACATAAATTACATTTAAATGTAAATAAATGTGTATTGTGCATATGTACACACATATGCATATATAGATGTACACATATGTACATGCATATATTTGTTCATATGCATATATATACACATGTATATATATGACATGTATATATGTATGACATGTATACATGTCATATATATGTGTGTGTGTGTGTGTGCCATACACATATGTCTTATGTACATATGGCATATATACATATGTGGCATATATGGTATATACGTGCACATATGTACATGTATATATATATACATTATACACATGTACACATATATACATGTATATGTGTACACATATGTACAGACACACACACACACACATATATGTATGTATATGTGTGTGTGTGTGTGTGTCTACATGTACACATATATATACATGTGTATATGTACATGTATATGTGTGTGTACATACACATATATACACATGTACATATATATACATGTATATATATATACATATGTACACATATATACATGTGTATATGTATATATATATATATACATGTACACATATATACATGTATATATATATATACACATGTATATACATGTACACATATATACATATATATGTGTGTGTGTGTGTGTCTATATATATATATATATATATATGTATGTATGTATGTATGTATGTATGTATGTATGTATGTATGTATGTATATATGTGTATCTATATATATGTATGTATATATATGGATGTATGTATATATATATATACATATATATATATACTTGCATATATATATGCACATATCTACATGCATATATATATGCACATATATACATATATACATGCATATATATACATATATATACATCTATATGCATATATATGTATATATACACATATACATGCATATATATATATACACACATGTATATATACATATATCTGTGCATATACATGCATATATACATATATATATATATGCACATATACACATATACACACATATATATGCACATATACATACATATATACACATATATATGCACATATACACATATATACACACATATATATGCACATATACATACATATATACACATATATATGCACATATACATGCATAAATACATGTATATATACATATATACATGCATATATACATATATACAATCATATATATATATATATATATAAATGTATATATACTAAATACATATATCAAAAACTTTAAATAATGAAAAATAAATAAATAAATAAAAAACTTGATAAACTGGATGGTCGAAGAATCGGAAGCCAAGAATCTCACCAAAAGTGACAAGCTGAAAGTAACATTGAAAGGCACTTTTGGTAGGTTCAAAACCCCACCGAAAACCTACTTCTTGACTTTCGATCGAAAGTTCTTAGTTAGGAACTTTCGATCGAAAGTATCTTACTTACTTTTGATCGAAAGTAACTTCCAGTTGAAAGTATGGATACTCCGTACTTTCGATTGGAAGTTACTCACTTTCGATCAAAACTTCAGGTTACTTTCTATTGAAAGTGCGATGAGATTTTTTACCCGATCGCACTTTTTGGGACATTTTCCTTCTTCCGAAAAAGTGTAACCCACTATTTTGGGTTTACCCTAATATAACACAATATTTGTGCAAAATCCCTCAAAGGGATGATTACTTGAGAAATTTTTTTATTGTTAAGTGAAAAAGGCACTACACAACCTTACATGGAACTTTATAACATAGTGTGTATACAATAATATAACATAATATTTGTGCAAAATCCCTCAAAAAGATGAACAAGAAGTAGCATTGTGTCTCAATGTGTCGACAAAATAAAGTTCTTGCATAATAGAAAATGCACAAGACCAAAATTTTCACAATACCTCATGTGCCATAAATGAATGATAGACACCAAAATTATGGCCATTTGAAGAATAGAAAACTCAATTAGGACCCAAAGGTTACTAAAAATGACCTACCCTTCATAAGACATTAGGAACTAGGGTTTAGCCTTCTATGAGACCATCAACTCAACAAACTAGAAGTATCACCCTTTCTTGGAGAGAATCAATAGGGATGATGGAGAGTTGAGGTTTGATAGTAGCTCCATGCATCATCCTCATACACACAACCAAAAAATTGACACTAACCACAAATATCAATGATAAAAGCTAGCTCGTCGATATGTTGTGAGCTGTTAGGCCATTTTTCCATTCATTGCAAAATCCTTTAAAATGGTCTTTTCTCTGCAAATTTTGAGGTTGCCCTGCTCGACCTGCAGTCACAGTTTTAACTTGCAAAGAAAATCCACTTGGTTTCATGGTGTGCGTGTCTTGCCCTGTGTGTTTCAATGTTGTCACCTTGCTCCAGCCCAAGTCGCGTTTCCTAATTCGCAAGGCCCAAAAAGTTATTAAAAATTTTAAGGTCCGCGAGAAGCAAATTTTAAATTCTGCCACAGTGTCGAAAACATGTAGTGTTTTCAAAAACCCGTGTTATTTTTGACTTCCCTGTTACCTTTCGGTCTGTTGTTATTCCTATGTGTTTTTGATCTTTTGCCGAAAACCTGCATTGTTTTCAACCCTTTGCCTTAAGCTTCATGCACTTGTCTTTTGGTGCCAAAAACTTTGTGTGTTTTTGACTTTGTCTTAACTACGCAAGTCCGACCATGTGGTCAGTCCAGCTTCTTCCCTATCAGCTGTCGCATGGCCACATGTCAGAATTTTTTGACATGTGATCATGCGACCACTTGCCACCTAGCCATGTGGGTCCCAATTTCTATTCAGCAGCTTGCGATCTACTTTGCCTTAGTGCGCAAGCGCGATGTGTGGTGGGACCTGATTTTCAGATTGGGCAGAGGGTCCTGACGTGTCAGAGCATTAACGGTTTTCATTAAAGCATGAAGCATTTGTCAAGGCTATGCACTTTTGCGATAATTGTTCGATCCTCTAAAAGGTAAGGCTCATGTCTGATTGGTCCATGTGGCGGTGACTTGTCAGACTTGTCAGCGGGGCCCAGTGTCAGAGATAAAAAGATCTATGGTCGGCATGTGATCGCATGGAATATTCTCACCCCATGCGATCATGCACCCACCGTCTGATTGGGTGCTGATGGGTGTGTTTGTTGTGGGCCCACTGTCAGAGGTGGTCATGTGGCAACTTATGATTGGCTATCGCATGATCGCATAGCCTAGTTTTTGGCTATGCGATCATGTGACACATGTCCATGGCAGTGTGATGGTGTTTCATCGATGGGCCCGGGAAATGCAGAGAGGGTGGTGATGTGGTGGCCTGAGGGTGGTTGCATGTTCGCATAGCCCATCTCTGGGCTATGCAATCATGCGACCATCATTTGATCTGAGATGTGCAGGGTGTAGGTCTGATGTTGGTGACTGGGTGGTATTCAACGAGTGGCATGATGACAAGTAGCATCAGGTGTCGCGGTTGCGGAGTTAATGGTGGGGTCTGAGGTATGGCGGAGTGGATAAAGATCTAGTAGTGCTGATATATTTCTGGCTTGTCGCTCATTCACGTGATGATTTGGTGGTTCCCCATTTCATTTGGTGACTTGGTGAATGAGTGGTCATGAGGTCGCTAGAGTTTTTAGCGGAGGCAGGAACTATTCTGCGAATTGGTGAAGGTTCCTTTGTCGCCAATTCACCAGATGACTTAAAGTGCTATTTCAACATGTGCAGTCATGTGTTCACGGGATTCAATTGTGGCTAAGCTTTTCATTCCGTGACTGGGATTTTTCCTTGTCGCCAATTCACAAAATGTTAACCCGAGCTTAATGGGTCAGAGGATCTGAAGCCCAGGAAGATGAGAGATCTAACAGTCGGGACTTATTGCCGATCTCTGATCGAATCAGGACTGCCGATGTGCTACTGGTGCCAAAACTTAGCCATTGGAGTTTAAATTTGAATCTCAGAGACATTTCTAGCGACTACAAAGGACCAAAATTGATGACAGGAAGGGCCCGAGTTGGTGAAACTAATCTTCTCCACCGATCCAATGTGGTCCTGGTTGCCATGATCATTGCAGAGGAATGCCTTGCCGTGAAGGAATAAATGAAATAGTACCCTGAAGTGTTGCAAGGGTCAATTTGGCCGGATTCCTTGGGGGTTTGATGGTAATTTGGTACTTGGACCAGTACAGGGCTAGTTAGCTGTTGAAATTGGACTGTTTGAGCTTCTTGTTATGGTTCAGTCCCTGTCTTGTCAGTGTTTACTCCTTGAGGGGGTTAGGTGGATTTTTAATTTCAAATGATCATTGCACTTGCTTTGTAACCCTGGTATAAAGGGATTTTCATGATCATTTTGAAATATTGGGAGTTAGATTTTAAAAATTTTCCGATGGTGAGTCTTATGCCCAGTCAGGATTGTAACATTTTGGCATTTGGTATTTTGTTGATGATAGAGAAAAAGTTGCAGGTCTAAGCTATAATTTGCAAGCTTGACTCCTCTGGTTTGATTATTTATACTTAAGGATTCTTCATACTTAATACAAATACATGACTCTTATCTCTCCTTTGTGTCAACTTAGATAGGTTCTAAACTTTCTAGTTCTCTGCATATTGTTTTATGTATATGTATTCAGTCTTAAGTTCTAATCCAGGATTAGATGAAATGATGCTTTAGATGGGACATAGATCTATCTAATTGTCTATGTAAGGATATCTTATAAGTAGTAAAGGGGATTGTAGGTGTGTTTATGGCTTTGAATCTCAGCTATTGTCTGGTGTGTGTAGCATTCTTGTTCTAGGAGATCTTGCCTAATGGATGAGGCACTGGCCTAAATGATTATCTCATTATCAACAAATACTGATTGTTGTTGTTATGATCTCAAAAGCATAAATTAAGAACCATTCCTTAAGTTTTTAGTATTTGGTTGTATGTGGTTTTACCCATAGTAATGGAGATTCAATGAGTGTGTGGTTAACACTTAGCACTTTCTTACTATCCTATTATCTATTATTCAAGCCTAGTTCTTGGTGTATGAAGCATATTTTATACTAGGTTAGGTGCACCCGCTTTGGTTTTGCAAAGCCAGAAGCAGAAGAGGGCAGTCTTGTCCCTATAGTTGGTCCAGTCACCCTAAGACCTCATAACATTTTGGAGTTAACCATCCCTAAAATCCATCTGAGGGTGTATTGGCAACCTGTTAGAGCATAAGCATCATTTTGGACACCAACAAGATGGTGACTCTGCTAGGGAA
The DNA here is from genome assembly GCA_027943335.1 of Chamaecyparis obtusa. NCBI lineage: Eukaryota > Viridiplantae > Streptophyta > Pinopsida > Cupressales > Cupressaceae > Chamaecyparis > Chamaecyparis obtusa. The sequence continues at coordinate 40,931 of BSBK01008583.1, forward strand.
GTGTTATGCATGTTCATCTTAACCAGTAGGTCATCATTGGAAGAAACAGGGTTATCCTTGTCCCTTTTCTCTCTAACTTATTGGAGCATTTTCTAGAGTGAAGAAACTACATTGTAATATTCCCAATACACTTGGGTGGTGACTCAAACATCTCTGAAATAGTATTGGTCAGTGATTTGTTTTGCAAAGATGAGTTATAGAGGTTCCAGATCTCAGAGAAAGAAGCCTCTTGAAGATATAATGGAAGAAGGAATTCCAGGGACTTCTGGGCCTAGTCAGACAAGGGGAGGAAAGAAGAGAAGAGGTGTTTCTCACACTTGGAGAAACAAGAAAGATACCAGACAAGAAATCCAAGCCAGGCCTAGTCAAGAAGAAGACAATTTAGAATATGAAGAGGTTGTTGTTGACTAGTGACTGAATCAAGTATGAAGATGAAACTCAAGTGGGAGATGATGAGTCAGACACCACACTCCCTAAATTAGAAGATATCTTTGAGGAGTTCTATGAAATAGAAAGAAAAGTTCAAGAACACCTTGCCATTAGGCAGCAGAGAGAAAAGGATAAAGAGGATAAAGTAAGACAAGCCATGATAAGGGCTAATCAGCTAAAGAGGCAATTGCTAGATTTGAAAGAAATTAGCTTTGTCCCAGAGCCTGAGAGGGTAGAGGAATAGCCTATTGTGAAAAGGACACATGAGGAAACTAGACCAAAGGATAAAGGAAAGTAGAAGGCCATTGGAGTTCAGATCAATGAACAGGTTGTTGTTGATAGAATATCAGATCCAGGACTAAGATTAGACTCAGACCTTGAGATAGCTAGAAGGAAGAAAGAGATATTGGACAAAGAACTAGAGAAAGCTGAGTTGGAGGCTTCTGCTACAGAAATCAGGAAAAAGATTGATTTTCTCAAGCGTGCTTCAGGACCTTCAAATGTTGCTGCTTCCTTTTTAGGACAAGGTGGAAATCAGGGTAATAATGCAGCTCAAGCAAATGGTGTGCCAAGTGCTGCTAGGGTTCCTGATAGTTCAAACATAAGAACATCTACATCTCAAGGAATGGATCCACTGCATGGAGCTCCTATTCATGAAAGGTACAAACAACTTACCTTCTTTGGTATTCCTGGCTATCCTAATGTAATCCCTGATGAGATTAGAAAAAAGCTTCCTAAATTTACTAGAAATAATGTCATCACATGTGAAGAACATCTAAAAAACTTCATAGATGTAATAGATGATTATAATGTAGAGCTTGATGATGTTATAATGAAGCTATTTGTACAATCCCTGATTGAGGATGCTAGGGATTGGTTTAGAGGGTTACCCCATGATAGTATAAGGTCATGGAATGAATTTAAAAACTATTTCAAGGAACACTATGGTGATAAGACTAATGATGGTTTTATCCTAAATGAATTCAATAACATAAAGAAGAATCAGAATGAAGAGGTCCTTGAATTTAATATAAGATTCCAAAAGGCTATGCATAGGCTCTTGCAGGTTATCAGAGTAGATGACAAGGTATGTCTTGTGACATACTTGAATGCCTTTGATACAAAGATGGGATATCTCTTGAGAGATAAGAACCCTAGAAGTCTTGGGGAGGCTTACAAATTGGCCATCAACATAGAGAGCAATAGAAGAATATCAGGAAAGATAGGAAGAAGAGATGATTGCAGGTCTCAAATGTAGAGTAAGAAAGAAATGGGAAGGTCTTCTGACTCCAAACCCAAAGAGGATAACAATCTAAAATAGATTTTAAAGGCTTTGGAAGGTTTAAAGCCTGGAGAAAAGGGAAACAATAGGGCTATGACTATGGAGAGGTCAGCTCCAAACAACTTTAGTAGACAGCCAAGGATGTAGAATTATCCTTACAACACTCAGTGGAAAGATGGCAAGCCCATTCTCCCAACCAAGCAAGAAAGGCCTGATGGAAGGATCCCTGATCCTTTGCAGAGAAATTCAGTGAACATGACTGATGATATTCCATGGTGTGTTGTTTGTCAATCTCCTCATAGTCTAGAGCATTGTGTCATTACTTTGAATTTACCTGATAATCAAGAAGGTGAGGAGCAGTATGATAAGGAAGGATGTGGTATGACTTCTTCACATGCATGGGATGAAGCTGACTCTACTGATGAATATGAAGAAGAAGAGTTTGATGATGTTGGATGTGGTGCAGTGAGGGGTGAGGAGTAGCTTTCTTTAAGGAGACCATCAGATGAAGAAATTGCTCAAATCACTGTAGACATGGTCACTCAAGCTAGAAGCAATTACAATTTGAGAAATAGGACAGTTGGAAATGCAGCTAGTAAATCAGGCAGTATGTTCATCAAGAGGATAGAAAATAGTGTACAACAACATGAAGAAAAGGGCAAGGGTGCTTGTGTTGCTGACCAAGTGAAGGTAAAAAAGAAAATTATGCCTATTACAGCACCTAGGAACAAAGCAAAGACATCAGATGTGGTTGTTCCTACCTTTCAAAAGGAAGAGGAATCCTCTCTCAAGGACAAATCTGAGTCCACAAAAGATAAAGTTTTCACTATTTTTGAAGAAGACATGAATAGCCAGAAGTATGTTCCAATAGATATGTCTAAGTTGCTTTCACAAATCACTGTTAAGGTTCCACTTTTGGAGATGATGAGAATAGAAGAACACAAGGTCAAGGCCTTAAATTGGGTGAATGGTGTTTCTTCTGCAGGAATCCAAGAGGTGAATAGAAATGACAAGCATGTGGCTTCCTTGGAAGACACACCTGACAATAAGAGTGAAGAAATTGTTTCTAAGATTCCTCAAATCTTCTTGGATACAAATGTTGTAAACAATGTAGTAGGGACAGTTGATCCTTTCTTTTTGTCCCTTGAGATTGATGGTAAAATATTGAAGAACTGCATGATTGATTCTAGAGCATCAAACATTGTCATGGCTACAGAGATCATGAAATCATTAGGACTGAAGGTTGATACACCTCATGGGAGATGCCAAGCTATGGACTCAAGAGAAGTGCCAGTTATTAGTACCATTAAGGCTCTACCTTATAAATTAGCTGCATTTCCTAATAAACAGTTGATTATGAGTGTTCTTGTAGTTGACATTCCTCCTCAATATGGAATGTTGTTATCTAGAAAGTGGAGTGCCTCTATGGGAGGAAGTATTCAATGTGACCTGTCTTTTGCCACTTTTGACATTGAAGGAGAGAATGTGAAGGTGTCAAGGGAAGCTAGAACTCCACATATGATTGAGGAGAATTAAAAGGATAGCATGAATTGTTTTGTTGACACTGACATTGGCTCATTCCAAGTCCAAAGGAATGAGATGCAGGAGAAGGTTAGGCCTATCCTTTTGGCTGATGATGAGAATAACATGGCAGAAGGTAATGTCTTATGGACATTATATTTTGATGGAGAAAGTTCTAGAGAAGGTGCTAGAGCAGGAGTATTGTTGGTATCACCGAGTGGTAAGACTTTTAAGTTTTCTTTCACTCTCTTGTTTCCTTGCACAAATAATGTTGCTGAATATGAGGCCCTATTGATTGGTTTGAGACAAGCATCAAAACATGGGATCAAAAATCTTAGGGTGATTGGTGATTCTGAGTTAATAGTTTCTCAAATTAGATCAAAGTATGCATCAAAAAACCAAAGGCTGAAACAATATAGGAATGTTGTATGGGATGAAATTGAATGTTTCAGTGCCTTTGGTATTGATTGGGTGGATAGAAGCCAGAACAGGATGGTAGATTTACTAGCAAACATAGCCTTAAGGCTAGAGGATGTTACCTTTGTGGGGATATCCAGAATTGCGTGTAAGTCCAGGCCTTCTATCCTAAATAATGCTGAGAATTGGCAAGTATTTTCTGATGATAAGGATATTTTGAGGTTCTTGCAGTGTGAGTCTCACTTTGATGGTTAGGAAATGGATTTCAGCACCTATGTAGACATCAAAAATAGAAAGGAAAATGTCCTAGGGAAGGAGGTACTACAATTGAAGTCAAATAGGATCCCAAGGGGATTGGTTGCTCTTGAGAGAGCATTTGATGATAAAGAGAGGGCTTGTGTAGCTAGACTTGCTGACAGGGTAAGTGATTTGGAGGAAGTAAATCTGGGGACAAGCCAAGAACCAAAGAACGTTTACATGGGTAAATGTTTATCTCAAAGAACTAGAAGAAATCTGATTGATCTTCTCAAAAAATTCAGACATGTCTTTACATGGTCTTATGAAGATTTGAAAGCTTATAGAGAAGATCTCTTTCAACATGAGATACCATTAAAGGAAGGAACTAAACCCTTTAGGCAGAAATTAAGGCCTGTGAACCCTACTTTGGCACCGAAAATGCAAGATGAACTCAAAAAGATGATGGATGCTGGTATTATAAAGCCTGTCAGGCATTCTACTTGGGTGTCAAACTTGGTTCCAGTTAGAAAAAAGAATGGTGACATTAGGCTGTGTGTTGATTTTAGAAATCTGAATGTCAATTCTTTGAAAGACAACTATGGTCTCCCTAATATGGAAAACATGCTGCAAAGAGTCACTGGATCGGAGTTGATGTCCATGATGGATGGTTTCTCTGGTTATAATCAGGTCATGGTCAAGGAGTCAGAACAATTCAAGACTGCATTCACCACTCCTTGGGGAACATATGTTTATGTTAGGATGTCTTTTGGCCTGACAAATGCAAGAGCAACTTTTTAGAGGGCTATGGATGTAGCTTTTTCTGATTTCATAAACAAGTTTTTAGTGGTATACCAAGATGATCTTATAGCATATTCAGAGAAGGAGGATCAACATTGTGAACACCTTGAAAAGATTTTCATCAGAGCTCTGGAGTATGGGATTTCTTTGAATCCAAAGAAGTGTTCTTTTGGTGTTATAGAAGGCAAGCTCTTAGGACATATTGTGTCTAAGGATGGAGTGAGAATTGATCCAGAAAGGGTCATAGCAATAGACAAGCTTTCACCACCAAAAAATGTTAAAGGAGTACAGTCTTTCTTTGGGCAGGTAAATTTTCTAAGAACATTTGTTACAAATTTTGCAGAAATTTGTATTCCCATCTCTAGGATGTTGAAAAAAGATGCAAAGGTAGAATGGAATGAAGAAGTAGATGAATCTTTCAAAAGTATCAAACAGGCCATTAAAGATGCCCCTATTTTGAGGACCCCTGATTATGGTAAGCCCATGCAGATTTTCTCTTTTGCTTCTTATCATATGGTTGCAGCAGTCTTATTACAAAAGAATTTAGATGGATATGAGCAACCTATCTCATTTTTTAGCAAGTCTTTACATGTAGCAGAATTGAAATATGATATCACTGAGAAATAGGCTTATGCCTTAGTCAAAGTAGTCAAGGCTTTTAGGTGTTATCTTGTGGGAGCCAGGGTGGTTGCTTATGTTCCTAATGCTGCTGTCAAGGATATTCTAGTGCAACAGGAGGTCTTAGGTAAGAGATGTAGATGGATCAACAGGATCCAAGAATTCAATATAGATATTAAGATTACAAAATTGGTGAGAGGCCTAGGCCTTGCAAAGTTGATGGCACAAAGTAATCTGATTGCTAATCATGTGAATATGCTAGAGGAGGAAGAGAGGCCATATATTTGTGACATGGATTACTGTGATTGGTATAAAGATGTCATCAATTACTTGCACAAGTTGTTCCTCCCCCCTGACATGAATGAAAATAAGAGGAGGACTGTCAAGTTACAGTCAACAAGGTATGCCATTATTCATGGTGAGTTGTGGTGGAGAAGAAATGAAGGAGTATTGCTAAAATGTGTGGACCATGAAAGATCTAAGACTCTATTGGAAGAAATGCATCAAGGTGTGTGTGGAGGACACTATATGGAAAAGACCACAGCCCACAAGATTCTTAGGTCTGGATTTTGGTGGCCTACAGTTTTTAAGGACACACATCAGTTTGTGAGGAAATGTGATGCATGCCAGAGGTTTGTAGGAAAGTTGAAATTTAGTGGGAATTTTCTACTTAGACCAGTCTCAGTTCAGGCCCCTTTCCAGCAGTGGGGTATTGATTTCATAGGTGAGATTCCAAACAAGTCTAGTGGTGGGCATTCTTACATATTAGTGGCAATAGACTATTTCACTAAATGGGTTGAAGCTATTCCCACTAGAAGGGCTACTAGTAAAGTGGTAATTGATTTTGTAATGCAAACTATTCTCACTAGATTTGGTTGCCCAGAGACAATTGTGGTTGATAATGCAATGTGTTTTAGATCACAGGAATTTGGTGATTTTTGTCAGCAATATGGGATAAACATTTCATTTTCTTCTCCATACCATCCACAGGGGAATGGCTAGGTAGAATCCACTAATAAAAGCCTTATCAAGATTCTCAAAAGGGTGTTGGACAAAAATAAGAAAGCATGGGACTCAAAGTTATGGTGGGCATTGTGGGCTGACAGAGTGACTATAAAGAAAGCCATAGGTTGTGCCCCATTTGACTTAGTATATGGGATAAGTGCTAGATTACCTCAGAATAATTTGTTGCAAATGTACAGGTTCATCCAGGCATATGATGAAGATTTAAATGATGAGATGAGGGTGAGAATGGATGAGCTAATCCAGTTAGAGGAAGTAAGGAGGGATACACATGAGAAAAATGAAAATTTGCAGCGACAGTGTAAAAATTTGTTTGATAAGAGAGCAACTCAGAGGAGTTTTGAAATTGATGATCTGGTCCTGATGTGGAATGCAAGGCTAGAGGATAAGGGAAAGCATGGAAAATTTGATCCTATTTGGTTGGGCCCTTATCTGATTGAGAGCAAGTGGGGAACAGATTCATATATTCTGAAAGATCTAACTGGTGGCACTTTGGAATTGCCTGTTCATGGACAATTCCTAAAGTTTTACTTAACTTGAAGTATCTTTTTCCATGAGCAGTAGTTAGGTTTCTTCCCTAGGTCTCTTAGGGTTGTTTTTGGTTTGAAATTTTGTCATCTACTCTTCCAGTAGATTATGTTTTCTCATTGTATCTGCAGCAGATACATGTCCCCAGAAAGAGCCACTGTTAGGCCATTTTTCCAGTCATTGCAAAATCCTTTAAAATGGCCTTTTCTCTGCAAATTTTGAGGTTGCCCTGCTCGACCTGCAGTCACAGTTTTAACTTGCAAAGAAAATTCACTTGGTTTCATGGTGTGTGTGCCTTGCCCTGTGTGTTTCAGTGTTGTTGCCTTGCTCCAGCCCAAGTCACATTTCCTAATTCGCAAGGCCAAGAAAGTTAGTAAAATTTTGAGGTCTACGGGAAGCAAATTTTAAATTCTACCACAGTGTCGAAAACATGCAGTGTTTTCAAAAACCTGTGTTGTCTTTGACTTCCCTGTTACCTTTCGGTCTGTCATTATTCCTGTGTGTTTTCGATCTTTTGCCGAAAACCTGTGTTATTTTTTACCCTTTTCCTTAAGCTTTATGCACTTGTCTTTTGGTGTCGAAAACTTTATGTGTTTTCAACTTTGTCTTAACTGTGCAGGTCCGACCGTGTGGTGGGTCCAGCTTCTTCCCTATTGGCTGTCGCATGGCCACATGTCAGACTTTTCTGACATGCAATCATGCGACCGCTTGCCACCTAGCCATGCTAGTCCCAATTTCTGTTTAACGGCTTGCGATCTACTTTGCCTTAGTGCGCAAGTGCGATGTGTGGTGGGACCTGGTTTCCGAATTGGGCAGAGGGTCCTGACGTGTCGGAGCATCAATGGTTGTCGTTAAAGTGCGAAGGATTTTTCAAGGCTATGCACTTTTGTGACAACTGTCTGATCCTCTAAAAGGTAAGGCTCATGTCCGATTGGTCCATGTGGCGGTGACTTGTCAGACTTGTCAGCAGGGCCCGGTGTCAGAGATAAAAAGATCTACGGTCGGTGTGTGATCGCATGGAATATTCTCACCCCATGTGATCATGTGCCCACCGTCTGATTAGGTGCTGATGGGTGTGTTCATTGTGGGCTTGCAGTCAGAGGTGGTCATGTGGCAGCTTATGATTGGCTGTCGCATGATCGCATAGCCCAATTTTTGGCTATGCGATCATGCGACCGGTCGACAGGTGTCCATGGTGGTGTGATGGTGTTTCATCGATGGGCCCGAGAAATGTAGAGAGGGTGGTGATGTGGTGGCCTGCAGGTGGTCACATGTTCGCATAGCCCATCTCCGGGCTATGTGATCATGCGACCGCCATTCGATCTAAGGCGTGCAGGGCGTGGGTCCAGTGTTGGTGACTAGGCGGTATTCAGCGAGTGGTGTGATGACAGGTGGCATTAGGCATCATGGTTGTGGAGTTAATGGTGGGGTCTGAGGTATGGCGGAGTGGATAAAGATCTAGCGGTACTGATATATTTTTGGCTTGTCGCTCATTCGCGTGATGATTTGGCAGTTCTCCATTTCATTTGGCGACTTGGCGAATGAGTGGTCGCGGGGTCGCTAGCATTTTTAGCGGAGGCAGGAAGTATTCCATGAATTGGCGAAGGTTCCTTTGTCGCCAATTTTCCAGATGACTTAAAGTGCTATTTCAACATGTGCGGTCATGTGTTCACGGGATTCAACTATGGTTAAGCTTTTCATTCCGCGACTAGAATTTTGCCTTGTCACCAGTTCACAGAATGTTAACCCGAGGTGCTTAATGGGTCAGAGGATCTGAAGCCGGGGAAGATGAGAGATCTAACGGTCGGGACTTATTGCCGATCTCTGATCAAATCAGGACCACCGATGTGCTGCTGGTGCCAAGACTTAGCCATTGGAGTTTAAATTTGAATCTCAGAGATGTTTCCAGTGACTACAAAGGACCAAAATTGATGACAAGAAGGGCCCAAGTTGGTGAAACTGATCTTCTCCGCCGATCCAATGTGGTCCTAGTCGCCATGATCATTGCAGAGGAATGCCTTGCTATGAAGGAATAAATGAAACAGTACCCTGAAGTGTTGCAAGGGTCAATTTGGCCGGATTCCTTGGGGGTTTGATGGTAATTTGGTACTTGGACCAGTACAGGGCTAGTTAGCTATTGAAATTGGACTGTTTGAGCTTCTTGCTGTGGTTCAGTCCTTGTCTTGTCGGTGTTTACTCCTTGAGGGGGTTAGGTGGATTTTGAATTTCAAATGATCATTGCGCTTGCTTTGTAACCCTAGTATAAAGGGATTTTCATGATCATTTTGAAATATTGGGAGTTAGATTTTAAAACTTTTCCGGTGGTGAGTCTTCTACCCAGTCAGGATTGTAACATTTTGACATTTGGTATTTTGTTGATGATAGAGAAAAAGTTACAGGTCTAAGCTGTAATTTGCAAGCTTGAATCCTCTGGTTTGATTGTTTATACTTAAGGATTCTTCATACTTAATACAAATACATGACTCTTATCTCTCCTTTGTGTCAACTTAGGTTCTGAACTTTCTAGTTATCTGCATATTGTTTTATGTATATGTATCCATTCTTAAGTTCTAATCCAGGATTAGATGAAATGATGCTTTAGATGGGACATAGATCTATCTAATTGACTATGTAAGGATATCTTATAAGTAGTAAAGGGGATTGTAGGTGTGTTTATGGTTTTGAATCTCAGCTATTGTATGGTGTGTGTAGCATTCTTGTTCTAGGAGATATTGCCCAATGGATGAGGCATTGGCCTAAATGATTATCTCATTATCAACAAATACTGATTGTTGTTGTTATGATCTCAAAAGCATAAATTAAGAACCATTCCTTAAGTTTTTAGTATTTGGTTGTATGTGGTTTTACCCATAGTAATGGAGAGTCAATGAGTGTGTGGTTAACACTTAGCACTTTCTTACTATCCTATTATCTGTTATTCAAGCTTAGTTCTTGGTGTATGAAGCATATTTTATACTAGGTTAGGTGCACCCGCCTTGGTTTTGCAGAGCCAGAAGCAGAAGAGGGCAGTCTTGTCCCTATAGTTGGTCCAGTCACCCTAAGACCTCATAACATTTTGGAGTTAACCATTCCTAAAATCCATCTGAGGGTGTATTGGCAGCCTGTTAGAGCATAAGCATCATTTTGGACACCAACATGAGCCATGATCATCAACATCCGATGTTGAAAAATTGAATTACCACTAATGAATTTTTAGTAGATGATAATCATAACAAATCATCAAGCATGTCTATAGATGTAAAAAATAATGATACCAAAACAAAGACTAATGAAGTTGGAAAAAGAAATAGAATCAAGAATAAAATTAGAACCATGTCAAATGAAATGGTGCTTATATTCTCACCTAAATATCCCAAGAACTTGACAAATCACTAATAAAAAATTCTAAGCTACACATCGAAATGCACACTAGAGGTTTTGATACCATGTTGGAGGATTGACTCCTCTTTTGGATCTATAGACAACTATAAAGATTCACAAGAGAATAATATTTCACCAAATAGATGAATGTATTTGAAATGAATAAAATGTTCAATGAGTTGTTTTGTTAGGCAAGAATGAGAAAGGGAGCATCAATGAGGTGCAAGAATAGTTACAACTACCTACCACAAATAATAAATGTATGAAATAATAAAACATTAATAAATTTTACCTAATATCTTAATAATTATCCTACAATCTTAACAACTATAATTGAAAATATATACCAAAAACGAAGTTCTATGATTTATATTTAAAAAAAGAGATTGTGATAGTTCTTAACAAGTTTTTTTGGGGAGATTTAAGCCTGAGATTTAGTTATCTCATTCATCTTGAATATTTATAAGACTACCATGAAATTTTATTTATTTATTTATAAGACTACCATGAAAATTTTATTTATTTATTTATAAGACTACCATGAAAATTTTATTTATTTATAAGAATTAGCACGACACCTTATCCATACACCAAAAAGTGGATAGTCTTTTAAGTTCAAAAATGACACAATTTCTTGGACCAATAAAGAAAAACATTTACCACCTAGAAGATGGTGGTTTCCAGTCCTAAATATTTAGAAAATGAGATTTTAGAATAGTAAATTTAATACATACGATCTTCTCAAATAATTTGATTCAGGAGACTAGACAAAATTGATCAGGTTAAAAGGATCATGACTCGTGAGTTCTATTTGATCTTATTTTGCCTGCATTTTCATTATCATAGAGTATTGACTTATATAAAGGGCGGAGTGAACAAAGTGCTAGCAATGGCCTCTATAAATAAGGAAAAGGTTTGCGATAGTTATGTAGGATAGTTTGTGCTAATACTAAAATCAGTGCTGCAATGTCAGCCTTTAAAACAAACTATTCTCCTCTCTCGATATTTTTATTTTTGATAATGTTGAATGTTCAAATGCTTTGTACAGCTGCATCTCCAGAGCTCAATAAAAAGGTAAGTATTTATTGTAATCCTTCCTAAGCATTGACCATAACTAAGCATGCCAATAATGAAATATTTCTTGTGACAAATTAGCTTTATGTGGTATACATGGGCGCTACCCAGTCAAAAGATGATGAGAATTCCCACACAGCAGCCATTTCTGGGTACCTTGGCATGCTTGAATCTGTACATGGAAGGTTATTATACGTTAACTATAAACTATTTTCATGTCTGACTCAATTTTTAAAAATTAGCTATGAACCACAAGAGTTTGTAATGATTTTCTATGAATATGGTTACCGGAGAACTATGAGCTGATATATTTTTATTATTGTTCACAGCATGGAGGGAGCTAAGGAATCATTGAGGTATAGTTATGGCAAGATCTTTGGTGGGTTTGCAGCTATGCTCTCTCCATCCCATGTTCAACATGTTGGAAAAATTAAATGCTGCGAGCTGTTTGTTCCTTGAGCCAAACGCTCACCTACCACCTTTGACGAACAGAACAGCTAGAAACATTAATACAGGTAGGTGAGATTTTTGAATTTTGAAAAGAGGGGGAAAATGGAATATGACAAAAAGGAATGTTTCTCCCTCATTCATTTTAGTTCAGCAGAGAAAGTGCAGATTTAGAGTTGCAGAGCAAAGAAGAAGATCAGCAGATCCAGTCGTCAGAGTGCAGAGAAAGAAGTTTCCTTATTTCGTGCCTGTAGTTGCACGTGTTTCTTCTCTGGTCATTCTGTAAATTTATTATTATTTTGATTCGACCTGTTGATGCAGTGATTGCTCCAGGCATTGTAGTATGCAGCCATTAGAGCTGCAAGTTTGAAGTTTAATAGTTTATTTGAAATTTTAAGTTTTTAGGGTTTTTTGGTTGAAGCTGAATGCTCCCAGATTTTGTAAATGTTTTAATCAAAGTTAAATATCAAGCAAGGAGGCATACTCGAATCTATTGTTCTTCCCCTCTACATTACATTTGAGAAGATCCTTGTTGAATATTTTTAAGTTTTGAGTGTTTGTTTTTAATCGTGAAGAGTTTCATGTTAAACTGTGTCACTCGGCATCCATTCTTGCCAAGCATTTCCTTTCAAGTGTCGAGCTGCCCTTTAGGTGCCGAGCTCACTCGGCTTCTTCAGGTGCCGAGCTCACTCGGCACCCTCCTGTCACTCGGCACCTTTTAAGTGCCGAGTAAAACTGGCACTCGACACCTTTCATGTGCCGAGCAATTTTTAAGTGCCGAGTAAAACTGGCACTCGGCACCTTTCATGTGCCGAGCAATTTTTAAGTGCCAAGTTAAAATTTTTAAAGGTTTGCAAATTTAAATTTTAATATTTCCCACATGGTATCAGAGCTTTGAGGCCCCACATCCAAAGTGAGTTAGGGCAAATTTTTTTTCTTGGGATATTTGCAATGGCAGGAGATGCAGGAAAGATATGGCAGCAGCCACCACCATTCAATGGACAGAACTATGACATATGGGCAAAGAAGTTAAAGACCATAATGGTTGCAAATGATTTATGGGAGTTTGTGGTTAATGGATTCAATGATGTGACAGACCCAGCTCAGTATGCTGCTCTCACAAATCCACAAAAGACTCAGCTGAAAGAGTCAAGGAGAAAGGATGCGAAGGCACTAAGTTTAATTGAGGCAGCAATGACAGAGACAGTCTTCCCAAAGATTGCAGCAGAAAATTATGCAAAAGAAGCTTGGGATATCCTTGAGACAAACTTCAAGGGGACTGATAAAGTCTGAACTGTAAAGCTACAAAATATAAGGAGGGAGTTTGAGAACCTTCAGATGAAGGAAAATGAATTGATTGTAGACTTCAGTTCAAGGACCTCCAATGTGATTAATCAACTGAAGTCAAATGGAGAAGACTATCAAGAGCAGAGGATAGTAGAAAAGATATTGAGGAGTTTACCTCATAAATATGACAACTTGGTCATGACCATTGAAGAGGCAAAAGACCTCACTGTTTTGACAATGGATGAGTTGATGGGTATTCTTCAAACCCATGAGCATAGGATCAACAGATCTACATCCTCTTCTACCCAAGAGCAAGCATTCAAGGCTCAGTCAAATCCAAGAGGAAGGGGGAGAGGAAGAAAAGGCTCAGGCAAAAACTCCAAAGGCAGAGGCCGAGGTCATGGAGGACAAAGAAATGTTGCAGCAGAAAGCTCAGATAGAGCAGATGGAGCAAGTAGCTCACAAAATACTTCAAGAGGAGGTAAGAAAAACTACAACTCAAATAGGAGTAATGTAGAATGCTACTACTGTCATAAATATGGGCATTATGCAAGTGAATGCTGGAAGAAGCAGAGTGATCAGTCAGGACAAGCAAATGTGGCTGATGTGAATATGGGAAGTGGAAACAATGCCACTGCCTTCATCATGTGTAATGTTGGTGAAGAAGGAAGCCCTGAGGTTTGGTACCTCGACAGTGGATGTAGCAACCACATGAGTGGTAATGAAACCTTGTTTTCATTCATTGACAAGAGTTTCAAATCTGAGATTAAAATGGGTAACAATGGAACCCTACCAGTTGTGGGCAAAGGATCTATTATGGTCCGCACCAAGCAAGGTGAGAAGAAGGAAATACAAAATGTGTATTTTGCCCCTGGTATGAAGCACAATTTGATGAGCATTGGTTAGCTCATTCAAAATGGATACAAAGTGCTGATGGAGAATGACAGGTGTGTCATTCATGAAAAGGATGGGAGCAAAAACTTACTTGCAGCAATTCAAATGACAAAGAACGGAATGTTTCCCTTGAAGATAGAGACATGTTTCTCATCTCAAGTTGGTGCTGCACCTCCCACACAATCAGCTCTAAGGAGTGTGATTGAAGACCCCTCACGACTATGGCACCTTAGGTATGGTCATCTTGGCTATGCTGGTTTAAATTTATTGTCAAATAAAAGAATGGTAGACGGTTTGCCAAGAGTAGGAAATTCATGTGACAAGTGTGAGGCTTGTATTTTGGGTAAGCAACATAGGCTTCCCTTTAATTCTGGAAATTCTAGGAGGGCTAGATATCCATTAGAGTTAGTGCATACTGACCTAGTTGGTCCTATGCAAGTTACTTCCATTGGGGGGAGTACTTATTTCATGACATTTATTGATGATTTCAGTCGTAGGACATGGGTGTATTTCTTAAAGAATAAATCTGAAGCATTTAATAAATTTGTTGAATTCAAAGCCCAGGCTGAAAGAGAATGTGGACATTATATTAAGGTCCTAAGATCAGATAGAGGAGGAGAGTATACCTCCAATTCTTTTGTAATTTTTTGCAGAAAACATGGCATAAAAAAAGAGCTCACAGCCAGCTATACACCACAGCAGAATGGAGTGGCTGAAAGAAAGAACAGGACCATTGTTGAAATGGCAAGGAGCATGATGAAAGAGAAAGGTCTCCCAACTGAATTTTGGGGAGAGGCTATAGCAACAGCAGTTTACCTAATTAATAGGTGTCCTACAAAGGCTGTCCGTGACAGAATTCTAATGGAAGCATGGTCACGAGGAAGATGGACAGTTGAACACCTAAGGGTGTTTGGATGTGTAGCATATGCACATGTACCTAAAGAGCAAAGGCAGAAATTGGATGACAAAGGAGTGAAGTGCATCTTCACAGGGTACAGCCTAGAATCAAAGGCATACAGATTGTATGACCCATTGAACAACAAGATGATCCTTTCAAGAGATGTGGAATTTTTGGAAAATCAGTCTTGGTATGGTTCAACTGATGAGTCACCAAGCACTTCAAGTAAAGTGCCAATCATGAGTGAAGAGGATGCTGATGAACAGCAAGAAGAAGGAGCAGATAGAAGAAAAGGCAAGCAACCTCAATCACTGCCGAGCTCCTCTAGGCATGACCGAGTGTCAGTGCCGAGCAGCAGCAATGAAGATTCTGATCCCACACTCTCCTCCCTGTTACCAAGAAAGACCAAGAGTCTTAGGGAGATATACCAAGATGAAAGGTATGAAGAATATGATGAGAGTGTTAATTTTGCACTATTTTCTCATAGTGATCCAATATACTTTGAAGAAGCTATTAAGGAGAAGAAATGGTGTAAGGCCATGGATGAGGAGATAGATGCTATAGAAAGGAATGAGACATGGGAGCTAACTGATTTACCTCTCAAAAAGCAAGTGATTGGAGTGAAATGGGTCTATAAGACCAAATGCAATGCTGAAGGCAAAATTGATAGACATAAGGCAAGGCTGGTAGTCAAGGGCTACAAACAGCAGTATGGCAGAGATTATGATGAGACCTATGCCCCAGTTGCAAGAATGGAAACCGTGCGTGCTGTCATAGCAATTGCAGCCCAGCACAAGTGGAAGGTATATCAAATGGATGTGAAGTCCGCCTTCCTAAATGGTGTATTAAAGGAAGAAGTATATGTGGAGCAGCCACCTGGTTATGAAGTTGCAGGTGAAGAACATAAAGTATATAGATTGAAGAGAGCTCTTTATGGGCTCAAGCAAGCTCCACGGGCATGGTACAGCAGGATTGACTCATATTTGATGAGCAATGGCTTTAGCAAAAGCAATGGTGAGCCCACACTCTACATCAAGGCAGCAAATGGTAATGTGCTGATTGTTGTCTTATATGTAGATGATTTGATTTTTACTGGAAATGACAGGGCTCTAATTGGTGAGTTCAAAGAGACAATGAAAAATGAGTTTGAGATGACAAACCTAGGTCTCTTGAAGTACTTTCTAGGCATAGAAGTAAAACAAATGCATGATGGCATTTTTATCTCTCAAGAAAAATATGCAGGGCAGATCTTGGAGAGATTTAAAATGCAGAACAGTAAGGCAGCCCCCACACCAGCAGCAGTAGGTCTGAAGTTGAGCAAGGAAGACTCTAGCAAGAGAGTGGATCCAACACTATACAAGAGTATGGTTGGAAGTTTAATGTACTTGACTGCAACTCGGCCAGACTTGATGCATGCAGTAAGTTTGATTTCCAGATTTATGGAAACACCAAAGGATTCCCATTGGCAAGCGGGAAAGAGGATCCTAAGGTATGTGAAAGGTACCAAGGGATTTGGAATTTTGTATACTACAGCAAATGAATTCAAGTTGGTAGGATATACAGATAGTGATTGGGCTGGAAGTATAGATGATAGGAAGAGCACTTCCGGATATGTATTCCACATGGGATCGGGTGCCATTTCATGGGCATCCAAGAAGCAACCTATTGTTGCTCAATCTACAGCAGAGGCTGAATACATAGCAGCAAATGCAGCAGCATGTCAGGCAATTTGGCTAAGGAGGATCTTGACAGATTTGAATGAAAGGCAAGAGGATGGAACCATAATTTATTGTGACAACATCTCATCAATTGCATTGTCCAAGAATCCAGTCTTCCATGGTAGAAGCAAACACATAGAGATCAGATATCACTTCATCAGAGAGTTGGTGGAGAATGGGGATATCAAGATGGAATTTTGCAAGTCTGAGCAGCAGCTAGCAGACATCTTCACAAAGCCATTAGGCATTGGAGCTTTTGTGCACCTAAGAAAATGTCTTGGTGTAGTTGATGTGGATCAACAGTGATCCTTGTTTGTTTGGCTCAGGACAAAGGGGGAGTGTTGGAAAAATTAAATGCTGCGAGCTGTTTGTCCCTTGAGCCAAACACTCACCTACCACCTTTGACGAACAGAACAACTAGAAACATTAATACGGGTAGGTGAGATTTTCAAATTTTGAAAAGAGGGGGAAAATGGAATATGACAAAAAGGAATGTTTCTCCCTCATTCATTTTAGTTCAGCAGAGAAAGTGCAGATTTAGAGTTGCAGAGCAAAGAAGAAGATCAGCAGATCCAGTCGTCAGAGTGCAAAGAAAGAAGTTTGCTTATTTCGTGCCTGTAGTTGCACGTGTTTCTTCTCTGGTCATTCTGTAAGTTTATTATTGTTTTGATTTGACCTGTTGATGTAGTGATTGCTCCAGGCATTGTAGTATGCAGCCATTAGAGCTGCAAGTTTGAAGTTTAATAGTTTATTTGAAGTTTTAAGTTTTTAGGGTTTTTTGGTTGAAGCTGAATGCTCCCAGATTTTGTAAATGTTTTAATCAAAGTTAAATATCAAGCAAGGAGGCATACTCGAATCTATTGTTCTTCCCCTCTACATTGCATTTGAGAAGATCCTTGTTGAATATTTTTAAGTTTTGAGTGTTTGTTTTTAATCGTGAAGAGTTTCATGTTAAACTGTGTCACTCGGCATCCATTCTTGCCGAGCATTCCTTTCAAGTGCCAAGCTACCCTTTAGGTGCCGAGCTCACTTGGCTTCTTCAGGTGCCGAGCTCACTCGGCACCCTCCTGTCACTCGGCACCTTTTAAGTGCCGAGTAAAACTGGCACTCGGCACCTTTCATGTGCCGAGCAATTTTTAAGTGCCGAGTTAAAATTTTTAAAGGTTTGCAAATTTAAATTTTAATATTTCCCACACAACAGATCTCAAGTAAGCTGGTTTTATACGTTTCTATTTAAATTTGTATTTTATATATATATAAAAGTATAAATGGTGTTCATATACTTTTATATATTGTTGAATTATAGAAATGGATGGCGTAGTCTCGGTGTTTAAGAGCAAGAAGTTGCAAACTTTAACAACAAGATCATGGGATTCATTGGTTTTCCTGCATCTGCTCAGACCAATAACTTGGAGTACCAGAGCAATATCATTATTGGACTTTTGGACACAGGTAAATTTGTCATAAGAACAGAGTATAAGCTTATAATGTTCTTATGGAGTCTACTTCATTGTTTTTGTTGAGATGTTCAAGTCCTAACTACTGGGCTATTAAAGATGGATTTTGCTGTGAGCTCTTAGATATAGGAGTACAGAAATTTATTCTGGGATGTTTTAGTCTTAAAAATTTATAATCTCTACTTTTTTCATCATCCTTTCTTTACCCTAGTGTTATTATGGAAATTGACTTGTTATTAGATGTAAAATATGTTTCAACAAAGAACCTTATCTTTATTAATGCTATCAGAATCTTAATTATATTTTCAAGTACTTAAAAAGACACTGAGAGAGAGATTAATCTCATAATGATTAAGTCAGAAGTTTTTACATCTTTGTTCTGTTGTAGGAATATGGCCAGAATCAGAGAGTTTTATTGACACAGAATTTGGTCCTGTTCCTTCTAAATGGAGAGGTGGCTGCCACACAACATCAGATTTTCCCACCTACAACAAGTTAGTCTCACTCCTGTTGATTTAATTGTTAATATATTGCAATATTATTGTAGGCCTGTAAACTGAATTCTAAGACAAAGTTATAGATTGAATATACCAAATAATTAGCCATTTTCACTGCAGTGACTAGCTGTGCTAGGACATAAGCTCAGGAAATTATCTTTCTGATTTTTCTATATCATTTTACTGGATTTGAGAAGAATATTTTTTTTATGTTTCCAATAAAAATAATCAAATTTTAAATTATATTTAAATTAAAAGAATTAACTGTATAATATAGATATTAAAACAAACAATTGCAGTAATCTCATTGTATTTAATTTAAATCAATATGTTCATAAAGGTTCATAAACGACAATGACCTTAATTGAGTATAATTCTTATTAAAATTGATGAGTTTGAATTGATTTGTACTATTATTTTGATTATATTAGACGATATAGGGCTGGAGTATATTTATAAAACAACTATTAAAGTAGCAGAAAAGTGTCTCACAATAAGTGAGACAATTCAAAAACTAAAAACCAAACCACTGATGAAAGACCAATGAAGAATAAAACATAGGGAGGAGCAGGGATATACAGATCAAAAATAGAAATACCAACCAATTATCAATTATTAATCATGAATCATGAGTTTGAAGCCCTTGGTGGCCTATCACTCCTTTAAAATTTCTAACTTGTCCACAAAGGATAGTTCTTACTTTGGTTACATTTTTCTCTTAGATGGGATTGAATTCAGTATAGGGATATTCTTTGGCCTTGTTGTTTTGAGTAGAATAGGGAGAGAAACCAAAATAGTAGTCTTCTCCACTTATTGTATTCTTCAATATCCCCTTGTAATATGTCGTAATGTTCTACATTTTCATTTTAAACAAAATTGTAATTGGCCTAGATATTACCAATCATCTATTCCATCTTCTTCCTATCCACCTATGAGCCAATAACATGTTTGATAATCTCCATCTCTTGCTCCAAACTGACTCATCTATCAAACTTTTCTACCAACTCCTTATGGATTTTTGAAGATCTCCTCATCATCTTACCAGTTTGGCCATTCTACAATTTTGACCAAGACTAAGATTCTCAAATCATAGATCTTTTTATTGGTTGTGTGAACTTGAGTAAGCCACAACTTTAAGATCTAACTCTCAAGGCTGTAGGATTTTCATTTTTTTTTTCATCATACAAATCCTCACAAACCTTCCGATTAGGGGATCTTTAGAAGGGGACTGGTGAAAATTACCCATATTAAAAGCCTCCTCTCCATGAGAAGAGGAATGGGGAGAAGAGGAATGGGGCTTAAGGGGACTTTCTAGTAGATGAGGAAACAATAGGGATATCTTAATGGGAAATGGACTATTTTTTATGCAGGGGCACTCTAGGGTACTTGGTGGATCTGCATGGAGGTGTGTTGTTTGGCTAGTGTTACTCAGTTGCAGCCTTGACTGATGGCCTCTGTCATTGAAGGAAGCTTGGTCGCTGAAGGAACTCGGTGAAACTTCTTGCATTCAGTGGAAGTGTTACTCAGCAATGCTTGTGGTGCTCAGTTGACACTGATGCTCGGTAGATGGTCTTACCGACTGGAGTTCTTGAAGATTTTCTTGGTCAACTTGGTGCATTTATTACTGGTAGCTTTTTTTGGATTCTCCTATGAAGATCTAGGGGCCGACATGTTGAATTAAATATTTGTAAGGCAATTTATGAGCTGACTTGTATTGTATTTAATGTTTGTTTGTAAGAGTTAATTGTTTCATCCAGCCGACTTGTGGCTAATGATTAGTATTTATAGGATGTTTGGGTAGTTGATTAGGCAGTAGATTGGAAGTTCTAACAAAGAAGTCTGGGGTGATAGACATAAGTGAAGTTGTGGAAAAGATCCTATGTGATCTTGCAGATCAGATTGATTTATGATAGTTTGTATTAGCAGAGCTAGTGGTTGTATACTTGGAGACAAGGAGATTGCTTGGAGGCTTGCGTGCTCAAGTTTAGATCTGCCTTAGGGTTTCCATCAGTTGCTGATAGTTTTCAGGACTGAACTAGCTAGTGTTGTATTGGATCTTGTTGATCTTGCATAATTACTTCTGATTGTAATTGGCCCTAACCCAGAAGGCCTTACAGCTAGGCATGTTTATGAAAATTTAAGTTAAACATTTGTTGTGTTGAGTTTTTTGCTATGTAATTCTGATGATGTCAGGTTGGACTGTCCTTAATTGGATCCCCTAGCTTGGACCTACATCAGGTGGTATCAGAGCTAAGTTTGATCTTGTTTGGAGTGAAGGTTGATCTTGCGAGGACTGATCCTGTGAATTGACCTTGTTGGCAAAGAGATCGTATGATCTTATTTGCAGATCTGTGGTATTGAACTTGTGGAATCTTGCCCTAGTTATTTTTGCAAGGTTGCAGGTTGCGATCTAAATTACATACAACTTGGAGATTGTCACAAGGTGATTGGTGTAGGGTTTGTTGCAGAGGATTTCTCTTATCTTTAAGGATGCCTCTGAGAAGATTGGACCCTAGAGTAATTGCTAATCTCTATGATATTGTGGAATCTAGGATTACAGAGATGGTGAAATCTGATTTCAGATCTGAGATGGAACTGATGAAGAATGACATGGTCACTAAGATCATGAGAGCTATGATTGGTGTACCTTAGAATGTTGGCACCGATGATGGTTATGAAGAAGTTGCTGAAAACTTTGAAGCTGCTGGATCTAGTGGTGATGACCGGAGAGACAGATCTAGCAAAGATAGAATTGGTCAGTTACATAGATTTGGAGCTCGGTTAAGTAACAGTTACTGAATGGAAGTTTCTACTTTCTTTGGTACCTTGAAACCCAAGAACTTGATTGATTGGATTGGTGAGCTTGAAGATTTTTTTGAGCTAGAAGAAATTGAAGATCCACTTCGGGTGAGATTGGCACAGACTAAGTTGAAACGACATGTTTCTCTTTGGTGGAAAGAATTACAAAGAGATAGAGAAGATGAAGGTGAAATGAAGATCAATTGGTGGAGGTTGATGGTGACTAAATTGAAAGCTAAGTTCATACCGATTGACTATGAGCTTGACTTGTTTAAAAAGTTGTAGAATCTGAAGTAGAAGGATTTATCTTTTGAAGATTATACCAAGGAGTTCTACAAACTTACTATTTGGTCTGGACACAAAGAACTTGGTAAGGAAAAGGTAGCTCGGTATGTAAATGGTTTGAGATTCAACATCTAGGATGAGCTTGGTATGCTGAAGATTGATTCTGTTGAAGATGCTTATCAGTGTGCTCTGAAGGAGGAAGATAAGTTGAAGAGGAAACAACATAGTAACTCCCGAGGGAAGGAAAAGATTGATCACTCGGTGAAGGATAAACCAACTGATGCAGAAGATGAACATAAACCTGTAGAACCGAAGAAGAAGACAGGTAGAGTTATCTTTAAGGGTACTTGCTATAACTATGGGGAGGAAGGACATCATTCTTTTGAGTGTACATAGAAGAAGTCTGGTGACTGACAGACTGCTGTGGTGAATGAGAATGAACCTGAATCTAAGAACTTGCTAGCTTGGCGAACATGGCTCGGTTCAAAGGTGGAACCGTGTCAGAGGACTAACTTGTTCAGGACTCGATGCAAGTCTAGAGGTAAAATCTGTAATGTTATTATTGATAGCGGTAGTACTAATAACCTTGTTGCTAAGGACATGGTTCAAAAACTTGGTTTGAATAGAATGAAGCATCCTTTTCCTTATAGGATTGGCTGGTTGCAAGATGATCATGCTTTAGAAGTTAGAGAACAGTGTTTTATTGATGTTCAGATTGGCTAGTATAAGGATCTTGTGTTATGTGATATTGTGAAGATGAATAGTTGTGATATATTGCTTGGTAGACCTTGGCAATATGATTGTAGAGCTATGTATGATTGTATCAGATATGTGTTTACTATTGATAAGGATGACATGAAGTTTTCCCTGATGCCTTTGTTGGATACAACGCTCAGTGGGAAAAGCTTGAGTATTGGTACCCGAGTTGAGTTGGTGGATCCTGAAGGTATGGATGATCAGTGTGAAGAACAGACCTATGTGCTGTCTAGAAAAGACTTGAAGAGACAGAGAAATCTAAAGTCAAAGAATATGCAAAGTGAGAAGTTGGAGGACTTGTATGTGAAGAACCAGTTCAGGGTTTATGTGCTGAATCCTGGAAGATGTTCTTCCAACATATGAGAACATCTTTTCGAACCTGGGGTGTTTGATGTAGGGGCATTCTAGGGTACTCGATGGATCTACATGGAGGTGTGTTGTTTGGTAGGTGTTACTCAGTTGCAGCCTTGACTGATGGCCTCGGTCATTGAAGGAAGCTCAGTCGCTGAAGGAGCTCGGTGAAACTTCTTGCGTTCAATGAAAGTGTTACTCGGTGATGCTTGTGGTGCTCGGTCGACACTGATGCTCAGTTGTTTCTCTAGCGCTTGGTGGTTGGTCTTACCGCCTGGAGTTCTTGAATATTTTCTTGGCTGACTTGGTGCATTTATTGTTGGTAGCTTTTGTTGGATTCTCCTATGAAGATCTGGGGGCCGACATGTTGAATTAAATATTTGTAGGGAAATTTATGAGCTGACTTGTATTGCATTTAATATTTGTTTGTAAGAGCTAATTGTTTCATCTAGTCGACTTGTGGCTGATGATTAGTATTTATAGGATGTTTGGGTAGTTGATTACGCAGCAGATTGGAAGTTCTGAAAAAGAAGTCTAGGGTGATAGACATAAGTGAAGTTGTGGAAAAGATCCTATGTGATCTTGCAGATCAAATTGATTTCTGATAGTTTGTATTAGCAGAGCTAGTGGTTGCATACTTGGAGACAAGGAGATTTCTTGGAGGCTTGCAAGCTCAAGTTTAGAGCTTCCTTAGGGTTTCCATCAATTGCTGATAGTTTTCAGGACTGAACTAGCTAGTGTTGTATTGGATCTTTTTGATCTTGCAGAATTACTTCTTATTGTAATTGGCCCTAACCCGAATGGCCTTACAATCGGGCATGTTTATGAAAATTTAAGTTAAACATTTGTTGTGTTGATTTTTCCACTGTGTAATTCTGAAGCTACCAAGTTGGAATGTCCTTAATTGGATCCCCTAGCTTGGACCTACATCAATTTTTGTCCTAATTCATCATTGAAAAATAATGATTTTTAGAGGAATTCAAAAGAAACATATACCTTTTAAGAAAAAATAGCCCAAAAATGGTAGTTTGGGCCCTAGTTTCAGTAGAACGTGAAGGTTTTGAGTAGGAAACCTACTCCATCCAAGGGGTGTTCAAAATAGAGTAGGGTATTCCAACTTTTTTAAAGGTGTTAGGGTTCTATTCAATCATGAGAGAGGGATTGGATATATGAGGATTAGGGTGAGGGATAGATTAAACTACTCTAGTTGATAAATAATGCCCTAGCAAAAGGAAAAATATTTTTCATCAACTAGAACCATGTATACACTAACTACAATAAGGAAAAGTGAATCCAAAACAAGAAAAAAAAATTTAGCTTGAGAACAAAGAGATTGATACAACAAAGAAAAAAAGAAGGAATTGAAATATAGGGAAGTAAAAAGAAGGAATTAAGAGAGGAGAATTTGTAGGTCTCTTCTTAGATAGTGAATGAGGGCCTTTTATTTCAACCTCGATTCTATAGAGTCCTAGGAAGGGCTCTTTCTTGGATACCCTTAAGGAGCTTAATCAGGAATGGAAGGAGGTTAATGTCCTATCCATCTAGTTTCCTATATTTTTTGGTTCTTATTTTTGTCAATTTTTGTTGTTGGTTCTTTTAAAGTCTTTTGTCATTTTGGTTTCTAGTTGAATTCACTCCTTGTGAGTTCCTTTGAATTTCCTTAGGCTTGATTTTATGGGTTAGGGTCCTTTCTTGATTGACTTAATCAAAATAAAAAAGATTAATTATAGAAAATAATTAGGAATGAAATCTTTTGAAATAATCATCTATAGTAGTAAACTTTATGAGGATCTTATGATAGGCTTTAGTACAAGCACTAATTTTAGCACTTATCTTAAAGCAATTTCATATCTTTTTAGTAGTTTCCTTTAGGTTTATTAGAGAAGGAGGAAACCAAGAAGGTTGATGGTCTTTTAAATGATCTCAACAATGAAATTGAATGAGAGGACCCTAAAATCTAGCAATGCCTCCTTATAGGAACATAAAAAAATGAGAGAAGAGGGTCATGGATAATAATTACTTCAATATAGGATGCAAATTTTCCCATTTTCAAAATGGACTAGAATTTAAGGTCATTCTTCATAGATTTATAATTTTTAGGCTATGCTTGAATGAGATCACCTTCAATTGAAGAAAAAAAATATTTAGCATAGGGATAGAACATTAATATAGGAAAATACATAGGTGTAAGATAGCCAAACACAAATAAAGAAAGATAAATGCCAATGCAGATTAATTTTAAACTAAAATATAAGAGAGGGAAGATCATACCCATCCTTCTAGGTTATCATTAGTTAGAGAGTAATAAAATGTATGATTCATTATTAGATTGGAGGATATCATCCCTATTTCTAGTATGCGAAGCAATAAAATTTTCAAAATATTTGAAAATTTCGTAATATAGATATTCTAAGGGAGAATGCATATTAGTCCAATTCTCAATATTTTAGACATGTGAGCTTGAATTTACCTACCTTGGTGCTAACATGTCACCTCCACTTAAGGTATGATTGAGCCTATTATGCATGAAGATCATCATTTTGAGGTAGGAATCATAAATAAGAATACTGATAGAACAATTGGGGATGGCATTTTTATTTATTATCACTATGATATTTCTAAAATATCATTAAAATATTGTTGGATGACTTGTACCCCAAATTAACTATATAGGAAAAGCTCATCAAGATTTTATCACCACTTAGGATATCGACGACTCTCACTTGACTCGGTTTGGTTTAGTTGAGTCATCAAAATTTAAGTTGAACCAAACAAGTTTGAGATGACAATTTTTACTATTGTTAATTTAGAGATGAAAATATCTTTAAATGGATAGATATATCATGAATAGATGTGTCTCATGAATGATACATAATTCTATATGGAAAAAAATTAATAGTCAGATTAAGTAAAGTTTATTATTTTTTTTATATTTGATAACCTTTATTTAATGAAACAACATAAGTAGATGGGGGAAATATATGAGAAATAACTTTGTTATCTCCACATTTACAAATAAAGAATCTTAGCACCATTATAATATATAAGCTAACTATCTCAAGATGGACTGCTTGATTGGGGGAAACCAGTATTGTTGTACCTCCCTAGCACATATGCTCACTACTCTGTATATGATTTCTTATAAGAGAATGAAATAAATAATTAATAATATTTCTTGATGTATTGGAAATTTAATTTAACAAATAAAATCAGAATTAATAAAAGATTTCATAATAAACTATAGATTAAACCATATTCCATTCCCGTCGCTTTTCTAAATGTGAATGATGGCCTTTTCTAAATTTATTTTAGATCTTATAATTTTGATCTTTATTGATGGCTTTCTCTAAGAGAAGAGTCACGTCTCTTACTAAGAATCATCATCTTTCCGAATGAGGTGTAATGTGAAGAGTTACTTTGTTTGATTTAAGAGTTTTTAATTATGTTTTGATTTAATTTATTTAATTTATTATATTTTTTTCTTTTATAAGGGCAAGTAATGAAAATAGTCTAATTATTGGGGCATGCCATGGATACAGTACATGAAAATTAGATACCTAATGTCATTATTCTTAAAGATCAACTAACTAAAATGTGATTATTATGGAAAGGATTTGAATAAATTTATTAAGGATACATTATAGAATAACACTACTGTGAAACTAAGGACACTTTATCCTTAATTGAGAGATTAATTTTTAAATGGAATATTAAAACCATAAACAACAAGAGCTGCAGTGCAGCATAGTTCCTGCCAAGCGCAGGCAGAGCAGCTTGACAGTCCGCTGAGGTGGTAAGAAAGAATAGAAAACCAGACAGGAAAACTTCGACAATCCGCTGAGGTGGTAAAGAAAGAATAGAAAACCAAACAAATGGAAGTGAATTTTATTCAAACAAATTCATTTTTTATGCTGAATTTACTGAGAGCATGGGAAATTCGTCCAACAGTCCTTTACATATTTTAGCTTCCCATATACAAATATGTATGAAGAATAATAATGTTGTTATCAAGCTCTATTGACAAGTTAACATAAATCATGATGGAATGATATACATCCAAACAAGAAAACTATAAAGTTAAAAATAGTAATGGCCACAGAAAAAGACAGCCATGAAAGAGACCAAGGAACAATAATTTTGAATCTTGACATGAAGAGGAAACTGAACAGGCTCCAGAATTAAAATACAGCTGAAGGGAATATACAGGCAACTCTACTATAGAAATTGAAGATAAAAGGTTGTCAATTTTTAACTAGCTTCTTTCAGCATATACTGTAGCTTGCAAGCTAAAAAAACAAGTTGAGAGTGCAAATCAACACTCTCCTTACAAACTGATTTTTTACTGGTTAGCAATTCCTGCAGCTTCTATCTTTTCAACAAATATCATAAAATTTGGCAATAAACTAGCTATTCTTCTTCCTCTTTGGCGATTTCTTCAGACTTCCAAACTAGAGACTGCAACCATTACATGACTTTCTTCCTATTTATCCTATCTCCTTTTATTAAACAGTCGTGTATTAACAACCATCACCTCCTTTTTGGTAGGATCGTTACTTCAGCTGTTGCAAACTCTTCTCAATCTATTTCTTCATTCTTGAAAGCTAATGATTTCTTCACCTTTGACCAAGCACTATGTCTTCTATTGAAATTGCAGATCATCTTTTAATTCTGCATTCTCTGATTCTGAGGGAAACTTTGACTATGGCAACCCTTCGTCAACTTTCCTTTGTTTGATATCTTTACGGTGACTAATAATGAGCCTGATTTCCATCTACAATCTAATTTTTCTCTTAGCTGTGACTCCATCCTTCTGAATTGGCAGCTTTTCTACAAACTGTTCAACAACTGACCCTTGTCTCCTTGGCAGATCTTTTTCTTTCATCTCCAAATAACAATCTCCTTTCCTTGTTGTCAAGGATGACTCAATTTTCCCTGACCTAGCAATTTCTTTCTTTCTTCTGCAATCTTCTTGTCACCAATATCACCACTTCCTCTGATGGCTCTGATGTCAGATCGAGGAGTTGAAGGGGGAGCAAAAAGAAATTATAAAAAAAATATTATATTAAAATTAGAAACATTACATTTTGCAAACATCTGACTGAGCTTCAGCTCTTACATTCGAAACAACAAAAGACGAACCAAAGTTTCCTCCAACGGAAACATGTTGAACTGAGAAAATAGTTAACAAGACACCCAAATTTTGCGCCCAAAGATAGATACCATGAAAGAAAAAGATTTCTGAGAAATATTGAAACAATATCATACCTTCAAAGCAAATATGAGCAACTCCTGGCATAATGGTGATTTTCTGTAGTATAGATGTATTTATCTAAGTGACATTGGAATTTGAATAGAAGAATTTGTACTATGCAATAAGAACAAGCGTAAGGCCAATTTACACCCTCTGTGCCTCCATGTTAGGCATGTCTGCAAAATGTGGAAGCATTGACAAGGTATGTAAACTGTTTGACATAATGCATCAAAGAAACTATTGAATTCAGAGGATTTAAACTATGTTTCGCATAGGCTCTGCTATTAAGATAATTCGGTGGTTTCATTAGACCTTGACATAAATTCATACAGATTTCCAGATTACATATAAACGAAGCGTACATATTAGTTGTAGAAGACTGAAGGCAGCCAGCAATCACGGTGACTTTCGGTGACTTTAACTTATTGGTTTTTCTTGTGTGCATTGTAGCTTGCTGACATGTGCAGTTTTCCCTTCTACTACATGTCAGATTATTGGATTCAACCACTCCCACGTACTATTCACATGCAATACAATTGTCCTAACCAGAATAAAACATTGGGAAACCCATATTTTTGCAGGTTCGAGCACCCCAAGACCTGTTTTGCAGGCCCTGGCCTTGAAGGTCGCGTGTTCTCTTATCTTGATATGTGCGAAAGTAGCTTCCCACTATCTGCAATGCCAATCAGTAATCGCCAAAATGTCTTTCATAAAAGTTTTGCTTAAAAAAATGCAAGTTTTTGATATGGCCTAAGGGAAAATAATCGTATGCAGAAGTTTCTTGCAAATTGATTGGTTGAAATAAAAGAGTTTAATCACTATTTAATCTCTTCCTCCGCTATAGTTTCCTTCTTTGGCAGGAACTAAAAATTCTCTTTTAAAGAAATGCATAAGAAGCTAATAAGTATCATGATTCATTAACAAAGGCTTATAAAGTATAAATAGTTCATTTATAAAAATTTCACAATTGTTTTTTAACTAATAGTGAGACACTCAATTTAGATTATGACCTTCAACCTAGTGGAGTTCTATTATTATACAATAAAATATTAGTAGCTCTAGTTTAAGATACAAGTTCTTAAATATATCATATCATACTTTCAAAAATATTTACTTTTAGTTTATCATGTTTTATAGTAGGTCTAATATCAATTATTAAAATTCAAGAGTTGAAATAAATTTACACTATTGTCAAGATTATAGATCCAAATACCTTTAAATAACTAAAAAAAAAGTGAATACATATATATTTTTGCATAAATTGTTATCCAAAAGATTTTGTCAAGACTAATCATTTATTATTTATATTTTTCAATCCTCAATTTTATTTTCCAATATTATTTCAACATAGTTTATCTCCTTATATTATAGCATGTTTTCTATATAGATTTAATTGTAATTTTTTTCTCCTCCTAAAATAGATTTCTTTTGATATATATATATATAAGAACAAATTGTTTCATCGTTAAGGAAAAAAAAAAGGCTCGTCAAAACTTCCATCTCTTTAGGAAACTTAAATTATATTATTTGGTAAATATTATGGTTGAATTTGCAGAAAAATTGTAGGGGCAAAGTTCTATCGTAGTTTCTCCAATGACTATCCTGTTGGAGATTTCTTATCTCCAAGAGATGGACAAGGCCACGGAACACACACGTCCTCTACAGCTACTGGAAGTTTTGTTAAAAATGCGAGTGTATTTGGTATTGCTCAAGGAGATAGTCGAGGTGGAGTCCCTGGTGCGAGGGTTGCTATGTACAAGGTTTGTTGGACTGATGGTTGTGATGGTGCAGATATCCTTGCAGCCTTTGATGATGCGATATATGATAGCGTGGACATTCTCTCTGTATCGCTTGGCCATATTAGTCCTCTCAACTACTTCGAAGATGCCGTTGCCATTGGAGCATTTCATGCTATGCAAAGGGGAATTCTTGTAGCAAATTCTGCTGGAAACATGGGACCTCGTAGACCATCTTCGATAAATAATTCTCCTTGGTCTCTAACTGTCGCAGCAAGTACCATAGATCGCACGATGGACACAGAAGTTCGTCTAGGAAACAATGTTTCTATACAAATAAACGTCTAAAATACTTCCATAAAAAAACATTTTAACGGAGGTAATTAAACACTTTTAGAAAAACATTTATTACCAAATGATGTTGAAAGCCAAAATCTATTTTATTATTTTTAAGAAATTAAAACAATCATTCCTAGTCAAACTGTTTAACATTGTTTGTCACATACGAATTAGCTGCTAGAGCTTTAATTTGAATAACACTCTACAGGGGATTGCTATAAATGCATACACGATGGAGAAACCATGGTATTCTTTGGTATATGGAGGGGATGTTGCTAATGTTTCTGGAGGCTTTAGTTCAGTTAACTCTAGGTAACAAACGAAGCATTAGTCACTCTGATATATATAGAGAGATACTATTTATTTCATTTATCCTTCTATCAGAATTCTCAAAATTTATTGTTTCTATGAAATATGCAGCATTTGTCAATTAGGTTCTCTGGATCAAACAAAAGTCGAAGGAAAGATAGTCGTTTGCTATTACGATAGGAGAGCTCCAAATTATTTTCTTTCAGATTATTCAGTTCTTCTAGCTGGTGGTGCGGGTGTTATTATAATTTATGATGAATATAATGACACAGCAATCACACGTTTAAATCCTGCGTCAATAATGTCTACAGAACATGGGAATACTGTGTTGTCGTACATTAACTCAACTAGGTAAGTTGCATCAAATTTGTAATATTTGAATGAAGATAAATATGTTGGGAGCCATGGTTGACTATTACTTGCTAATTATATTTGCGAAGCAGCTCCCCAGTTGCAAACATTCAAAGAACAACCACTCCCACAGCACCTGCACCAATAGTGGCCTCATTCTCATCACGAGGCTACAATCCAATCACACCAGACATTCTCAAGGTATGTATTGTTTCTTTTTTTTCCAATCATAAATCAAAATCCTCTGAAATTAAAACAATTCGTTGTACCCAAAAATCGTTTGGAAGCTTCACCATAAGCCACATTTGTTCCATGGAAAGTAATATGATATAATGAAATATGTTATCAGCCGGACATCACTGCACCAGGAGTGAACATCCTGGCATCTTGGGCAAAAAATGCATCGTTTACTGGCTATCCAGAAGATACGAGGGTTTTCGACTTTGGTATAATGTCAGGAACATCCATGTCATGTCCTCATGCTGCAGGAGCTGCAGGGTTTGTTAAGTCTTATCATAAAAATTGGTCTCCTGCCGCCATAAAGTCAGCTCTCTTGACTACAGGTATTTGATTACTTGAATATCTCTGGTAAATAAATAATTTCTATAGCATAGAAAATCCAATGACTAGTTTTGGCAAGACCAAATCCATAACAGTTGAACTTGTGATGCAGCGTCTGTAATGGACGAAACAATGCCTGGGAATGCGGATGCAGAATTTGGGTATGGGGCTGGCCAGATTAATCCAATGAAGGCAGTCGATCGAGGGCTTGTTTATGATGCAGGTGTAGATGATTACATCAATATGCTGTGCAGAGAAGGTTATAATGATACCAGTTTGCGTTTGGTGACAGGAGACTTCAGTAGCTGTGACCTTATAAAACCAACTACAAATGGAGCACGAGACCTAAACTACCCTACAATAATGGTTTTTACTATCCCAGGAAACTATTTTCAAGCTAAATTTCTGAGAACTGTTACCAATGTAGGAGCTGCAGAAAGTACATATATGGCCATTGTAAGTGTGCCCTCTGGAATCAGTGCGACTGTGGAACCAAACACATTATCATTTTCATCTCTAAACGAGAGGCTATCATATAATGTTACGATTGAAGGTGGATCCCTAGGTAATGACACATTGCTTTCAGGGGCCTTAACCTGGAGCTATGGGAATTACGCTGTGAGTGTAAAAATTAGAACAGCAATAAAAATGCGCAAACAAGAATACAAAAATAGAGTACACCGATTTATCGTGGTTCGGCCAATAATGCCTACGTCCACACTGAGCAGGAGAATATGTTATTAATTCTGAAGTACATACATCAAGTTACAGCAAATACAATATATAAAAGAGCTCAAAAGAGACTCTTCATATGTCAGTGGAAGAGACCGAAGAGATAGAGTCTCTCGGAGGGAACAAAGAAACCGGTTGAGCTTCATATTCCCAACAATCTCCCACTTGAAGATCAACTACGGCTGTAACAAGCTATTCCACTACTCTAATCCTTGCTATCACATGCTGGAAATGCCGAGAGAAGCTCGGCAAAACTCGAACTTCTCCCGTGTTACAACCTTCGTGAGAGCATCAACTGGATTTAGTTTTGTGTCAATCTTGACAACTTGAAGTTTTCCTTCTTCAACCATATGCCGAATGTAATGATAACGCAAGTCAATGTGCGCTGAGATGTCGCTGAGATGTATGATGCTTGCTCATGAATATAGCACTACTGTTGTCACAAAAAAGATTAAAATCTGATTGTTGCAGGCCCAATTCTTTATACAAAAGCTGCAACCATACCATCTCTTTGGCCCCCTCGGAGAGAGCCATGTATTTGGCTTCAGCAAAGGATTGAGCGACTGAATGTTGCAATCTAGAACCCCAACTGATGGCTGCCCCAGCAAATGTGAAAGCATAACCTAAGGTGGATCTCCGCTTGTCTAAATCTCCACCAAGATCCGAATCTACGAATCCTTGCAATGCTGGCTTATCTGTCCCAAAACATAAAGAGAAAGCAGAGGTGTCTTTAAGATACCGAAGAATCCATTTAACCACCTCCCAATGAGGCTTGCTGGGATTACTCATAAACTGGCTAACTACT
This sequence comes from Chamaecyparis obtusa, assembly GCA_027943335.1. NCBI lineage: Eukaryota > Viridiplantae > Streptophyta > Pinopsida > Cupressales > Cupressaceae > Chamaecyparis > Chamaecyparis obtusa. The sequence goes on from BSBK01008583.1 coordinate 73,712, forward strand.
CCCACTGCATGAGCAATATCCGGGCGAGTAGAAATCATAGCATACATAATGCTGCCAACCGCTGAAGTATAAGGGATTCCCTTCATGAATTCTCTATCCTCGAGTGTTGTGGGATACATATCAGCAGTCAAACGGAAATGAGATGCTAGAGGGACACAAACTGGTTTGGCTTCCAGCATGCCAAATCTGTCCAATACCTTCTCAATGTATTGCTTTTGAGATAACCAAAGCTTCTTCATGGATCTATCCCGTGAAATGGTCATCCCAAGTATCCTCTTAGCTGCCCCCAAATCTTTCATTGCAAATCTGCTTGCCAAATGCTTCTTCAATTCATGAACAATCTTCATACTGTTTCCGGCAACTAGCATATCATCCACATATAATAAAAGAATTATAAATTCACCTGTGGGTAACTGTTTATAATAAACACAGGGGTCAGCCTCTAAACGTATGAACTTGTGCTCAATCATAAACTGATCAAATTTCTTGTACCATTGCCTAGGGGCCTGCTTCAAACCATACAAGCTTCTCTTCAATCTACAATAAAGATGCTCCTTTCCTTTTTTCACAAAGCCTTCCGGCTGCATCATATAAAGTTCTTCATCTACATCGCCATGTAGGAACGCAGTCTTGACATCCAACTGCTCCAGCTCAAGATCCCATGTAGCAACCAAGCCTAGAACGGCTCTAATAGCAGTCATCTTGACTACCGGGGAGAAGATCTCATTGAAGTCGTTGCCCTATTGCTGTCCATATCCTTTGACCACTAATCTGGCCTTATAACGAACCTTGCCGCCATCTTCTTCCTTTATTTTATACACCCATTTGTTTTTTAGAGCTTGCCTATTTGGTGGCAAAGGCACCAAATCCCAAGTCTGATTCATTGCCAACGAATCCATTTCCTCCCTCATGGCATCTAGCCATTTCTGTGAGTCTGAAGCTCTGTAAGAAGCTTTATAATTTGCAAGCTCCAATTGATCAAACACTAATAAGGACGGTTCTGCCTCCTCTGCAATTAACAACTCATAATCAGAGAACTTTGCTGGAAGTTTTCTCTGTCGAGATGATCTTCTGAGTCCCTGAGCAATTTCAGAATTTTGAGGATTAGTATTTTCCTCATCCTTGTGAAGTGCAATTGAATTGGAATTATTTCCTTCAAAATTGTGAGCTCTGCTCACCATGTTCAGCAGAGATACCAATGCAGGTGATGAACTATCGAATGCCTCATTGACTAGTTGAATGACGGTTATGGGAGGCAGAGTAGCTGCTGATTCATTGTCTCCACGTGGGGAAGAAAAGTCCCCCATACCGGTTGCAAAAGGTGCGCGGGAGAAAGGAACTGCATCGTCCCCACATGAAGAAGACACTCGCACGGCTTCTGCAGCTCTGTCCACGCGGGAAGGAGGAATCCCATCATCCCCTTCAAATGCTCTGTGCATGCTGGAAGGAGGAAATGCAGCTTCTACTGCTCTAGACACATCGACTGGTTGACCATCACAATTGTTGTCATCATGCTTCGTTTGAACAGAGAATGGATGTTCACTTCCACTAGTGCCAATTCGAATATCTTTGTTACTTGAATTAGATGTAACAGAGATTGGGGAAAATAAAGTTGCAGGAGAAATGAATTGTTGGCTTCCACTAGTATAAGTCTTAGAGTCATTTTTCAAAACAATTGAAGGCACATATTCTTCCTCCGATATTGACTATGACTATTTTCCTGAAAATGTTTGCTCATGGAAGACAACATCTCTGCTTCGAATGATTTTCTTCTCCTCTGGATCCCAAATACGAAACCCATATTGTTCTTCACCATAGCCCATGAAGATACCCCACTATGATTTAAAATCCAGCTTGGTTCTCTTTTCTTTCAGCACATGAACAAAAACTTCACACCCAAACACCCGGATGTGAGAATATGAAATTCTCTTTCCTGACCACTCCTCCTCCGGAATGCCAAAGTCCAATCGTGATGAAGGACTCCGATTAATGAGATACACCGCTGTGTTACACGCCTCAGCCCAAAATTCCTTACTCAGGCCGGCATTAGAGAGCATACACCGAGCTCTCTCAAGAATTGTTCTATTCAACCTTTCCGCAGCTCCATTTTCTTGTGGAGTAAATGGAACAACCTTGATTCGACGGATACCATTATCCACACAAAAAGAATCAAATTCTGAGGAGCAGAACTCTCCTCCATTATCACTTTTTAGACACTTAATCTTGTGTCCACTTTGATTTTCAACAAGGGCTTTAAAAACTTTAAATTTAGAGAAAATTTTTGATTTCCTAGAGAGCATATAAATCCAAATTTTTCTTGTACAATCATCTAGAAAAGTAACGAAATAATTAACCCCACCAAAAGAGGTTACCTCAATGGGTCCAAAGACATTTGTGTGAACAAGCTCCAAAGGTGTGCCCTTCTTCTCACTACCGGTCTTCAAGAAGCTGACCCGCCTTTGTTTTCCATAGAGACAATGTTCACAAAATTCTATATCAATAGATTTCAGCCCCGGTAGTTGATCTCTTTTCAGCATTACATCAAGTCCTTTCCGACTCATGTGCCCAAGCCTTTGATGCCAAAGCTTCGAGTTGCTGTCCACCGTTGTCATAGCAGCTCCCACTTCACCGTTACTTTCTAGGATATATAAACTCCCAACTTTATCTCCTTTTGCAACTATCAAAGATCCCTTTGTTATCTTCCATGTATTGGGATTGAAGAATGTATGGCAGCCTTGAGTATGAAGTTGAGAAACAGAAATCAGATTTCTCTTCAATTTTGGAACATGTCGAACATCCTTTAATAGCCATTGTCCTCCTCCATGTAATGGCAATAAAATATCACCCTTTCCAATAATGTCACAAGCATTATTGTCACCCAAGAAAACTCTCCCGAATTTTCCTTCGTGGTAATTTGTGAACAACTTCGTGCATGAGAAAGCATGAAAGGATGCCCCGGAATCAAGTACCCATGATTCTGAAATAGTATCACTTGCAAAAAGAACTAAAATCCCTGGTTCATCCTTCTCATAAGCGGCATTAGCTTGACTGTCCCGCACCTTATCTTGTGCCCTTTTGTAAGCACGGCAATTTTTCTTTGAGTGGCCTGGTTTGCCACAAAACCAGCAATCCCCTTTGCTTTCTTTCGAATCTGTCCCTTTTGCAGACTTCGATCTTCCTCTATTGTTGGAGTTTCTACCTCTTTGATGGCTCCTTCCTCTATTGTCGATGCTTACTGCCGTTAAGGCTTCATCGGATGAGGGAACATCACTCTTTTTTCTCATGTCTTCACTGAGAAGAGTAGCTGCAACTTCATCATAAACTAACTTTTTCTTGCCGGGAAGCGATGTGCTTATGGCTGTTACAACTCCATCCCAACTGGCTGGAAGAGAACATAAATATAAGACAGCTTTGTTTTCATCACTTGGTGGCATGCCTACCGAATTCGCTTGACTGAATAGAGTATTAAACTCATTGAGATGATTTGCCATATTACCACCATCCTTCATTTTGAGACTATAGAGTTTCTTCATGATGAAAACCTTGTTTGCAGCAGACGCCATTGCATAAGTAGTTTTCAGCTTGTCCCAAACTGCCTTTGTTGTTGTTTCTGTTGCAACATTAAATAGCACATTTTCAGACAGCAAAAGAAGAATTGTCGCTCTTGCCTTCCTGTCCATTGTTTCCCAATCCTCATCAGACATCGTGTCTGGTTGCTTCCATTTCCCCTCTAAAGCAAGCGCCAGATCTTGCTTAATTAATAGCGACTCCATTTGCACCTTCCACAGGCCGAAATTTTTGCCTGTAAATTTCTGCACTTTGAGCTCCTCCATGATCCCAGAATTTCAACCCTGAATTCTGAACAGCAATACCTTGCTCTAATACCAATTGTAAAAGTTAGAACAGCAATAAAAATGCGTACACAAGAATAAAAAATAGAGTACACCGATTTATCGTGGTTCGGCCAATAATGCCTACGTCCACACTGAGCAAGAGAATATGTTATTAATTCTGAAGTACATACATCAAATTACAGCGAATACAATATATAAAAGAGCTCAAAAAAGACTCTTCATATGTCAGTGGAAGAGACCGAAGAGACAGAGTCTCTCGGAGGGAACAAAGAAACCGGTTGAGCTTCATATTCCCAACAGTGAGAAGCCCGATTACAGTGTATGGTCTTTCAATGTAGCTTTTGATTTGAATTCGAATGTTTTGTAATAACATGTCAGTGCATTTGTTGCCACACATGTCTGGCTAGACTTTGTTAAACTTATTCGGAAGACATGGGCACACATCGAATAAAAACATGTCTTCAAAATGTAGGAGTTTAAATCAGCTAAAGTAAATAAATCGAAACTTTCAACATACATAAAAACTATAAAATACAAATTTAATTCATTCTTTCTTAGAATATTTTATTATTTAAATGATATTTTTATTAGAGAAGGGGATAGCATGTGGAGCAGGGCACGAGTATAATATATTAGAACACCTTTGGATTTCGACACTCATGTTTTAAGTTTATTTTCTTCTATCACAATCAGCACCTTATTGTAAATGTTCTTCGTTCTTGAGATGTTTCATATAATGGGTGGTAATCGATCAGGTCGTAAATTGGTTTTAACAAATTCAGTTCTAGTTGAGCGAGATGGTCCTTTTAATTTTTGAAGCTACCCTGTAGCAATAGCACCTGTACCTCTCATATATTTATATGCAATGACTATCCCTTCTCTGGTGAAATACGGATTCTGTTCTCAACCAAAAGCATAGTTTTCATAGGGAAACATGATTAGGAGAGAGGAATTGAATCTACTAAACTTCTCTGAAGCGAAATAGAATACGGCATGTGCTTCGTGAGTGGACTCAGAAGCTTCCTGTAACATCCATTCATCTGATAACTATGAGAGAAGTGGGGATAAAGATAGCAAGCATGACGTAAGAAAATAGAAGGATATTTCTTTTATACCAATTGGATAAGTCCTAAAAGGAATGGGAGCATTAATTTGTCTGTCCACTTGTGGGTAATGGGATATTGTTAAAACGAGCATGTGAGATAGGTTACATGTTGGAGAGGTTAAGTGGGCAGGGTTCAAGAATATGGATGGAAGGTGGTCATCACGGGTGGGAGAAGAGAAACTGAATAAAGTCTCAATTGAAAGGTAAGGGAATTATGGTTCTTTAATATATCTTTTAGTTCAAATAAAAGGTCATATGAACTAAAAAGGTCATTCAACTAAAACAATGGCTTTTATTCATTCCTAGTACATCAAGTGTATTATTTCCCTTCTAATCATTCATCCATATGCTTTTATACTTCATCACTCTTTGATCTCTCTTTTACCCTAATTTGGAACATGAGATTATTGTAGATAGAATATCCTCTTTTACTCATGATTTATGCAACCAAAGATGCCCTACCCTGTATATTAATCCCAACTAAGTATGCCAATGGTAGAACATACCTTACCCAATTCCTCTCATCAAAGTTGAGTAATCGATCAGACAAACACCATTGAAAGATTAGTACACAAATTATTGAAGAGCTCTACATAGTAAGAAAATTTAACCCAACTCTTTGAGCCCAAATCTGATTGTGTGTCTTCTCACACATTTCCTAGCAAGAAAAGAGATAAATTGTTCTATTTGAGTAGTGGTTAGATAAGTGATCCATCTCTTACTATGAGGAAACCTCAACCTTTAAACCTTTTTACTAGATTGATCCACTCCCCTCTACTCCTATGCCAAATTATATCTTTAATTCCTACTCACCACCAATCAAGTTGGTGGCAATGTTTAGTTGGGTCATGAAATGTCTAAGCCTCTAGCTAGGGACTCTAGTTAAATCACCTAAAGGCCCTTTATGCCCTCTATATATGAAGTCACTCAACCAATATTCTAGGAGAGGTGGGAAAAAGTAGTGGGTGGGTGGATATAATTCCTTAGAATGATCAATAGCAAAATTATTTGGATACCAACTAGATAAGCTTCAATGATTAGAGAATGAAACCAAATGTTTAGGCCTTTCCCTAGTGATGAAAACAGTTGTAATAGATTAGGAGATATAATATTTATGTCCAAGAATGAACTAGCCTTAAGGTCTCAACTAATGAAATTGAATTGGATGATGAATATGATCAAATTCTTATGTTGTCTCCACCATATTGGGTTTCATAGTTCGAGTTGCCTCTCCCTTATTCCTCCTAAATTTTTAAGGGAGATTTCCCAGCCATGTATTCTCTTCCACCTAAAGCCTTAAAAAAATTGACTTGACTTTTATCTAGCCTTACCTTCTTTTGTGAGTATTACTGAACAATAAGAATTTATACAAATCTTCCCACTATGAAGAAAACATAGAAAAAGAGAGCAAGGAAAGCTAGAAGAAATTAAACAAAAATAGAGAATTATGCACTTGACCTTGAATTTAGCTACATCCATGGGAAAATAAGTTTTATTGCTAAAAATTAAGAGTCAAAAGAACATTTAACAAAAGAGGTTAGTGAAAGTGAAGAGTTCTAACAGTTAGTTCGAGAGTTTACCAAAAGGACCCACATCCTTCAAGTTTTTCATAAGGACCTTAAACCTTGTAGGGTTTTCAAAAGGACCCTAAACCTTCAAGACTAATCTATCTATGAACAATCAAGGATTGAAACCAAACCATCCTACCTATAGATCATACAAAAAAATAAATGTTTTGATCAAAGAGAACTTTTCCAAGTTCCCTGAAACTTCACTATGGGTTTTGAATCAACACCTTGGGCCTTCCTACAGTATCTCACAAGTAAATGCCAGCTCATCTTCTCACCTATATAACTCCTCACCCCTTCTGTTGTCGAGGATCCCACCTCAATAGGCATAGTAGAGAAGAAGACAATGACAATCCTAATGTAATTAACAAATATCTTCCAAATCATCTCCTTTCCAATAGAGAAGAAGAAAGGGACAATCTTGTTGTAAGTAACAAATATATTCTAGATCATCTCATTGCTAGCATAACTCTTCATCCCCACCAAATATGATAGATCCACTTCAATAGGATTTGTAGAGACAAGAGATAGAGAAGAAAACCAAATAAGCACTATCCATGCATCTATGTAGTTATAGCCAAGAAAAATCCACATAGAGAAGTCATTAATCATTCTCCCCAAACAGCTCCCCACCTCATTATGATAAGTATCCTATTCTATAAGTAATAGGAGAATTATGAAAAAAAGCACTATGTACCAATCCAACTTGGCTATGAGCAGACTCCCCACCTCAATATGGGTAGGTTTCACCTCCATATAAGACATACAAGATGTGGCCCATAAGAGTCCCTAGTTAACAAAAAGAAAATTTTTAGGATTTACTAGAAGAAGTAGCAGCACACACATCTCTACCTCCACATACCACTCAAAGAGAAGAAGAAAAGAAATCTCCCAAACATCCTCATCTTTAGAAACCTTCCACACCTCCAAGACTATAGGGAGAAAGAAGACCATATATAGAAGCAGCCTCCACAAACCAAACTAAAACCAGCATCTATTTCTCAAGGGTTCCCAACAAGGGAGCCACCAGCACTAAATTTCTTGAGCTAGGCCCAAGACAAGCTCCATGGAACCCCAATCAGGAAGAGCAAAATCAATAGGATGGATGTGAGACCTATTACAGTTGAGCACCAATCATCCCAAGAACTACCTAACAATAGCATGAATACTATCCAAGGACACACAAAATACCCTCCAATAGGAAATCAAAATCATAGATCAACCATTAGATAAGACACAAAAGGTAAAATCAGAGAGTCATTAGGCAGCCCAGTAGTAGCCACCACTCGAACACCAAATGATTGAAAACTGCCATAGGGGTAGGGTAACCCACAAAACCTTTCTAACTATCCACACAAAAAATCACTCTCTACAGAGTATCAATAGAAGAAGACCTAGAAGAGGCACTGAACAATGTAGAGACAATAACATAAATATCAAAAACCATACCCCAAGGAGATATTGAAGCATTACCTCTCACTCCCCTACCATTGCATCCGTACACATTTCCAATGAAACCCTCTGCAAGGAAAGGGAAAGAATCCCTCCTCACAACACTACAACCATTAAAGTGGAATAGGCCACCCAAAACCACAACTTCACCATCTTTCTCACTCTACTGCTCGACAAACCCAATAGGAGAAGACATAGCATGTCTCCCATCTCTACCACTACTATAGAAAACATTGGCAATTGATACCCTTTCAAGGGAAGGAGAGATAGTCAACCTCTTGCCCTTACTAGCCCAACCCGGGCTTCCAAAACCTAAACCACTAGTCAAAAATAGAAGTTGTGCCAAGATCAAGTTAGGGATAGAGAACCAATTAGGGGAATCATTACGCAAAGTATATCTGGAAATGATCTAGAGAGAACAAGTTTCTCCACCATAATCCCACTCAAAGAAAAAAAATCCTCAAAACATCTATACAAAGGTCTTGAAATAACCGTAACTAGCAAAGAAAAGAGAGGACACAAAGAGGAGAAGAGGAAATCTTCTCCTATAGTTTTCTCATCTCTCATCTTCTTCCATGGCTTCCACACTAAAGAAAAAAAAATGGTGCTAAAAATAGAGCCTCCAAGAGTTGAGCCCCCCCATAGAACTGGGTTTTCATTAGCTTCGTATGAGTCTCCTTCCTTGCCAACATCTATAGAAACCCTAGCTTCCCCATCTCTAAACCTACTTCGACTCCCGCTCTCTATTGGATTACCTCCAAACCTACTTCAGCTCCTTTTACTGCTCTGGTTCCTTAACACCCGTGTTGCCACCAAGATAAATACAAATTAAAAAAAATTATTAAGGCATATGTTTACCAAACCATGAGAAGCTCTAAAAATATCCAGTTTCACTTTCACAACAATTTTTTTTAACACATCTAGCCTATAATAATATTCTTCAACTTTATCTTACCTTATTCAAGTGCACTTCTCATAAAATTATATTGAAGCTCTATATGTATTATATTCATTAGAATTTTTTTTAAGATGAAGTGCAGTTATGTTTTCATTATATAAAATAAATAAATAAAAAATTGTTTACTTCCTAGTTTAGCTAAAATTTATCATAACAATAAAATTTGTTTAAATCATTCAATAAGGGAAATATGTTTCTAAGCTTATGAAGTGGAGAGATTCACTACCTTATACAATCTGCTAAACACTTCCCTTATGAAACTAAAACACATACCCCATGGTTGAGTATATTTAATCAAAGTGACAACAATGTTACAGTCAATATCTTCTCTATATAGTTCTCATGCAATAATTTTATTTTAATATTTTTACTTTCTTTGATAATTTTCATTCTAAGAATTTTCTTCTCAATGCCCAAATCCTTCACTAAAAATTTCTTTTACATTTGTTATTTTAAGTGTTAAACTACAACCATGCTAGTTTACATTCGTATCATATCATTAATGTACAATAAAAGTTACATAAATATATTATTTTCAAAAACACTATAACATACATAATGACTAGTTTCACATCAAATTATTTTTCTTAGCTATTAAATAATCAAATTTAAATACAATTTATATAGAACTAATTTTGGCACAAGCATGCTTCAATTCAATATAAATAGAAAATCTTCTTTACGTACTTTCTGGAAGTCTTTGATTTTCTTCATGTACAACTCTTCTTCAAAATCATTGTGTAGAAAAGATATCTTAACATTAAATTCCTCCCATTAAATATAACATAATCTAAACTACTAGTCCCAAAATTACTCTCTCTAATAGAAGTCAATTTCAGAACTAAAAAAAGTCCTCTTTGATTGCAAGTACATGGGAGAGACATGTGCCCATTTTTTGAATGTCTATTCCATTTCCTAGGTTTTTCCTTCATCCTTTTTTTAAATTCTGGATTAAATGGTCTCCCACTTTTAATCCTTATATTCGCCTTTTATGGTCTCTCATTATGCCTCATAAAGCTTGGGTATTCTAGAAGGAAATAAATAAATAAATAATTCAGGGATCTTGCCTGTATTGTTCAGAATTTGGCCTTTAATATTCCTTTTACTATTAAATAAAAAATTATGGTAGTCATTCCTACATAACCATTGAAGGGCCCTATGGTTGTTTTCTCTCACTATGATCATTGATTTTGCATAGAAAGTCAAATTATGATATTGCTATCAGGATTTAACTGTTTAGTCTTTTTAGTCAAACTCGTTGACGCATGTTTCATGAGTAGTGGTTAACAAGAACCCATCTCTCATGATAATACCTACAAAACTTAGAACTCATTTCATCTAGGTGATGCTCACAAAGGTCAAGCACTAGGACTTCTCAGGAGGACACCCATCCCAATACTACTCCATCTCGTGTTAATATGATTTAGAACAACAGAAAGGGGGGTGAATCAGTTGTTCTCAGGTCCATATGTATAAAAAGAAACTTTAAACTCTTCAACAAATTAGATCTAATAACCAACAGCTACTTGGTCATTACTGATTGCATAACAGAAACATATACCAGTGCAGTCCACTTATCCAATAGTATCTAACTTGTAAAACACAGAAATGTTCAAACCAAAACATTCACACAAGTATCAACACCAAGATTTATAGTGGAAACCCAATTGGGAAAAACCAATTTGTAACATGTTACTATTATGTTCACTCTTCTGAAGTGAGCTCGGTGAAAAGCCAACCCTGTCAAAGGTTACAAACATGCTGTCAGGTGTGACCCGGTTAAAGGATTTAAACCACTCTGTTAAAAGTGTGCCTTGTTATAGGACTTACATACACTCCATTAGAATGCAACCTTGTTCAAAGGATTTATACCTATGACTGTTAGGTCAACCTCTGTTAAAAGGATTTTGACTGATACAATGGTTAGAAAGTAGCAGTAATATTGTTCTAAAAAACATACAAATCACTTTGCAAATATCAGATCCAATTCCGTACACATATGTTGGCTTACTGACTATGAACCTTTACCATCACCATCACTGATCTGCTCGGAACTCTCTTCAAGCAATCACAACACTTCTCCTTTAGCCTTCTCTTCTTAGATAGTCAATAACATCAACAACACTTCCAACATCCTCTCTCTTCTCAACCTCTAGCTTAGGTTTCCTTAATACTTCCTCAATTTGGTCAATACAACTTTTGCCGCTTAATCTCCTTCGTAGATCTCAGGGTTAGGTCAGATTCAGCAAATCCTTCCAACTTTATGTTCTTTGGCTATCCTTCTAGAAATATCTCAAATCTCCTAAAAGATTTACAATAAAACATTTTATAGTGCATTAAATGCTTTCATACAATCAATAAATAAAGTCAACACATTTTACATAATCCAAGAATTCAATGATGTTGGCTGTAAATTTGAATTCTCCCTCAAATGTAAAATACTGATGCTCAGTCAATACTGTGTTCAACTCCTTGGTCTCCACTAGAAAGCTCAGTCGCCACAAAAACTATTTCCTTGGCTAATACCGATGTTCGGTCAACACTGGATTTACTCAGCATATACTAGCTCGGTCAACACTAACATCACTTAGCTTAAACTATATTCTTCACTTTTGCTCGGTTAAGCCTACCAGTTTAGTCTTCATTCTTACTTAGATAAACAATACATTATCTTATCATTGTGCCACATAATCAAGTACTCATTGAAGTATCAAGATAACTCAACCTTTCCTTAGGTGCTATTGTTACCAACATTGCCTTTCCCCTTAGCAATAATCAAATAGATATAGTACTTTCTTAAATAGCAATAGTCTTACCAGTTAAGGTTTGACATCAATGACAATACAACAATTGCTTCAATTGCAGTTTCCAACATCTCGAGCATGCTTAACTATGAATTTTCCTCTATGGTTAAGACACTCTAATTGCAACCCCATTTTCAAAATATTCAGAAAGTGTTGTGCCTTATGAACCATTCGTTAGAAATTCCCTTAAACTCATCAATTTATAAGTAGGAGATATTTTCCAAAGAAAGTCAAATTTAGATATTTCTATCAGGATTCAACTGTGTAGTTTTTTTAGTCAAACTCATTGACCCATATTTCATTAGTGGCTCATTTCACTACTCAACTATGATCATTGAGTTGCAAAAATTTGGCACCTTCAGTGGCACATTTTAGCTCATGTTTAGAAGACTAAATGGGTGAGAGATGTAGTTATTTGGAAAGATCATCGAATTGGGTAGATTAAACTTAATACTAATAGGGTAGCCAAGGGTAATCTCGAGCCTACTATTTTTAGGGAAGTGACACGTGATCACAATGATAGCTTTTTCTCAATATTGGTCTCCCCTTTGGGAACATAGACAAACCACTTTTCCAAGGAAAAATAATCTCAAAATATTTGGTTGGAGTGTGATTTCCTCAATATAGTTAATTGTCTAAAAGGAAATAAAAAACTAGTTTCATGATTAATGGTATTATTCTTGATTACCTTTATATGATAAATTTATTTGAATAATGTATAATCTCTCATGTTTTTTTATTGCAAGAAAAAATAGGTTTTAGGGGGGACCCAAAACCCCTTACAAGTTAAGCCCAAAAGATATCAGCATTAAGCATTCTAAAAAGAAATAGGATTGGGAACTAGTCTGCTAGATCCAAAGCCAGCAAAAAAAGAAAAAAACCAGAAACCCCACCAGCAACCTAGAAAACCTAAAAACAAAGAAACATCAAGACAAGGGGGACAGGTGAACCTAGGCAAACTCCTTACGAGTTTCCTCCGCTTCCTTCTTAGCCTTTGAAATCTTCTTGATGGCAGCATTGAAGTCAGAAAGTGCGAGGATCCTATCCTGGATCTTTTTCCTTTTAGTTGACCGAGAGTGTTTGTTAGGACCCTCATCACCCACATCCTCATTGTCATCATCAGGTTTCTTGGCAGGGGAACCAGCATCCAACTCTGCTTGATTGACATGAAACACTCCATAGAAGAGCCCATGAATAGGTTGTTGTCCTGCATATGCTTCTTCAACACGTTCTCCAGGTTATCAATTTTAACTTGCATATCCTACATGTTCTTCTCCCCAACGTTGTCCTTATTTCCATCCAACCCCTTCGAACCAGTTGCCATAATCTCCTGCAGGGAATCTACCTTAGCAGAGAGAGAGCAGGATTTCAAATTAAGACTTTTGATTTCTTGAAAGACCCATTTCATCAAGTGAAAGGAATACATGGACATCACCTTAGTAGTATGGGGGACACCGAAAGTGGGATCAATTTTTTCATCCATGTCTTCTTTAAGAAGTTGCACATTCTATTCTTGCATATCCATAGTTTTGACAAAGGGGATGTTCCAAGAGGAGGAGGGAATATTCCCTTTCTCGGAAACAAGGGATTTCTCCAACTTATCCGACTGAACATCCATAACCACTTCCAATTTGGGGGAAATGGGAACATCATGTTCCTTAGAGCTATCATAATCAACCATAATTGGGACCAGCTAACCTCCAACATCACCCTCTTTATTATCATCCTCATTTTTATCATTGGCAACAAGGTTATTATCAACGTCCATGGCTTCAGCAGCCTCCTCATCCTTGTTCTCATTATTGCTAGAGGAACTAGTCGACACCAATAGAGAGTCTTTACTATCTTCCTCAGATGAATTAATAGTGGTGGCATAGCCCTCAACACTATCACCAGTAGAATCCGTCTCCATACTAGCTTTCTTATCCAGTTTTATTTTTTTACCAGCAGAAATCTCCTCTTTACAAGCCCCATCCCTAATTCATTTAGTCAAAGCCTTAGTTAAGCCAGAGGCTTTAGGCAAGGAGATAATAGGGCTACTAATGGCCATATGCTTGATACGTTCCACAATGAGGAGAATGAGACCCTCATGCAGAATGGGCTTGTTCTCTTTCTTCCTATGGTCAATAATACTAAGGTGAAGAGACTGAAGAAGAAAAAAAGGCAACAAAACCCTAATCTTATGTCTGAAGTGACAAAGAAGCATGAAATGGTAAGATTGAGCATGCTTATACCTTCCATCTAGATTGATGTACTCCATGATAGAGGTCATAACCTTCGCCCAAATCTCCTTGAAGGCATTAACAACATAGCAGCCGCTGGAGTCTTTCACCAGACTCTGCACCTCATCCTTGTCTTTGGAGAAGTGTTGAATAACCTTTTGGGAGACTTTATTATCTCTTTAAAATTTCATTCCCTTAAGGCTCAGCCCAAACACCTCAGCAATAAGCTCTTCAGTGATGTTCACATTCATACCACCAATGGTCATAGTACCATCCTTCCAAGACTTAGAAAACACCATCGTTGCTTCATCTTTAAACCCATGAAGGTGTTCCATATATGTGGTGAGACCACCCTTTCTGATTTTTTCCCAGACCTCCATTATGTTCTTCCACTTCATAAAATCCTTCAGCTCCCTGCGATTAAGCCCACCACCCATGATTTTAGAGAAGTAAATATCAATAGCAGTATTAGAAGGCGAGAAAAGGTAGACAATGATGGTAGCTTTAAAATTCGCACTAAAATACTCGTGTCTACATTCAGTTATCTCGGGAAAGGCAAAGATTTCTATAATCCTTTTAACCATTTTAAAAAATTGGTGTCTTTTCATCATAACTTCTTGAGATACTCCAAATTAGCTCTTTTTTTGTGTATCCTATCAAAAGCCAACTTGGCCTTCAAATCAACGGTAAGATTCTTGCCATCATGCCAAGTCACAATGTCCTTAGCCCTGACACCAAAGTTAGCCAACTCGTCAGCCTACAATTCACTTCTTGGAAGTTGTGGGAAATGATGACATGCTTAAAGGATTTAATGATAATCTGGGCCTCCTCAATAATCACCTTAATTAACCATGATGGCTTGGTAATATTTTTAATGCAGTTTAAGATATTCATGGAATCACCTTCAATGCACATGTTCAGGAGCATGTCCTTTTTAATAATTTTAAGATTTTGAAGGATAGCCATCACCTCCACCACATGATTGGTCTGTACTCTAATGGGAAGCGCCACGGTAGTAAGACAATTCACCATGTCATCCCTAATGAGCCCACCACAACCCATGGGACCCAGGTTATCCTTCGTAGCTCTGTCAAAGTTGATTTTGATCCATCCAGAAGGGGGGGAGAGCCATATGCATTCTCCCATTGGGTAGAAAACTTGACTTTGGAACTAGCACCATAATCTTGAACAGTGAAATCTAGCTTCAAACCATTTGAGGACTTTTAGTTCTCCTTAAGGCTTCTCTTAATTTTCTCGACAAGCACCATCAGTGGGAGGGCAGTGTTTCTAAACACTTTGTTATTATTTTCTCTCCACAATTGCCAGATAACGTGAGGAGAAATAAGATTCCACAACTACTTATCTATAGGGACCTCCGCATTCCTCCATTGGGTACTAAAATTCTCTATGTTATTAGGAAAGAACCATCTTAACTTCCAGCATTGTAAGGAAAGACACTAGACTTCCCAAGAATACTTGCAGTCAATAGCCAGATGGAAGACTGATTCCTCTACCTCCTTGCACAGAAATCATCTGTTGGTTAGAATCATACCACACTTCTGGGGGTTGTCAATGGTGAAAATCTTGTTCTACAAAACTAGCCAAAAGAAAATGTTAATTTTAGGAATTAACCTTTTATCCCGAGCCTAGGCCCAAAAGGGGGGAGGATCCGATTGTTTCAATAATAACTCAGAGGTAGAGGCAACAGAAAAGACTCCAAAAGGGAGGATTCCCCAAATCAGTTCATCAGCTCTTATCAAATCAACTTTCCAAATCTTCAGGTCCAATAGAAGAGGCTTAAGGGCCTCATCAACAATAGAAAGGACAATGCAAGATCTACTCCTCCAGTAATCCTTGACCCAAGGGCCAAATCTCTATAAGCAGGAATTTATAAAAGGTTGAAGAGAGGTGACAGATCTCAGTGGATATTCTTTGAGCCAACAGTCATCCCAGAACTTAATTCTTCGACCATTGCCCAAATACCATCTACCACCTTTAAAGGTTGTCTCCTTGACTTGCTGGATACAGTTCCAAATAAAGGAGCCCTGGACCTTCATTTTTGACTTCATGAAATCTGAGATATGGGGGAAGGAGTAGAGATATTTATTGTGGATAATCTCGTTCCACTCCTTTTTCTCCCCAAAGATCCTCCAAATTTTCTTAGCCAGGAGCACCTGATTGGTCACTCTTAAAGGGGGGATACCCAGCCCCCCCACTTCTTAGGAGTGAAAACCTTATCCCACACAACAAGATCTGGTCTCTTTCTTTCTTCCACTCCTATCCAAAGAAAATTTATTTGGATCCTTTTAATAATTTCTGCATATTTCCCCGGGACCTTAAACAGCCTAAGAGCATAGATAGGGAGACTCTATAGTGAGGCCTTCAGGAGTTGGAGTCTACTAGCTTGGCTAAGAAAAGCTCCTTTCTAGCCAACTGATTTTCTATTAAATCTATCCACAATACCAACCCAGTAGGAATCTAGAGGTTTAAGTCCCAAAGGAAGACTGAGGTATGTGGCAGGCAGGGAATCAATTTTACATCCAATAATTCTGGCAATTCTATTTTGTCTCTCCAAAAGTGTATTGATAAAAAATAGAGAGCTCTTATCCCAATTGACAATTTGACCAGTACCCAAGGAGTAGCTGGATAGAGCCTTTTTAATAACCCTAGCCTCTTGGATGGACGAAGAGCCCATAATGATAGTATCATCCACAAATTTCTCATGAGAGCATGGCGTAGAGGTAGAAGGAGTGATACCCTTAATGGATCCATTAGTAACCAATCTCTAAAAGCAACGGCCAATACACTCAGCCATGATGTAAAAAAAAATAGGAGACAAGGGATCTCCTTGTCGAAGGCTTGTGGAAGGTTTGAAGAATCTAAAGGAGGATCCATTAACCATAATTACAGACGTAGCAGTGTTGATGAGCTGAAAAACTAGCTTTGAAAGTTTATCATAGAATCCAAAGGATCTCATAACCTTCATCAGAAAATCCCAGTCAACCCCATCATAGGCCTTTGAGAGGTCAAGTAGAGTGAATAACCTCATGAACCTTCACAATAGAATCAAGGATCTGTCTGCCAGGAACAAAACCACTTTGCTGGGGAGAGATAATCTTCGAGAGAATAGCCCAGCATTCTAAGGGTAATAACTTTGGAGAGAATTTTGTACACTGAATTACACAAACTGATTGGTCTAAAGGAATCCATCGAGTCAACTCAGGCTTCTTAGGAATCATAACAATAAAGGTAGCATTGATTTCTTTCAGCACAGATATGGATCCAAAGAATTCTTTAATAGCATTGCAGATGTCCCAGCCAACAATATGCCATTATTTATGAAAAAAGAATAGAGGAAACCCATCCGAACCTGAGGACTTATCACCCTCAAAAGAAAACACAGTAGTCTTGATTTCCTCTGAAGAAGGGATAGCGGAAAGGACCTTATTGGTAGTTTCATCAACAATGGAAGGAATGGTTTCAAGAAGCAAAGCTTGGTTCTCCAAGGAAAGATCCATGTCTTTAGATAAGAGAGAAGAGAAGAAATCAACCATAGCCAAAATTTCCTTGTCATTACTTACCTCTCCAGAAGCCACCCTGATTCTGGAGATTCTGTTGGAAGCTCTATGTTTAGAAGTAGACATATGGAAGAACCTAGTATTCTTATCTCCAACTTTAAGCCAGATCGATCTAGATCTCTATTTATAGTACTCTTCCTCTTTGGAAATAATGTTGCGGGTTTTGGCTAGGAGAATCTCCTCCTTATCCTTCAGGTCTTAGGACAGACCGAACTGTTGGATAGTCTCCTGAATATCATCAAGGTCCCTTTTTAGCATTATCTTGGTTTTAAAGATGTCGCCAAATGCCTCCTTACTCTAAGATTTAACATTCTTTTTAATATGTTAGAGATTTTTAACCACCCTAAACATCATAGTACCCTGAATATTGACATCCTGCCAACCATTGATCATCTACTCAATATCTGGGTGGTCTACCCACATTTTCTCAAATATAAAGGGAGGATTGCCTTTATAAATAATCAGATCTGCACTAAAAGAGATAGGGGAGTGATCAAATCCAATCTTTGTAAGAGAGGAAAGAGAAAATCCATAGCTTTTGAACTAGCAAATAGAAATCAAAGCATGATCCAACCAAACTTAGATAAGGTCCAACCCAATTCTTCTATTTGACCAGGTATAATTAACCCCCTGAAGATCCATATTGAAGAGAGCCTATCTATTGATGAATTCCATAAGCTCAACTCTACCATCAAGTTGGCTCAGACTATCCACTCCACAAAACTTCTCATTATCTTTCAAAGGATAGTTGAAGTCACCCATAACCAATAAGGGAAACTCCTGGAAGGACAGCCTTTGATTGTCGACCCTCTTCCAGTACTAAGTCCTGCTAGTTTTAGTATTAGGGGCATAAATGTTAATATTGACCCATTCAAAGTTGGACTTAATATGAACAAATTTGATGCTTAAGCAGTTTAGGTTATCAGCTATCACTACCCCTCTAAAATAATTTTGATTCCAAAAGACATCAACCCCTCCCGAGGCCCCTTCAGAGCTAGAACTGGCAACACCTCCATTTTTTAAGATTCTAATTGTTTCCACCTTTTCTTTCACCATATTAGTTTCTTGAACAAGAATGATATTAGGTTTTTGGTCTCTTACCAGATTCCTTAGAATATCTTTCTTATGAAGGGCATTCAACCCTCTAATATTCCATGAAATAATTTTCATTTCTTGACCGGGGTAAAAACTACATGGATGGTCAACTACTTTCCATCTGCAATATCCTTCTTACTTTCTCTTTCTCTAATCTCTTCGTTGGTGATTCTTCCTTGAGTTTTTTCTGAGATCCAACGTCCACCTTAAGACCCTTAGATCCCATATCAGCTTTTCTTTGGGTAAGGACACCCTTGGAACCAAGGGTAGATAGCTTGTTTTTCTTTTTTCTCTATTTCTTCCCCATTTGAACAGACCAGGGATCGCCATTCTAGTCATCAAAGAGATCAAGACCATCTCGAGCAATAGGATCCTCATCGCTACTCTCTGAGTGGGTATCAGGCACTAAAGAAAAGTCATCCTCGTCATATTTTCTAGGGTTTTTAGGTGAGGAAAAGTCCTCCAATGCCTCACTATCCTTCGAAGTGCTATGCTAAATTCCATGAGATTTGTTTGAATCATCATCTTGGATAGGGACCAACACCACCACAAGAACTGAGTTAGCAACAATGGGTGGGATCAGAGATTTTTCCATATTAGGGACAGGCTCCAGAGGAGCACTAGCTAGAGAGTCAGAAACATGAGTAACTGATTCAACAAACTCCCCTTCCTCCAGGTCTAGGAGAATATTAGAATCCACCTTATCAACTTCTTCCAAGACTAGCTCCTCCTTATTGTTACTCACACCTTCATCAACAGGTGGGGGCTTAACCTCCTTCCAGACTTGTCTGGTATTCTTCTATGGTTTAGGATCAGGGTCCACAAGCTTAGAAACCTTTGAAACTTTCTTTGGACAATGCTTAGCCCAGTGACCCATTTTATGACACACAAAATAGGAAAAAGGGAGGGATTCAAAGATCACTTCCTGCTTCCCAATACCCAGTTTGGAGTTAATATTAATAACAAAAGGGAGATTGTCAAACTGGCTAATGTTGACACAAGTCCTAGCAAAAACTAGTCTAGACTTGGCTACCATCATGGGGTCAACCGAAAGGAGATCTCCTCCAAAAGTAGAAGCCAAACCCTTAAGGAATTCCTCATTCTAGTATTCAAGAGGCAAACCAGGGAACCTAACCCAGACTGGGGTAGCCATGAAGAAGTTATTAGAGTAGTCCTATTTTGGAGCCCATTTCCAAAAAGCAACCATTGTTCTACCAAACATCCAGGGACCCCAACATAAAACTAGATCTTCCTTATTAGAGAAAGAGAAGGATAAAAAACCTTTAGGAAGGGCCGCAATGTCTACCTAGCCATTCAAGGTCCATCTTTTCTTAGCAAAACATCTAACTGCTTCAATGTTAGGATGAGGACCCAAAAACTTACCAACTAGCAATAACTCCATAGTCGAGACAGAGTGATCCACCAATGAGTCAAGCACAAAAATAGTGACTTCACCCTCTTGAAGACCCGCCTTAATAGATTCTCTAGGAGAAGAAGGCTTTCTCGCCGATCGAGCTCCCATAATTTCTGACCACTTTTTGGTAGTGGAAGGGTTGACTTCTGCACTCACAGGGCTAGGAACACCACTTGACCCCACTAGTAGGTCCTTGGAAAGAATGGCCTTATCTTTCAACTCCCCCAGAGAAGGACAAAGCCCACACCCTAAGGCAAAATCACACACCTCAGGAGAAGCGCCAGAGAACGCTTCCTTCGAGGGAGAAACTGTGACCACCCTGCACAGGGAAATATTCTCCTTACCCACCAGAGGATGATCTGATAGCTACAATGCAAGACCCTATGCTGGTACCAGTGACAAAGGAATATCCAAGTCCAAAGCATCCACCAGACTAGCCCTAGAACCAAAACCATCAGCCAAACTACCATGGCTGACATTGAAATTTGAACAGGCTCTCTCGCTCAAATCCTCTCGCATCCAATTTATATAATCTCCCATGTTTATAGGGAGGGAAATAAAGTTTCCAATTTTTTTGTAAACCTTGGAGTCCATCAAAATAATATATGTTTGTGGGGAACCAATGACCAACTCCTTGTGGATGTTAGAAATCTCATTTTAAAATATTTTGTAGTTGTTGAAGTGGCATTTGTTTGATGTGTAAGAATCATTAATTACCTTCATTTTTTGGGGAATGAAAGATTGAGATTCTTGGATATTATTAAGAGACATAAAGGAAGTATTTCAATTAGAAAAATTTACTTTCCCATTGTAATTGTAGGTATTTTCATCTTTGGCTTCACATGCTTTCTAGGTAGTTTGTTTTCTACCTCCCCTATTTTTCACATTTGCTTGGTTAACTATAGATAATTTGTCCTTCTACAAAAATTTAATGGGTGGGGAAAGGAATATGGTAGATCTTATATTCTATGAGAGGTTGAAAAACAACAACATAGTATGGGGAAAACTTTTAGCCAGAGCAGTTATGCCTTATTTGGAGAAACTGCATGGATATGATCCTCTAGTCATAAAAGATTTTGTGATTGGATTGAAAGAGGGTATTTTGAGTGTCTACAAAGTTGAAATTTTAGCCACTGAGTACTTAATCTCGAAGGGTATGAGAATACTTATAGATTGGAATAGATTCTACAAAGACCCAAAGACCTTGGATGAAGTGGTTAACCTTTTCATCAAAGAGAATGAATTTGAAAAGGTTAAGGACATGATAGTAGGGGCTTATAGCTATGACACAATAAAACCTCTTTGGGTACAAGTAACTAAGGTTATTACGAGGTATATTACCTCAAATTTTGTTTCATTACTCTTTTCAATTATTATTTTATGTTGTTGAACCATTTTAGTCATAATTACTATGTTTCTATGTTGTATTGCTTTCTTTATTCTCTCTATGATAACCTTAGTGAGTGTAAGAATAACACCAATTTTATTATATTTCATTAAGGTCTTATCCTTCTAATAAGGGAGTACACTAAGTATGATTCTATTCCACTCAAACCCTTTCAGTCCAAACCTAAAATTGAATTTCCTCATAATGTCCATGATCACTATTTGTATATGTAGATACTAATATTGAGGATGCTCCCTTTAATGAAGATTCTTCTTTCCATATTGGAAATATAAGGGTAAGTGCACAAAGATAGTGGACCAAAAGATGTCACTCATCATTTTGGTTCCCCCAAAAGCATAAGGTGTGTTCCATATAAGGCGTATTCCATATGGCTCAGTCTATCAAGCCTAAGGCTTGGACATACCAAGACTATATGGTGTGTGCCATATATGGAGTATGCCATATGTACTAAATTTTATAAATTTAAAATAAACTTCTGAAAACCCCCATTTCATTTTCATTTGTAGTCACAAGTTGGAGAGAGGAGAAATATTTTACAAGGGCGTATGTCATACCTTGAGCATAGTTGTATATGTTGGTGTATTCAAGATCATCTTAGAAATTCTAATGAGACATTGAGGAGGTCCAAGAGGTGAGTATATTTACATTTTTAGATTATTTTTTAAATATAATGTTAATTAGGGTTTTAAATTAAAATTTTTAATTTCTAATAGATCTTTTAAGAGACCTCAACCAAACCCTGAGCCACTTCCTCATGAAGAAGTTTATGAATAAAATGTATCTCAACATCCTCCATCAATTCAAAGACATCCACTAGGAATATAGGAAAATTTGATAAACCAAATAGAATATAACATAAATCAACTAAAGGCTTTGATTGGGAGGTTGGTACAAATCCTCATAAGGAAACACTTATAGATTCATTGCAATCAATCTTGACCCATGTAGTTACAGTTAGTGGATAACTTAATTTATGGTCAAACAAACAAGAGGATAAAAAATAATATTATGCATATAAATTATCATATGAGGATTTAAAAAAGAAAAAAATAAACAAAAATAATATTTGTGCACTCTTTACATATCCTAGAATTAATATACCTATTTATTATTTAGAATTTTAGGGTAGATATGGGGCATCCTCATCTGATAGACCATGGGCACAACATGACCCTAACATAGTCAAGAGACTCATTTCTAAACCTCATGTAGAGCATGCATGTTACAATTCCTTTCATTATGAAGGATACAATTGAGGCGGAAACACTAGGCACCATTAGTGCACTCACTCAAACCCTCATATAGTGTACTAGTCCTTTGTTACGAACTGAGATGGGTGAGTCTTTGATGGATCAATTTTCTCCCATTTTTTGTCAATCATGTACAACCCTATGAACATATGGTGGTGACGATGGTGGACAGGAAGCTATAAATGATGGAGTGATGATTGATGAATTTCTCAATGCAACATTTGACATTAATACAGTGGTAATTATTTGTAAGTTCATTTAATTTATTTTATTATATTTAATTTATAAATGATTGAATAATTAAATTAGTAGAATGATTATGATGAAAATCCAAGGTCAAAGTGTTTATGACAATGGCAATGTTCCTCTAGCCCCCTTTTTCATGTCACCATCAAGTCCATAGATATATATCTAATAAAGGATATAGAGATAATTATCTATGGTTCATTTAATTTATTTGATTATATTTAATTTATAAATGAATGAATAACTAAATTAGTAGAATGATTATGATCAAAATCTAAGGTCAAAGTGTTCATGGTAATGGTAGTGTTCCTTCAGCCCCCTTTTTATGACATCATCAAGTCAACGGGTATATATCTAATTAAAAATTATAATTATTACACGTGATTAGTATGTAATTATATGAGTTATTGTCTCATACTCATTGTGCATGTGCATTAGTTTACTAGTGAACCCTCGACATTGACACCATGCAGTGAAGGATGTCATGGAACTTTCATGGAGGTATCATAAATTTATTAGTGGTGTTGTAAAAAAATTAGGCATTCTTGATAACCATATACTACTCTTGTTATTTCATTTTTTGATGTTGACATCATAGACTCATCTTGGTTCATGGCTCATTGGACTATTGGGTTGTTGCAGTTGTAGTGAGTTCTAAAGCATTGATCGAGGTATGAAAAAGATTCATTAATTTTATTTGTTGTTTTAATGGTTTATGTTGAAAATTTAATGATATTCATGTATATATTTCAATTATTATTTTTATTGTTGTTGTAGGGGCTTGTAACTCTAGATCATCAGTGTGCCCCTCACGTGGATGAACTCAATGACCATTTTTAGCAGTAAGTAAATATTCTATTTCATATTTGTGAATATACACAAGTGTGATGAAGTGAAGACTAAGTGTGAAAAGATTCAAAATATGATAATACTTTTGTATCTACAAATACATGAAGATTATAGAGTCTTAAAAATAGTATGTATAAAGAATGCATGCAGAAAACTAAATCAGAGACTGGGTATTCAATTATGAGGAGTGTAGATTAAGTACATTGTAAGAGTAAATAAAATTTAAATTATATTGTAGCATCATACCTGAGAAGAACAAACAAAAAATTGTAACACTTAAAGGTGTAAAAAGGAATTGAGTGAGGGTACAAGATTGTATGAAGATTGAAGGTAGTGAAGAAATAAGTTGAAAGGTATTCCTGTAGCAGTAAGTGCATAAAGAAAATAACATATTGCAACTATGAATGGAGTCATATTGTTGGAGGTGTAAATGACAAAAGAAGAGTTTGTAGTAGCAAAAAGGGAAGGAAGTTGAAGTGAGTGTTGAAGTTTAAGAAAAGTGTCGAGGCATCATGAAAAGAAGAAAAGAGCATGGCAATAGAGTTTAATAAGATAATAGGACTTTAGGGGTGGTTCTCCTTTGGATAGGTATCCATTTAAATGTTGTAACCAAATGTAAAATTTATTTTTGAGGCTAGAATAGAGTAGTAGAATATAGCATCTTTTATCACCAAGGTTTTTCCCATCATAGTTTTTCCTCATATACATGGTTTCAACTTGTGAATGCCTTGAGTGTATTTAAATTTTTATCATTCGTTGTGACTATTGCTCATTTATAAATTGGTTACTATTGCTCATTTTTATCATTCTTTGTGACTATTGTGACTACATTTGGGGCCAAATTTCAATAGAAGTTTCCAACGGTCAACTTTTTATTATGAATTTGGTGTTTTTTTTTGTAATAGGCCCCGATGATGTTGGTAATCCAATGGGTGTTTAATTGACCATCAGAATTCTAACAGATTTGGGGTATACATAAAAAAAGAAGTGAAATGGCCTCATCATTTTTATTTCGATTAGATAGAGAAGGAGCGGGAGAAAAGGAGCGAAAGCTGAGAGCGGGAGAAGATATGTGATTTCTTCATCTTTCAAGCCTCTGGCATCGTATTCGAATGCATTTCATTTTATTTGATCATGAATGCTCTTTGAAATGATTGCATTCTACTGGTGTCATGCCCTAGCCAGTGCTTTATCTCTATTATTTGATGTTATTGGTGCTTGTGCTCAAGGATGTCGATTCACTGTATTCAAATGTTTGGATTCATGTTTGTTGATATTACTGGCATATATGTTTAATGATGCCATTGTATATTGTTGTCACTGAAATGACCGCATTCTACTAATGTCGTGCCCTAGCCCATGCTTTAACTCCATTATTTGATGCTATTGGTGCTTGTGCTCAAGGATATCCATTTTTTTGAAATGTTGACTGTGGTTATCAAATGAATAGTCTGTGAGCTTCTAGCTAGGTGCCATTTGTATTGATAGCTTAGGGCATCAAATGTATTGTATAATTGATAGTTGAGACTTTGTTAAAAGGAAATAGGACAAAGAACAATTTTTATTTAGTTTCTCTATTTTGATCCCTAAGTGGCTTACAACCCTAGAGAAGTATATGCAGATTTACGGATGCAATTGCAGGATACATAGTAGCCAATAATTCACAAGAAATCCATGCATCCAATTTAAATAGCAATTAATACAAAGAACTAGGGTCCTCCAATGGCCCAATCATCTGGACCTTGGCTGTCCCCTCAACCAGTGACCCTTCAAAATTGGGTTATCATGCAATCAATGAGTGATCCTTCATTCTCCCAGTTTGCCCTGCATCCAAACATATTGGAAATAAACAATACAATGATAACAAGTCTTTCACAGTCCCCCTTACCCCAAGGAACACTATCAACCATCCCTTCCACATAGCATTTCACTATTTTATGAGTGGATTGTGCAAGAACAATTAACATTAAACAAGGAGCAAACTCCTCAACACTTCTTGGAAACCATTGAATTCAATAATAAATGAAACCTAACACCAACACTATTCCTTCCATAGTTACAGGATACATAGTAGTCGATAATTCACAAGAAATCCATGCATCAAATTTTTATAAGGATATCCTACTAATCAATAGGAATTTTCTTGATATGAACAATGATTATGCATTTTGATGGGAGTGTGCTAGTTCAAAAGGATAATATAAATCTGAAACAATTTTTTCTGATTTTCTCAAACTATAAATGTGGTTAAAGGGAAAATATTATGTGGAAAACCCACAAACCAAGCTAGCAAATGCTTGTACATCAAATTATTCCTATATTCATTCAAGTATTGTTATGCTTCAGCTACCTGACCTTTGAGCTTCATCTAGAGGAATGTGTAGCTTTAAGATAGAGTTACTTCTTGGGCCTTTCAATAGGGTGGAATATGATCAAGATTTGTTTAGGTTGTATCTTTGTTAGTCCCATTGTTAGGTTCTTATGGTTCATGGTTTGAATCTATTATGGTTGTGTAAGGGATTTTTAGATGCTTTTTCTAACATAATTATTGGACACCATGATTGGAACAATTGGTTGTTGGCTATTGTACACATAAATCATAACTGTCAATGGTTCTTTGTGTTCAAGAATTCATTGATCAATCTTTGAGATTTATTGTCCCAGCTTTCAAAGAGTGATAAAAGATATAGGGAGTGTTATCTTTTCCAAGTGTTTTGTGGGTGCCATTATCTTCTAGGAGTAATTGATGGAACCAAATTTTGTTCTTTGCCTCTAGTAAATATTGCAGACACAATCATCTTCTTGGTGAAGGGTTGCTTCCATTCCCATGAGGCACTATTGCATGGTTTCCATTCCCTTGTAGTATAGTGAACCTAATTTAATACAAGTGTGCACTATTTTTGGATCCATAATTTATGGCCCCTACACTGTGTTTGTTAGCCTAAGACAGGCCTACCTTTGCATATAATAAGAGGCCAACATCAAACAAACATCCAGAAGTTAGGGGGTTGTTCCATGTCCATAATTTATTATTTAAGTGCTAAGTGATGATGGGTATATCATGTAATTCATACCTAGTGTGTCTCTTTCTTTCTCTCCACATTTCACATTAGGATTATATGCTATAAAATACCAATGAAATCAACTATTGGTCAAATCTAATCAAAATTGTACTATAAAGATTTTAATAGATCTTGAAGAAATATGGGAACCATTTTTTATAGATATTGTACAAACGAAGAGAATACTCCCAAGAGGAAATGCTTCAATGTGGAACAATTGAAGGACAATATTTTACTTTTATATGCACGTCTGCAATGTTTTTGATATATTTCTGAGATAACAAAACCATAGAAAGAATAGCATATAGAAGAAAGTAAAGAATAATGATCATATTTTGAGATATTATGGAAACTTAAAGGAAAGAATGCTTGGTGGGGTTATCATGCAATCAGTGAGTGATCCTTCATTCCCCCCTCTTCTAATGACCCTTCAAAACTAGGTTATCATGCAATCAGTGAGTGATCCTTCATTCTCCTGGTCTACCCTGCATCCAAACATATTGGAAATACACAATACAATGATAACAAGCCTTTCACAATCCCCCTTCCCTCAAGGAACACTATCAACATCCAGACCTTGACTGTCCCCTCAACCAGTGACCCTTTAAAACTGGGTTATCATGCAATTAGTGGGTGATCCTTCATTCTCCTGGTCTACCTTGCATCCAAATATATTGGAAATACACAATACAATGATAACAAGTCTTTTACAATCCCCCTTCCCTCAATGAATTACTATCAATATCGTGACCTTGACTGTCCCCTCAACCAGTGACCCTTCAAAACTGGGTTATCATGCAATCAGTGAGTGATCCTTCATTCTCCTGGTCTGCCCTACATCCAAACATATTAGAAATACACAATACAATGATAAGAAGTCTTTCACAATCCCCCTTCCCTCAAGGAACACTATCAACAAGTGATCCTTCTTCTTATGAGCCATATCCAATGTTTCATTAAAGTCACGACCAAGAATGAAGGTCACCTTACCCATACCATTCATGGATTCTAAAATGTTGTTCCAAACTCTTGAAAAATTTTCTATTGCTTCTTGTTTCTTCTTTAAATACTTCTTCTACCACAATGTCCTCCTGCCCCATCTTCTTGATCTTCCTGGCTAAAGCGGATGAAACCACACACAATAACCCAAAATGAAGGGTTTTGTATCCTTTAATGAATCTCAGTCACTAGTAACGCATGGATAGTCAAACCAGTAGTCTCCAAAGCATTCAATAAGTGAATATGAATGTTTGAAAACTTTCCTCTCAACTTCCCCAACCACTCCTAATCGGTTAGAGGGATATTTCTAGAATCTCCACTATTCCTATCCTTACCAACAATTCTTAAACATACTTTATCTGATATGATAATAACATGCTAAACTGAACCAATGGCATGTTCTTCATGTGGTACAAGGAGTATTTGGCTATCAAATCTTCCTTCGTGCAAGCTGAGCGCGAGAGAAGGTATGTGATTTCTTCATCTTTGATTGGTATCTTTGACGGGCAACATCTTTCGAGCCTCTAGCATCATATTTGACCACAAATTTCAAATGCATTACATTTTATTTGATCATGAATGCTCACTGAAATGACCGCATTCTACTGGTGTCATGCCCTAGCCCGTGCTTTATCTACATTATTTGATGTTATTGGTTCTTATGCTCAAGGATATCGATTCACTGTTTTCAAATGTTTGGATTCACGTTTGTTGATATTACAACTCATCATATCAAATAAAGTATGTTTACAAAGTTTTAGTGTCTAAACACTCAACTAATCCCTCTAACCGATTAGGAGTGGTTGGGGAAGTTGAGAGGAAAGTTTTCAAACATTCATATTCACTTATTGAATGCTTTGGAGACTATTGGTTTGACTGTCCATGTGTTAATGTTTAGAAGAGATCAATAAAGTATTTAAAGACATTCTTACATGTTTGGACAGGTTTAAGAGGCACTTATCATGATTGTACCCTCACAAACAGTGGCATAGACTAGTTTTGCTAAGTTTTCTTTCTCTATTTTGAGGTTTCCTTTCTCTGTTGTAGGGGTACAGTCAGAGGGTTCATTGACAAAATGATCCTTTGAATGGTTATTATGAATATGAATGATTTGATATAGCATATTTCTCATTTTACTTGAAGTTTGGAATAGCTTGTGCAAGGGTGAAAGTAGTTTTGATCATTTTGGTTGTGATTGTTCCTCTACACAGTTAGAAAATGTAACTGTCTAATGATTATATGTAATGTTGAATGGATTAAATGCTTTATTATTGGTATAAGTGAATGGAAGGAATAGTGTTGGTGTTAGGTTTCATTTATTATTGAATTCAATGGTTTCCAAGATGTGTTGAGGAGTTTGCTCCTTGTTTAATGTTAACTGTTCCTACACAATCCACTCATACAATAGTGAAATGCTATGTGATTGAAAATTTCATACAACTAGTCCTTTGGCGTGTATTAAATACAATCCAGTCACTTATTGAATGCTTTGGTGACTACTGGTTTGACTGTCCATGCGTTACCGGTGTCTGAGATTCATTAAAGGATATAAAACCCTTCACTTTGGGGTTATTGTGTGTGGATTCAAATGTAGGTTTGATTTGGTTAATGTTTAGAAGAGATCAATAAATTATTTAAAGACAATCTTACATGTTTAGAGAGTTTTGAGAGGCACTTATCATGACTATACCCTCACAAACAGTGGCATAGATTGGTTTTACTAAGTTTCCTTTCTCTATTTTGAGGTTTCCTTTCTCTGCCGCAGGGGTACAGTCAGAGGGTTCATTGACAAAATGATCCTTTGAATGGTTACTATAAATATGAATGATTTGATATAGCATATTTCTCATTTTACTTGAATTTTGGAATAGCTTGTGCTTGTGCTGTAATTCTTGGTAGAAGTGAATGGAAGGAATAGTGTTGGTGTTAGGTTTCATTTATTATTGAATTCAATGGTTTCCAAGATGTGTTGAGGAGTTTGCTCCTTGTTTAAAGTTAACTATTCCTACACAATCCACTCATACAATAGTGAAATGCTATGTGATTGACAATTTCATACAACTGGTCCTTTGGTGTGTATTAAACAAAATAGAATTTTTAGCATATTATTATCATTCTATTTCTTTGTTGTAAACATGCCATTGGTTCAGTTTTGTAAATTTTTTTCATGTACAATTTTTTTTTCTATTTTTTCCATTTGATAACCACAGTCAACATTTCAAAACAGTGAATAACATCAAATAATGGAGATAAAGCATGGGCTAGGGCACGACACCAGTAGATTAAAACTGAACCAATGACATGTTTACAACAAAGAAATAGAATGATAATAATATACTAAAAATTATATTCTTTTTAATACACGCCAAAGGACCAGTTGTATAAAATTGTCAATCACATAGCATTTCACTGTGTTATGAGTGGATTGTGCAGGAACAGTTAACATTAAACATAGCCAGTGTTCTCTTTACTTTCTCAAATCTCTACAAGACAAGAGCATTAGAGTTGTATAATACATTGTTAGTATCCTCTTTCCATGGGTCCTAGGTCTTTGGGTCCATGGAAAGGAAATAGATTACAAAATACACTTCAAAACAAAGGAAAAACTTAGCAAATTCAATCTAACTCATTGTAGATAAAGGAACAGTCATGCTAATAGTTCCTCTAAGTCTTCCAAAACATTGATTGAACTCCCCTAAAGTCCTATTGGATCCCCAAATTGCTTAATCCAATCAACTTACATCAGGATCATGAGAAACTTCAAAGGATTAAAAACATTACTTGGAATAGTCAAATCATTATGCTTTCAAATCAATTACCTATCGACATATCCCTTGTGAGGGAGAGAAGCCAAACACATAAAGAACATGCACATAAACACAGATGCTGAAAAACTTAAATGGAATACACCAAGAAGTACCAAATGATGAATGCTCAATTGTTGTAATGGCAAAGCATCTGAACCATCCATTTCTAGAACTTGATTTTATAATCTAAATGATTTTTCTATAGTCGTAATGATTTTTCTAGAACTTGATTTTCTAGTCTTAATGATTTTCTATAGTCCTAATGATTTTTCTATAGTACTCTTAATGATTTTTCTAGAACTTGATTTTCTAGTCTTAATGATTTTTCTATAGTCCTAATGATTTTTCTATACTCTTAATGATTTTTCTTTCATCCTAATGTTTGTTGCTCTTGATAAATTAGGCCTTGAATTTGAATTTTTGTTCACTTTTTTATTTCAGCTTGATATTTCATTCATTTTTCATATACATAGAGACTACACATGTTGATAAAAAAAATGAGCTATTTGATTAAGGTTAACTATTCATGATTGTAAATAGTCAATATTTCTGATGGTACTCCTTGGTGTATTTCATTTTAAAATAATCATGTTTCTATGGCTATGATAAATGTCCCTTTGTGTTGAGAAAATTAGAGTTGAAAAAATGGTTACAAATAAATCATCCTTCTTCCACCAACATTCTAGTCAATGTACAAGTAACGAGTCATTCCATTCAAGAAAGACCATGTCTAACAATATCAATGCAGAACAAAATAAGGAGTATGCAAAATTTAGTGATTGTATCTTCCATTAGAGACACTTCATATGCACAGGTGATGAACATGCATATTTTCCTGAGCGCTATTGGGAGCTTAACCAGCAGCATATACCTTCTATGATCAACTCTTATATGCACAGGTGATAAACAT
Source organism: Chamaecyparis obtusa (assembly GCA_027943335.1). Classification (NCBI taxonomy): domain Eukaryota; kingdom Viridiplantae; phylum Streptophyta; class Pinopsida; order Cupressales; family Cupressaceae; genus Chamaecyparis; species Chamaecyparis obtusa. The sequence goes on from BSBK01008583.1 coordinate 105,293, forward strand.
TCAAATTTGCCTAAGCAGTACTTTTAGTAGTCCTCCTACACATGTACTATTGTGAAAATCATCACAAGTCCATTTTTTGGAGGGCTACTCAAAGTACACATGTTTGGAGATTTGAAGGAAACAAGAGAATTTGAAGAGTCACGAGTCTTAAGATTGTACTTAATATAGCCAAGCTTCATTCAATGGTACATTCAAACATGAAACAAACCATTCTTAAACCAGATTAAACTAGTAAACCAAAGGACATACTGATTATAAGTAAACTAGTAAACCAAAGGACGTGCTTTTACTACTAAGTCTCTGTTTGTTGGGCATATTGATTATAAGTACTTGACATATATCACAAATGTTGCTAATTAAGGTTGGCGGGATGATTACGCATATCCTGAAAAAAGACTATCAAATCATTATGCTTTCAAATCAATTACCTATCGACGCATGCCTTGTGAGGGAGAGAAGCCAAACACATAAAGAACATGCACATAAACACAACAACTAAAAAACTTAAATTGAATACACCAAGAAGTACCAAATGATGAATGCTCAATTGTTGTAATGGCAAAGCAATATTAGAACCATCCATTTCTAGAACTTGATTTTTCTATAGTCCTAATGATTTTTCTTATTTCTTGTCTGTGCTTGGTGACAGGATTTTGAATATTGTTGACATACTTAAATGGAATACACAATACCAAATGATGAATGCTCAATTTTTGTAATGGCAAAGCATCAGAACCGTCCATTTCTAAAATTTGATTTTGTATAGTCTTAATTATTTTTCTATAGTCCTAATGATTTTGAAAATTGTTGACAAAGAGTGTTTCTTTTTTTTATTATAGTATAAATGATTTTTCTATAGTCGTAATGATTTTTCTTATTTCTTGTCTTTTGTCCCTTTTTTATTTCCTATGTCTGTGCTTCGTGACAGGATTTTGTCACCTTCTTTTGATGGTATATTTCATTCAGTCTATGTGGAATACTATTTTGTTCACTATTTTATTTCAGCTTCATATTTCTTTCATTTTTCATATACACAGAGACTACACATGCTGATAAAAAAATGAGCTATTTAATTTAGGTTTACTTTTCATTATTGTAAATGGTTAATATTTCTTATGGTACTCCTTGGTGTATTTCATATAAAAATAATAAATGTAGTAACGATGGTGCGGTGCATTATTGATATATAGGCTCGATGACTCTTGTTAATGTGCCAAACTATCAATGTGGTGGTGGGCAGTGTGTGTTGAAGAATTCATGGATACCGAACAACCCTGGATGATAATTTTGGTGCTGCCCAAATAGAAAAAAGGTTGCTAATGTGTATATATTTAATGTTTCTAATGTAAATACTATTCATTATAATATAAGAACTAATGTAGACTAGTCATCACAGGGAAATAATGGTTGTGGATACTTTAGTTGGGTCGATGACAACTCATCTGCATCTATCCACCCATCTCCACTTATCTGCGATGAAGGATTTGAGTGTAAAACATGTCAGGCTAGGGAAAATTCTAAAATTATATTTTTACGATGCCTTCTCTGCATTGTAATAGCATATCTTTGTTGCGACCATATGCAGAGATGAACTCCAGAATTAGTTAGTTTTGTATTTTCATATTGTAACTAATATTTTAATATGGATATGGCGTAACTTCTCTTTGCCTCAAGTGCGCATATATATGGTTTACATCTTTTTTTAGAATAATTCATGTTTATGACTCAGGTGAGCCCCAATCTACTATCAATCACATGATTTAATGTATAGTGTGTTCTTGTTTATTCCATTTATTCCTTGACCTTGACTATGGATTGACTATCATTTTCAAGCTTGAGCATGGCTTCGTACCAAGCACCATCCATAGATTTGTATGCAACGCTGATTTACAAACGTAAATAATGCATTAAACATAATCTACGAACGTTGTGTGGTATGAATTCTTGCAGAAGTTTGAGCATCCTCCCTTTATTCCACTAAGGGATTGGAATGAGTTCATTTTTTATGCAAAGGAGAAAGGGGATACTCAAAGAGGAATTACACCAGCAAATGGGAGAAGAAGGTATAAACATTTTAATAGATTTTTATTATTAAATAATGAAATTTGCATATACTAGTGTTCTAAGCGTCCTCATTACATGATTTAAGGTCTTAGTCCATGGACAAATTAAATTAGACTTAGTATCCAAAACACATAAAAAACATGCACATAAACACGACAACTGAGAAACATAAATGTAGATTTCACAATAGCTAAGAAACATAATTGTAGGCATCTTAGTCATAATCTTTTGGACACAACGTAATTGAGTTGTGTACCCAAGCGATGGAGAGAAACTTCTGCACCCCCGATTCCATGTTGAATACATCTGTTGGAGGACCTTGTATTCATGAGCAACATATGTAGTCAACTTGGAATCAAAGGTTCAGGAGTTTCTCTCCATCGTCTGGGTATACAACTCAATTACGTTGTCTCCAAAAAATTGTGACCATGATGCTTACAATTATGTTTCTCAGTTGTTGTGTCCTAGGACCCCTTATGATCCTTTACAACCATTTACAATCCCTAAGAATACATCTTAGAGGTCTTAAAATGTCGTAAAGGGTCATAAGAGGCTCCTAGGAGGGGCCAGATGAGCTTCCACCTTCACGTGGTTAGCCCTGTTAAGTAGAGAATGTTAAACTCCATGTCGGGTACCATTATAAGGCATGGAGTGTGGTCATAACCATATTACCATAATAATGACTTAGCCTATAAAATTATGAATAAAATATTGCAGGTGCACCCAGGATTGGCCTAGGCACCCAAGTTCCTACCAAAGGAACCCAAGTCAAACCCAGAGGAGAACAAAAGTAGAACTGGAACCCAGCCTCAAACAAAGAACCGGATAACTTGGCTTTTTTCTAATTCAAGTTTATTTCTGAATTCTTCTCTAATTACAACCTAATTATTCCATATTTTGTTTTCCAATTTTCCTTCTTCCTCACTCTAAATTATGTTATGTTGTTATTTCCTTTTACTAATTGTGCTATTTCAAGGATCACCACCCATGAATTGGTTAAGATGATGAATGTTGTCAATGCCTTTATTACCAAGGAATCATCACCCGCCATTAATGAATATTAATGATCATTGTTTGTGTATGCTAATCACCCAAGTCTTTGGCTATGATTTTCATGTTGTTCGGTTTGTCAAAAGTGGGGGTATGACATGTTGGTTGGATTATAACATATTGACACTTACACCATGAAGAAGACAAATGATTAAATAGAAAGAGAGGACCAACTAAACCATCTTGTGGTCAGTCTATATCACATTGAGAAACAACATCAAGACTTGAGAATCAAAATAATCAAAAGTTTCTTCAAGACCATAAATGATCAACAACATTCCATCAGAAAATAAAACACTAATCTATGTTATCATTAAGCCATAAAATATGTCTTTAAAGTTTAGAAGCATCACAAAAACTTTCAAGAAACATAGTACTATCCAAAATATGTCTTTAAAGTTTATTTCTAATGATTATGATGATGTTGATGTTGATGTCTATAATTTATTTCACTTACTGATGCTTGCCTAGATTAAATTTTGAATTGCCAGGCTAGAGAACACTTTCAAAGTTTAGGGTCTATTCCACATGATACTCTTAGTTACAGTTCAAATGCAACTCAACATATTTTTCATGCTGGGCAACCCACTATAGAAACTCACCAGCAAGTGAAATTTAATGTTGTGAATCTTGGCATTGTTAATGTTATTACTTTTCCTCACGTTTCATATTTTTGAAAATGTTTCTTGGCACTATCTTCTTTTTCAATTCCTATATTTGCATCTTTTTAAATCATTAACTTAAGCATTACATGTCTTTGTTCAAATATTTTTGTAACACTATATTATATCTTATTCTTATTACAATATTCTTTGTTGTGGGGCAAGAGGTCAATCTTCATTCTCTTCATTGTGGGGGACAGTGAAGATTTCTCTGACAAATAGCAGGTCTTCTTTACTATCTTATAATAACATGCTAAACTGATAAAGGTGTTAAGGGCATTTAATATGCAATTACTAATAGATTAAGCATATTATTACTATGCTTAATGTTCCATTTAAATGCATTTAACACAAAAAAACAAATTTACAAAACTAAACCAATGGCATGTTTACAACAAAGATGTGTTGAGGAGTTTCCTCCTTGTTTAATGTTAACTATTCCTACACAATCCACTCATACAATAGTGAAATGCTATGTGGAAGGGATGGTTGATAGTGTTCCTTGAGGGAAGGGGGATTGTGAAAGACTTATTATCATTGTATTGTGTATTTCCAATATGTTTGGATGTAGGGCAGACCAGGAGAATGAAGGATCACTCACTGATTGCATGATAACCTGATTTTGAAGGGTCACTAGTTGAGGGGACAGTCAAGGTCTGGATGATTGGGCCATTGGAGGACCCTATTTCTTTGTATTAATTTCTATTCAAATTGGATGCATGGATTTCTTGTGAATTATCGGCTACTATTTATCCTGCAACTGCATCTATAAATCTGCATATACTTCTCTAGGGTTGTAAGCCACTTAGAGATCAAAATAGAGAAACTAAATCAAAATCATTCTTTGTCCTATTTCCTTTTAACAAAGTCTCAACTATCAATGATACAATATATTTGATGCCCTAAGATATTAATACAAATGACGCCTAGCTAGAAGCTCACGGGCTGTCCATTTGATAACCACAGTCAACATTTCAAAAAAATGGATATTCTTGAGTACAAGCAACAATAACATCAAATAGTGGAGTTAAAGCATGGGCTAGGGCATGACACCAGTAGAATGTGGTCATTTCAGTGACAACAATATACAATGGCATCATTAAATGTGCCAGTAATATCAACAAACGTGAATCCAAACATTTGAAAACCAATGGCATGTTTACAACAAAGGTCTAATAGAACTCCCAACAATTATTAAACATACTTTATTTGATATGATGAATTCTTAAACAATTAAGGTTGGAGTAGACATAGTTATCACACATTTTTTTGTGTGATACAAGGAAGATTTGGCTAGGTCAAATCTTCCTTCGTGCTAGTAGTCTATAGAATTAGACCTTTATTAACAATTGATCATATTAGATAACTAGTATGTTAAAGAATTGTTGGGACTGGTCCTTTAGCGTGTATTAAATAGAATAGAATTTTCATCATATTATTATCATTCTATTTATTTGTTGTAAACATGTCATTGGTTCAGTTTTGTAACTTCACTGTTGTATGAGTGGATTGTGCAAGAATAATTAACATTAAACAAGGAGCAAACTCCTCAACACATCTTGGAAACCATTGAATTCAATCATAAATGAAACCTAACACCAACACTATTCCTTCCATTCACTTCTATAAAGAATAAAGCATTTAATCCATTAAACAAATGTTACATATAATCATTAGACAGTTACATTTTCTGACTGTGTAGAGGAACAATCACAACCAAAATGATCAAAACTACTTTCACCCTTGCACAAGCTATTCCAAACTTCAAGTAAAATGAGAAATATGCTATATCAAATCATTCATATTCATAGTAACCATTCAAAGGATCATTTTTTCAATGAACCCTCTGACTATACCCCTGTGACAGAGAAAGGAAACCTCAAAATAGAGAAAAGAAACTTAGTAAAACCAGTCTATGCCATTGTTTGTGAGGGTACAGTCATGATAAGTGCCTTTCAAACCTCTCCAAACATGTAAGATTTTCTTTAAATACTTTATTGATCTCTTCTAAACATTAACCAAATCAAACCTACTTTTCAATCCACACACAATAACCCCAAAATGAAGGATTTTGTATCCTTTAATGAATCTTAGTCACTAGTAATGCATGGACAGTCAAACTAGTAGTCTCCAAAGCATTCAATAAGTGATTGGATTGTATTTAATACATGCCAAAGGACCAGTTGTATGAAATTGTCAATCACATAGCATTTCACTATTGTATGAGTGGATTGTGCAGGAACAGTTAACATTAAACAAGGAGAAAACTCCTCAACACATCTTGGAAACTATTGAATTCAATAATAAATGAAACCTAACACCAACACTATTCCTTCCATTCACTTCTACCAAGAATAAAGCATTTAATCCATTCAACATTACATATAATCATTAGACAGTTACATTTCCTGACTGTGTACTAGCGGAATAGTCTCGACCAAAATGATCCAAATATTTGAAAACAATGAATCAATATCCTTGATCACAAGCACCAATAACATCAAATAATGGAGATAAATCATGGGCTAGGGCACGAAACCAGTAGAATGTGGTCATTTCAGAGAGCATTCATGATCAAATAAAATGCAATGCATTTGAAATTTGCAGTCGAATATGATGTCAAATGCTCGAAAGATGAAGAAATCACATACAAAGAACATGACATTGGATCAGTTTTGTAAATTTGTTTTTTGTGTAATTAGTAATTGGAAGATTAAATGCAGATAACACCTTTATCAATTTAATTAGCATGTTATTATCATATCAGATAAAGTATGTTTAAGAATTGTTGGGACTAGTCCTTTTGCGTGTATTAAACATTATAGAATTTTTAGCATATTATTATCAATCTATTTCTTTGTTCTAAACATGCCATTGGTTCAGTTTTGTAGATTTTTTTTTGTGTTAAATGCATTTTTCGTGAGGAGGGGCCATGTTCTGAGGAGATTGATGAAGATTGTGCACCTCAAAAACCAATTCATAAGGTACCAATCATGTTTCCTATTCGCTTATATCTTTGGATTGGTAAATCTCCTTATAAGTTTCATGTCCTTTCTTTTGATTACTATGGATGAGATATATATCTTACATTTAACATTCAACTTCTTTACATTTTAGAACATGTAGTGTGTTTTTTGAGGATTTTACCAAATCAACTTTTAACATAAACCGAAAACATGAAACTGATATCTTGCCTTTTCAACTTGACAAAATATTGCATTTGATCAATAACTGCAAGCAACTGAATGATAAATCCACATACCTGTATCTTTGTAAAATACCTAGAACATCAAAAAGATGGCTAAGTGGCTGCCACCATGATTTTTATCTACTTAACATGGGAAAAAAAAGCACCAAAAAGAATCAAATAGAAAACATGATTGGTCATTTCAGAGAGCATTCATGATCAAATAAAATGCAATGCCTTCTCTCACACTTGATCATCTTTCACCCACTCATTTTCTCCCACTCCTTTTCTCTACAATCGAAATAAAAATGATTTTGGCTGTTTCAAAATAGTGAATCAATATCCTTGAGCACAAGCACCAATAACATCAACTATTTTGATCTGTGGGTACCCTAATGTTGGCAAGAGTTCTTTTATTAATAAGATTACTTTGCAAGCTTGAAGAAGTGGTATATTTTGGCAAATGAAGAGTGGAAAGACGATGATGTTCCTTAGATCATGGATGGACACAATGTTGTAGACAAAATGGGAAGACATCTTTTTATCCTGGCTTTGGATCCTTCGACAATTGGGGTAGGATCCAAACCTGGGCTAAAAAGATGTATTCCTTTCTGTTGTGGAATATAGGCTCTGCTGCTGCAACAACGACAGACTACGATGTAGATATCACAACAGCTGAGAAACATAAATGTAGGCATCATGATCACAATTTTTTGGAGACACAACATAATTGAGTGCTATTCCCAGATGATGCAAAGCAACCACTACTTTGCATCGTTTGGGAAAACCACTCAATTATGTTGTGTCTCCAAAAAATTGTGACCATGATGCCTACATTTATGTTTCTCAGCTGTTGTGTCCCAGGACCCCTTATGACCCTTTACGATCCCTAAGAATACATCTTAGAGGTCTTAAAATTTTGTAAAAGGTCATAAGAGGCTCCTATGAGGGGCCAGGTGAGCTTCCACCTTCACGTGGTTGGCCCTATTAAGTAGAGAATGTTAAACTATTCTCGAAATGAAGAGAAGCTCAATAATTTAAGGTCTCAATCCACGGAGATGCTGAAAAACAACGAGAATCAATGATGGAGAGTTTTCAAATTTTGAGAAGACGTATATGGAGTGGAGGCCAGATTGAGTACCAATGCAGAGATGATGATTCAATAACCTACATCTATAAAACCTTCACAGTTATCCCTTCTTGTGCCTCCACTCATTCCTCTTCTCAAAAATAGTTATCTAGAAACTTTGGATACTATTTCTCATCCATGCATGAAATGTGCTAGTGATCATATAAAATTACTTTAGGCCTCCAGTATTGATGAGATGTACAAGTGTAAAATGTTTTTGCAAGATTGGGATCAATTTGTACAGTGTACATAAATGCAAGGCGGTGATTATTCTTGATGATCGACAGGTATAAGTCTTCCAGGCCTTACCCAGTAGCTAGGACTAAAGATAATACAACTCAAGAGACCATCATAGGTTGTCTCTTTCTTCGATCTATATTATTGATAGAATTTTTTACCTTTCATTAGCTCATCAAATCTAGGGATTTGAAAGAATTTAATAGAATATTTTCATGACAATGTATATTATTTAAGTTGACATTGCATGAATTTATCTACTTCGTGCACTTGTAGACTATTAGGACAGCAATAAAGAAGCATCTCATCCCATGGCCATGCTTCCTTATCACCATCCTCATATTCTACAAGTGCGCGAAGTAGATAAATTCGTGCAACGTCAACTTAAATAATATACGTTGTCATGAAAATATTCTATTAAATTCTTTCAAATCCATGGATTTGATGAGATAATGAAAGGTAAAACATTATGTCAATAATATAGACCGAAGAAAGAGACAACCTATGATGGTCTCTTGAGCTGTGTTATCTTTAATGTGCATATCCGTCAATTTTTTGACACTTTATAATTCATTTCAATGGTAGTGCTATACATCAGACATCATTTTCCATCAGAATATAGACCAACACATCGCCTATCTGATAGATCAAATGTCAGAGAAAATACTTTACGACAATTATTGCGATAGTAATGCTATACGTCCGACAGGGCAACCTGTCAGAGATATGCTGCACTACCGTCGCTCTTCCAATAGTTAAAATGTCGTAGATATGCAATTTTTGACAAACAGTTCTGACACTAATGCTCCATCACCGATGGGTTTATCTCTCAAAAATTGTTTGCAAATCTATCGCTATACCAACAGTTCTAATGTCAGAAAGGATATCTTTTTGACAGTTAGTTCCGACAGAGATTGTGTATTTCTGATAGTTCTTTGTGTCAGAATTATGATAGATGAACCGTAGGAAATGCCATAACAAATTTGTTTTCATGTGCAAGTTTTTGACGTAATGGGGTATCGGTAAACCGATGGATATCTCTTTCGTCACAATTTCCAATGCAAAAACTACGATGGACACATGTGTCGAAATGCCAACAAATTACCATTGCAAATCTGACAAATGGTCGTCGGAATTTGACCTCAAATGTACTAGTGGTGGCATAGAGTTTGAAAGGATTTTTTTTAAAGACCATTAATTCACCCCCCTCTCAATGATCTAATGGCTGACAAAATTCAAGATTGATCAAATGGAGAAGGATGAAATGTGTTAGAGACACATCTTTCGAGGAAGCTTGAAGCAACAAAATGAACAATGGAGATTAAGAGGAAAAATATAATGGATGAGATGAAAACAGTTTATGACATCTATTTAAAGAGACATGAGATTCATTATTGAGTCTGGAGATTATTAAAGATAGCAAGAGAATTCATGTGAAAGGAAGTTTTCATGCACCACTGATAAAACTAGTTAGAGAAAGAACCAAGTTGAACTGTAGGCATTACCGAGCCATAGGGTATTATTCATTGAGCTGAATATGTTGAAGGATATGAAGGATTGAAGTGATTATTGATCAGAGGAGGTATTTTGAGCTTAGCATAGATCTGAAAATCTACAAATCTAAGTTGTTTTTGAATTAGATCATTACTGTATCATTTTAACCATTGTTACACCTAAATCTCTTAACTGAGTGGACTTAACAGTCTTATTTGTATTTCAATATGACATTCCATGAGTTTTGATGGTTTTCTTGTTGACCCGATAGTGAATGTTGGTCAAGAGTTAACTATTAGTGACAAATCCTTTAACCAGATCACACCTCATAGTGTGTTTTGTAACCTTTAATAGGGTTGGCTCCTAACTGAGCTCACTTCAGAAGAGTGAAATATTTTGGGTTAGCAGACCCAAGTGGTTTTTCCCTTAGCATGGTTTCCATGTTAAAATCCTTTTGTTATGTGTATTTTATATGATTGGATTTTTGTTTTTCTTTACACATTTCATTTATGGATTAATCGATAAAAACGGTATTGAATTTACTGTTATTTGGTAAATGAACATAAATTTATTATTGAAAGATTACTGAGTTGATTATTTATTTGAAAAAATTTTATCATATACATCTGGGAGTTTGGGACTATAGGATAACTAGAATTAACTGATTCACCCCCCCCCCCCTCTCAGTTATCTAACAATTGGTATTAGAGCTTGTGTGCTTGAAAATGAAGTTTGAAGGACTTGAGCTAAAGATCACGATATGTATAAGAGAGAGGTGTCAAAGCTGAACAAAGACAACTTCTCGACATGGAAAAGAAGAATGAGGTTGCACATATCTGTGAATTGGAGAATTTGCAGTATTTCACCTAGACAATGCTTACATACAACCGACAACTGGACCTTTGACTATTGATCAGCTAAGAGATAGACATGAATACAATATGACAATGATATCTAGATTGTTTCTCCCTTATCTGGTGTAGAATTTGAAGATGTCAAAGCATGTACTTTAGAAAAATAAATGTGGGAAAAACTGACACTAGTCCGCGGAGGAGATATGAATGTGATGAGAGAAAGAGCTGAAATCCTTAGAGGAAGATTTGATGATATGAAGATGAAAGAAGGAGAAAACATTTCACAGTATAGTAACTGAATAATGGAGGTTATCAATGCTATTCGAGGAGAAGGAGGTGTTATTGGTGAAGACATTTTTGTGAGTAAAATTCTTAGAACCTTGTTGCCTGTCTATGCTATTAGAATCTCTACAATTCATGAAATGAGATCTGCACTAGGTAATTTTCTTACACTTGGTAGCCTAATTGGTAAATTGACTAATTTTTAGTTGAATAACTATGATAACAGTATTGTACCGAGTGTTTAGTCTGCATTTATGTCATCCTTGAAAATTATAAAATTAAGCAGTAAACATATGATAAGGAATGAAAGTGACAATGACAGTGACAGTGATGAACATGTACTCAAGATGAACTTGAAGCACTTATGGCTAGGAGGCTGAAAAAAGGTAAAGGAAGATATAAAGGGAAATTATCTCTAGCATGTTTTAACTATAAAGAAATTGGTCATATTGCAGCTAGATGTCCTAACAGGAAATATGATGACAAAGACAAAGACAATGACTGATCTGGTGAAAGAAAATTTGATAGAAGAGATAACTGAGATCACAAAGGCAATCGACACTATGATAGAAGAAAAAAATGATACTACAAAAACAAAGGGAAGAGGCATGTTACCTTGTTAAAGATGATGATGATGACATCGACACTAAAACTGATAAAGATATTGAAGTAGTATTCGTAGCTTTGAAAGAAGATTCAGAAAGGTATGTAGAGAGAGAACTTATTTCTAAAGTTAGCAAGAATGATACATGGATTATTGATAGTGGATGTACACATCATATGACTAGTGATGAGGAAAATTTTGAATTCCTTGAACACTATAATGGAGGATCTGTTAAAATGGGTAATGCTACACCTTGTCAAGTAAAAGGAAAAGGATCTATATATCATGTTGAACAATAATATTAAATGTGAAAATGCATATTGGGTAAAGGGACTTAACTATAATCTATTGAGTGTAGCACAGTTGAATAACTTAGGTCACCGAGTTACATTTGAAAGTAGGAAGGTGAAGATCTATGATGGAACATGAAAGTTGGTCGGTACTAGTGAGCAATCTAATGGTAATCTATTCTATCTTGACAATGCTGAAACTTCTTATTTAATGGCTAGAACTGAAGATGTGTGGTTGTGGCATAAAAGGTTGTGTCATGTGAATTTTGACAACATGGTTAAGATCAGTAAGAAAAGAAAAGTTAGAGGTTTACTGAGCTTATCTAAACCTGACCATGTCATGTGAAAACAATGTCAAATGGGAAAAATGTCAAAATCTAGTTTTAAGAGAAAGACCTATTCATCTAAAGCTATTTTGGAGTTGGTTCATACCGACTTATGTGGTCCTATGAGAATGCAGAGTTATTATGGTGATAAATACTTTATTCTTTGTTGATGACTATTCTAGGATGATGACAGTTATGTTTTTGAAAGAGAAATTTGAAACTTTCAAAATGTTTAAATGGTATAAATCTAAAGTGGAAAAGATTTAAAATGCTTAAGATCTAATAGAGGAGGTGAGTTTATTTCTAATGAATTCACTAACTTTTGTAATGAGCATAGAATTAAAAGATATGTTTCTACACCGAGAACACCGCAATAGAATGGAATTGTTGAAAGAAAGAATAGATCTATAGTTGATTGTGCTAGAACACTTATGATTGAAAAGGATGTTGCACAAATGTACTGGAGAGAAGCTATTAGCACTGTTGTATACACATTGAACCGAGTAAAACTGAAGAAGGATTCAAACAAGACACCTTATGAGTTATGGTTTGGGTACACACCTAATGCAAGTTATTTCAAAAATTTTGGAAGTAGATGTCACATTCTAAAAGATGATAGAAATGGTAAATTTGATTCTAAAGATGATGAAGGAATATTTTTGGGATATTTTACTAAGAGAAAAGCTTATAAATGTTTGAATAAAGTTTCTAACAAAATTATTGAAAGCGCTAATGTGAAAGTTGATGAGTTTGGTGAGAAAAATGATAAAGAAAGCAAGAAAGAACCAGAAGACTATGGTAGATATACATTCATTGACCTACCCGACCCTCTACCTGAGAGATAGGTTGAAGCTACCAAGAAATAGGATAAAGACACAGAGCATCAGCCTATAGATACCAAGAATCATGAAATTTCTTCTGAGGAAGAAATTGAACTTGTACCGACTGATGAACAGAGAAGAGAGAAAGTATTAGCTAAATTTGTAAGAAGACACCATCCACAAAACCAAATTAGTGGAGACAAGAAAGGTGGCATGATGACATGAATTAAGTTGAGACAAAACACATGTTTAGTGTGTGAATTTGAACCTAAAAATGTTACAGATGCACTTGAGAATGAGGAATGGATTAAAGACGTGAATGAAGAAATTGAGTAGATAGAGAAAAAAAAAATGGACATTGGTACCAAGACCGGGTGATAAAAATGTAATTGAAACCAAATAGATATTTAGAAACAAGTTGAATGAGAATGGTGAAGTGACTAGGAACAAAGTAAGACTTGTATGCAAAGGATATGCACAAGAAGAAGGTATAAATTATGGTGAGAATTTTGCACCAATTTCTAGACTTGAAGGAGTTAGAATACTACTTGCATATGCTGCACACAAAGGATTCATAGTATATCAAATGGATGTTAAATCTGCATTTCTAAATCAAATACTTGAGGAAGAGGTTTATATTGAACAACCTGAAGGTTTTTTTGATCCAAATAAGAAGAACATGGTATGTAAATTGCACAAAGAACTCTATGGACTGAAACAAGCACCGAGAGCATGGTATGAAAGATTGCATGCTTATCTTATTAGTATTGGATTTGTGAGAACAAGTGACAATAGCAATTTGTATTTGAAAGGTGAAACTGGTGATAATATACTTATTGCTGAAATTTTTGTTGATGACATTATATTTGGAGGACATGATAATATTTGCAAATATTTTGCTGATGAAATGAGAAAGAAATTTGAAATGTCAATGTTTGGAGAGATTAAATTATTTCTAGGTTTTCAAATTCTACAACAAAAGGAAGGGATATTCATAACACAATCAAAGTACATAAAAGAAGTGTTGAATAATTTTGGAATAGAAGATTCAAAACCAGTAGGTACACTGATGGTCACAAGATGCAAATTAACAAAGGATGATTAGTCAATCGAGGTAAATCAGACATTATATAGATCAATGATTGGAAAACTGATGTATGTTATGCATAGTAGACTGGATATTGCACATGTTGTTGGGATTGTAAAAATATTTTCTCCTAATCCTAAAGAATCACATATGACTTTTATTAAGAGGATTATGAGATACTTGAAGAACACAGATAAGTATGGTTTATGATATAAGAAAGAGGGAAATTTTGAGCTACAAGTTTACACCAACGTAGATTGTGCTAGAAATATTGATGACCGGAAGCACACTACTAGTGGAGCATTATTTTGGGGAGAAAGGTTAGTTACTTGGATAAGTAAGAAATGGGCATGTATTTCTCAGTCTGCTACTGAAGTAGAATATGTTGTCACTACTGCTAATTGTTTAAATATTACATGGATAAAACAATTGTTGAAAGGCATGAATGAAGTGATCACTGATCTAGTGATTATATATTGTGACAACACAAGTGCTATAAACATTTCCAAGAATCTGGTGATGCATGCTAGGACAAAGCATATATCTATTAAGTATTTTTTTGTTTGAAGGAACAAGTACAAGAAAAGAAAGTGAAACTGGAGTTTGTGAAATCAAAAGAACAACTTGTAGACATATTTACTAAACCCTTAACAAAGAATACATTTGAGTACTTGAGGACTAGACTAGGGGTCCATCCTGTGTTTGTCAGTCACTAAGGTGATCAGGAGGTTGCATCAACCTATACTTTATCATAAAATCAAATGATGTTGATGCATATTGTTCACACTTTAGGTTTCCTAAGGTTGTGAAAGCTAGAACAAGAAAATTGTATATTTGTACATTAAGGTACATCATCTGAACCGAACAATAGAGATATTATTGGCTATTGGAGAGATATTTATTATTTTTTGCATTGTTGTCAAAGGGAGAGAAATATTCATATGAGATATCAGTTAGAGAGAACACAATGAAGGGAGAGAAAGTCTAATATCTATCTAGTGGGAGAGAGAATTAAAGAAGTATCAAGGAAGAAGAAGATAAATTCGTAGGGAGAGTCTGCCTGAAATGGTGAAATGTTATGTAGTGATTAAACATATTAAATGATCAAGCTAGGGAGAGCTTACCAAGCTACAACATTTACTGATAGAGTTGTAGTATAGATGTTTGGTATTCTATGGCATATTTCATATTTATGTTACCATCAATGCCAAAGGGAGAGATTGATAATCTACAACTGATTGAATAATTTGATGAGCTGAATAAAACAAGTGAAAGATAGTGATTATATGCTGAGTAAATCCAGCTAGTATATGCTGAGTAAATCCAGTGTTGAACGGACATCGGTATTAGCCGAGGAAATAGTTTTTGTGGCGACTGAGCTTTCTAGTGGAGACCAAGGAGTTGAACACAGTATTGACTGAGCGTCAGTATTTTACATTTGAGGGAGAATTCAAATTTACAGCCAACATCATTGAATTCTTGGATTATGTAAAATGTGTTGACTTTATTTATTGATTGTATGAAAGCATTTAATGCACTATAAAATGTTTTATTGTAAATCTTTTAGGAGATTTGAGATATTTCTAGAAGGATAGCCGAAGAACATAAAGTTGGAAGGATTTGCTGAATCTGACCTAACCCTGAGATCTACGAAGGAGATTAAGCGGCAAAAGATGTATTGACCTAATTGAGGAAGTATTAAGGAAACCTAAGCTAGAGGTTGAGAAGAGAGAGGATGTTGGAAGTGTTGTTGATGTTATTGACTATCTAAGAAGAGAAGGCTAAAGGAGAAGTGTTGTGATTGCTTGAAGACAGTTCCGAGCAGATTAGTGATGGTGATGGTAAAGGTTCATAGTCAGTAAGCCAACATATGTGTACGGAATTGGATCTGATATTTGCAAAGTGATTTGTATGTTTTTTAGAACAATATTACTGCTACTTTCTAACCATTGTATCAGTCAAAATCCTTTTAACAGAGGTTGACCTAACAGTCATAGGTATAAATCCTTTGAACAAGGTTGCATTCTAATGGAGTGTATGTAAGTCCTATAACAAGGCACACTTTTAACAGAGTGGTTTAAATCCTTTAACCGGGTCACACCTGACAGCGTGTTTGTAACCTTTGACAGGGTTGGCTTTTCACCGAGCTCACTTCAGAAGAGTGAACATAATAGTAACATGTTACAAATTGGTTTTTCCCAATTTGGTTTCCACTATAAATCTTGGTGTTGATACTTGTGTGAATGTTTTGGTTTGAACATTTCTCTGTTTTACAAGTTAGATACTATTGGATAAGTGGACTGCACTGGTATATGTTTCTGTTATGCAATCAGTAATGACCGAGTAGCTGTTGGTTATTAGATCTGATTTGTTGAAGAGTTTAAAGTTTCTTTTTATACATATGGACCTGAGAACAACTGATTCACCCCCCTTTCTATTGTTCTAAATCATATTAACATGAGATGGAGTAGTATTGGGATGGGTGTCCTCCCGAGAAGTCCTAGTGCTTGACCTTTGTGAGCATCACCTAGATGAAATGAGTTCTAAGTTTTGTAGGTATTATCATGAGAGATGGGTTCTTGTTAACCACTACTCATGAAACATGCGTCAACGAGTTTGACTAAAAAGACTACACAGTTAAATCCTGATAGCAATATCATAATTTGACTTTCTATGCAAAATCAGTGATCATAGTGAGAGAAAACAACCATAGGGCCCTTCAATGGTTATGTAGGAATGACTACCATAATTTTTTATTTAATAGTAAAAGGAATATTAAAGGCCAAATTCTGAACAATACAAGCAAGATCCCTGAATTATTTATTTATTTATTTCCTTCTAGAATACCCAAGCTTTATGAGGCATAATGAGAGACCATAAAAGGTGAATATAAGGATTAAAAGTGGGAGACCATTTAATCCAGAATTTAAAAAAAGGATGAAGGAAAAACCTAGGAAATGGAATAGACATTCAAAAAATGGGCACATGTCTCCCCCATGTACTTGCAATCAAAGAGGACTTTTTTTAGTTCTGAAATTGACTTCTATTAGAGAGAGTAATTTTGGGACTAGTAGTTTAGATTATGTTATATTTAATGGGAGGAATTTAATGTTAGGATATCTTTTCTACACAATGATTTTGAAGAAGAGTTGTACATGAAGAAAATCAAAGACTTCCAGAAAGTACGTAAAGAAGATTTTCTATTTATATTGAATTGAAGCATGCTTGTGCCAAAATTAGTTCTATATAAATTGTATTTAAATTTGATTATTTAATAGCTAAGAAAAATAATTTGATGTGAAACTAGTCATTATGTATGTTATAGTGTTTTTGAAAATAATATATTTATGTAACTTTTATTGTACATTAATGATATGATACGAATGTAAACTAGCATGGTTGTAGTTTAACACTTAAAATAACAAATGTAAAAGAAATTTTTAGTGAAGGATTTGGGCATTGAGAAGAAAATTCTTAGAATGAAAATTATCAAAGAAAGTAAAAATATTAAAATAAAATTATTGCATGAGAACTATATAGAGAAGATATTGACTGTAACATTGTTGTCACTTTGATTAAATATACTCAACCATGGGGTATGTGTTTTAGTTTCATAAGGGAAGTGTTTAGTAGATTGTATAAGGTAGTGAATCTCTCCACTTCATAAGCTTAGAAACATATCTCCCTTATTGAATGATTTAAACAAATTTTATTGTTATGATAAATTTTAGCTAAACTAGGAAGTAAACAATTTTTTATTTATTTATTTTATATAATGAAAACATAACTGCACTTCATCTTTAAAAAAATTCTAATGAATATAATACATATAGAGCTTCAATATAATTTTATGAGAAGTGCACTTGAATAAGGTAAGATAAAGTTGAAGAATATTATTATAGGCTAGATGTGTTAAAAAAAATTGTTGTGAAAGTGAAACTGGATATTTTTAGAGCTTCTCATGGTTTGGTAAACATATGCCTTAATAATTTTTTTTAATTTGTATTTATCTTGGTGGCAACACGGGTGTTAAGGAACCAGAGCAGTAAAAGGAGCTGAAGCAGGTTTGGAGGTAATCCAATAGAGAGCGGGAGTCGAAGTAGGTTTAGAGATGGGGAAGCTAGGGTTTCTATAGATGTTGGCAAGGAAGGAGACTCATACGAAGCTAATGAAAACACAGTTCTATGGGGGGGCTCAACTCTTGGAGGCTCTATTTTTAGCACCATTTTTTTTTCTTTAGTGTGGAAGCCATGGAAGAAGATGAGGGATGCGAAAACTATAGGAGAAGATTTCCTCTTCTCCTCTTTGTGTCCTCTCTTTTCTTTGCTAGTTACAGTTATTTCAAGACCTTTGTATAGATTTTTTGAGGATTTTTTTTCTTTGAGTGGGATTATGGTGGAGAAACTTGTTCTCTCTAGATCATTTCCAGATATACTTTGCGTAATGATCACATCTAGAAAAGCATGTCTATAAAAATAGAGAGAAATGCTAAAAGATAAGATATGAAAACTAAAGGTTCATGATATGCAAACTAGAGTTGTAAAAGAAAAGTGGAGCCCAACTCTAGACAAAAATAAACTAAATTTTCTTAACTAAGTGCACCTAAGCTAGGCATGCATATGAAAACATGTGCTCAATTATACATAAGATTATTCATTATAATATTCTTGAAGATGTACACAATTAATTTTTGCAACAATACTAAAATACACCTTAATGCAATAAAGCTATGTATGTACAACATAAATGCATGTGCTAACAATACTAATAATTGTATTACAAAAGTCTACAACTAGATAAAACTAACCTTCATCCCTTACATTTGAATCTTTATCATTTACTAAATTGATGATGTGTAAATATTACTTCACATTTTAATGTTATTACATGATATTTAGATAATATTTTAAAATTGATCTTAATGAACTATTTGACATGCTTGATTATCATCATAAAAACTTAAATTGGAATCTACACATTTATTATTAAAATGTTAGTGCATTTATCTACTATAACTAGTAGATGTTAAAAGAATAATTTATGCTTATATGCCTTTTTTATATCTTACCTAAATTTTATCCATTCATGAATATTTAGTGTCACTACTTCCTATTGATATACTCTACCAAATAGTTTACATTCAACACACATTTCACAAGGTTATCTACAAGAATTGTACATATACTCTATCAACTTACATCCAAAATTTATTATAAAAAAATTGCATGATTCATTTATTTGGCATGCCTAGAACTATAATAATTGAACTCACTAAAGATTTACTAAAAAGAGTAGTAAGGGATGTATACAAATCTATCATCATATTATCATCAAAAGAATTAGTTTATGCCCTATCTAAACTTAAATAACACAAAATTTTCATGAAAGATGTGCGAGAGGGAATTTTTTGAAAGGAAATGTATGGGGGACTCATTATCCACCTTAGTTCACTAAAAAAATTGCAATCCTTTGTAAAGAAAAAGTTTGCACAAGTGATCATATTTTTTTACTTTTTTTATGATTACTCACAAAAATATTAAGTAATTTTTTCGAGAATAAGGATGAAATCTTTGATGCATTGAAGAATTTTAAATCCCTTATGAAAAATCAAAAAGTTTCATGATCAAATGCTTAAACATTGACCCTTGAGAATAATTTTTTAAAAGAGATTGTTAGAATTATTATGATATGAATGACATGAAAAGAAAATGGAGTAGAGGAATAGAAAGGGTATAAAATGGTAGAAATGACAAGTATGTTTCAAAGAAAGGGGTTATTACATTCTTCTTGTGGTGATCAAACTTCTACAATAGTATAACTTGTTAATCAAAGTCCTACTTAAAATGACAACTCCATGTGAATCTTTGTAAGAGAGAAAACCTACTATTAATCATTTTGAAGTTTTATTATATTTAGCGCTAATCCAAAGACTCAAAAGATAGATCCAAAACTATGTCATGTATTTATTCTAGATAAAGTGAACAAAGTAGGTCTTACATGTTGTTTACTCCAACTAATAATAATGTTATGTCAAGAAATTATTTTTGATTAAAGGGGATTTTATGGTCATCAAGAAGGCCATATTGAGATGTTGAAATGTATTTTGAATGATGGTGTTATTCATGATATTGATAATGCGTAGACCACTAATATTACTATTTCAAGTGCTAGATATCAACCAAGTAGCCCCTCATCTAGTATTTTAGTTGCAAGTACAATTCTGACTTCAAGTCCAAATTCTATGAAGAGAGTAAAGATCTTAAATAAGATTTATCAATGCAATAAATATAAAACACTTGAATTGAATCTACTTGGCGAGACAACAATTTTTCCTATATATTAAGAAATTAATTTTGAGCCATCATTTTTTAAAATAAATGCACTAATGACATTTGAGCTTAATGAATGGAAGAACATATAGATTTTATCTATAGAATTGATACTTCTGAATTTACAAACATTCTACACCAAAAGAAAAAGATTGATTCTAAATGGATCTAGAAGAATAAGTATACAATAGTGATCAAAATGTCAAGAAAGGACAAGGCATATTTAATTGCGAAGGTTTAATTTTCAAATCAAATTGTGAGTGCTCCTCACATAAGGGGGATTTCGATGATAATTCATGTCCATAAAAGATAGTGCATGAAATATAACACTCCAAATTTTTGATTTTGTGTGGAATGTGTAAGATGTGGAATTTTAGGCACCATTTGATACAGTTTGAATAACCTAATGTAGGAGAGTTTTCTATGCAAATGGATAATTAAGTAAACTACCATTTTGTTCACTAAATAATAAGGGATCACTTAATTTATTTTTGCTCATTATTTATACTATATTTTTAAGCCGATAGACTTTATGTGGGAGCTTTGCTCCTTGAAAAATAACTTTTTTACGAGAAAATTGTCAGCCTCTTCAACTGATTTTTTTTTCCGATCATTATAATTATATAGAATATGTCTTATTGTAATGAGGTAGTTGATATAGTAATTTCTAAATTCTTTTTCTTGATTTTATGGAGATTTTTAGGAAAGAAATTAAAGAATCTTATTGTAATGAGGTAGTCGATATGGTAATTTCTAAATTCTTCTTCTTGATTTTATTTCTCTTGTTCTTGTGTGACATTTTACAAGGCACTTCTTTGTTTATTTGTTATTAGTACTTGTCGTAAGACAATACTATTACTATTGTATTCACTTGTGTCCTATTAATTCATTCATTTTCACCAATGATAACAATTTATTATTAGTTTTTTCAAAATAAACATACTTCTATCAAAGTTATAATTCTTTATTTTTTTATTTTAAAAACTTTATTTATTTCGAATATTATTAGTTGAAAGGAATATATCTTATAGACGCACTTTTTATGGGATACACCAAATCTTTTCATGAGAAAGTTTTTTTTATGAATTCAAACTGATGTTTTTTTGTATAGAAACTTCTTCTTTTATGAAGTTTCTATTTTCACTTTCTGAGATGATCCATATGCTAAGGTTTTTATCTATTTTCTCTATTCCTTTTGGATATTTTTTAGTATTATCCTATTCATGCATGGTTTATTTATCTGCTCTTTCAACTATGAAGACTTTAAATTTTGACAATGCGCAGGAATTTTGATGTCTAAATTTTACAAGAAAAGGGAAAAATTCTTATGATTTTTTTATTTTTATTTTTCACCTATGTTTCACATTTTCTAGGATTTGAGTGAATTTTCCGGCACCATATAGCAGTGGAATCGACAATTGTGATAGAGGATAAGATATTATTCCTCCTTTACTTTCTCAATTTGAATTCAAGAAAACTTGGAACAATTTCTGCAAATTAGGGCATATCGAAGATTGTGGATGGAAAATTTAAATTTTTTTAAAAATATTTCACTACTTCAAAAGTTATTTGCAGTTATTTTTTGTGATGCTGGTTTGAATTTGTTCTGGCTTGGACTCTTTGAAGTTTTGTTCTGGCTTGGACGCTTTGAAGTTTTATCTTGTACAAAATTAATAATAATTAGTAGGTTGGCAGTTTCAATCCATTTATTTTAATCATGAGTTCTCAACCCTATACGCCCAATTCGCTGTCGTTATCTCTTGTTAATGAGAGATCTATAATTGCCAATTTTATTTTTGTTGGATTTCTTCTTTTTATAATTGTCTAATGGTTCATTGGAAAAATGATTCAAATTTTTAGTTTTTTTTTTTCAACATGTCGAGTATATATGGTTGCATCTAATGTTTCTTGCACTCAAGTATTCTTTAAGGGCTCTATTGATCTTGAAAGTTTTGAAAGTCATTGTATGCCTCTGATTTCTTTATTTGTGCTTGTGTCATTATATTATTTACACGAGGAAATCAAAACACATCATAACAAATTTATTTTCCTACAATCAAGACACACTTCCAAGTTGAGAAAACATTTTATAGCTTATAGAAGTTTCCTCATTTGAATGTGACTGAAATTAAATTTCTAAGCAATGATCTATTGATAGATTGCTTAATATTTGAGTTTTTCCCCACAGCATTGGATTAAAGTAAAGATGAATTGGTTTTGTTGCACTTGTAACAACAATAAAATACAATTAAATAATCAAATACAAATATGGAAAAAAAATTGAGACATCCTTTTTCCTAATAATGGTCGGATAGATTAATAAATTTCTAATTGATTAATTATGATAGATTGAACAAAATTGTCTCTCTTGAATAGAATTTGACATTATTATGACATATTTATCAAAAGTGATAATAACAAACTTTCATCAATTATTTAAGTAATTAGTTTAAATACAACCATTACAACTATACAAATCAAAAGAATATCTAAATAAAATCAACAAGGAGAATAACATTATTCAATACTCTGAAAACTAGAATATTACACATACTTGTACCAATTACAAATTTATGATACTTGATAAACCATGTCTAAATAAGTTTAATAATAGAAATAGATTTTTTCAATCACATATGACTTAATTCTTACAACTATACAAATAAAATTTATAATTATTATTAAAGTACACTTATTTACAATATATTACTAGTAGGATAACAATTATTATTAAGATTACAATTAACATTATAATCATAGCTAAAATTAAAATTACAAAAATTGGGTATATGTTTGTGTCTGGGCCTTTTATTGCTATATCTTTTGAGTTATTGTACAAGGTTTCGGGTCCTTTCAAAACCTGTTTTTACTTAATCAAAACTACAATACCATTAACTCTCAAACTAAAATTATAATTGAACGATCAGTAGAGTCTACAATGACAAGTACTCTCCAAAACGTGGCACTTGTTAGAGTTATATTGATTGATATCGTGTGTAAGGAAAAATGTTATGTATTTTCTATTTTAAATTCAAAGTGACTCTCATTTCAAACTAATTTTACAAATATCAAATCTTCTATCGGCTCATTGTTGCATGTACAAAAGCATGCGACTGCTAGTCTACTTCATATGAAAGTTTCATAGACATGTGTGATACATAATATATGCTACGATCTGATGTTTTGAGGCCGTAGACATTATAAATAATTTTATTTTTGTATTGTTTTGATCAAGTCAAAAATTAAAAATGTTATGTCAGTTACACAATCCATAAACAGAAGCTTCCCTCGAAGCAGCATCTTCTGTGAACGATGGAATGTTTGAAACTGTACAAGGAAGATTATTATGTGTTAACTATAATATACTTTCATGTTTGGCTCAGTCTAAAAAAATTAGCTATCGATCACATGAGTTTAGAGTGATTTTCTATTAATAGCTTACCATAAAATGTGTGAGCAATAATATATTTAGCAGTGACGAACTCCCTAAGGAATAATTGAGGTGTAGTTATGGGAAGAGCTTTCGTGGGCGTTGTTATACGTCGTTAACTTAAAAATGATGATGAATATTGCCATTGCTTTATCCTTATTCGGCTATTTCTAAACCGATCCAACAGCATTGACAGAATCCTTTCTTCTAAAGTTTTCATGCATTTGTTGCCGATAGGGTTTGTTTATCGCTCAAATCTTCATCACAGAAGCTTTAAAAAGTCGTCAGAGTGGCAAAAACAAAAACGCCCTCTATGAATTAGTGCACACTACTTCATAGTTTTGTTAGATTCGTAAGATTAGTGTTGCAATGGCAGCCCCGGGGAAAAACTGTTTTCTCTGCTTTATGATGATTTTGCTTTGTGGATCTGGCTTTGCGGATCTAGATAATAAGGCATGTTTTTCCTCTTGTTTTTCTAAAACAGGAGCATTAAGTTTAACTATCAATGGAGCATTTGAATAATGCCTACTGACTGAACAATATTTGTGGTGTCAAATTAGCTTTATGTAATCTATATGGGCTCTACTCCGTCAAAAGGTGACGAGAATTCCCTTGAAGCAATTTCTTCTGTGTACCTTGGAATGCTCGAATCTGTACATGGAAGGTTATTATATGTTAACTATAATCCACTTTTAGGTTATTATATGTTAACTATAATCTACTTTTATGGACACCGGAGGCATAGGCTGATATAATTGTACTATTTGTCACAGCAAGGAGAGAGCTAAGGAATCGCTGAGGTATAGTTATGGGAAGAGCTTTGGTGGGTTTGCAGCTACGATTTCTCCATCACATGCCCAACAAATCTCAGGTAAACTAATTCCGAATGATAGTAGAAAAAGAAAAGATTTTTATACATTCCATACGGGCTGTTTATATAGATCTCTATTTGCTGTTGAATCATAGATATGGATGGCGTGGTTTCTGTGTTTGAGAGCAAGAAGCTGAAACCGTTAACAACTAGATCATGGGATTTCATCGGCTTTCCTGCATCTGCTCAAACCAATAATTTGGAGTACCAGAGCGATATCATTATTGGACTTTTGGACACTGGTAAATTTGGCAGAAGGACAGAGTTTAAGCTTATAATGTTCTTTTGGAGTCTGCTTCATTGTTTTATTTTGTTGAGCTGTTCAAGTCCTAATTACTGGGCTATTATAGGAATCCAACAATTTATTCTTGGATGTTTTAGTCTTAAAAATTTATCATCTCTATTTATTTTTTTCATCGTCTTGGACGTTTTAATCTTAATAAGGGACTTGGTTTGTAACTAGATGCAAAATATATTTCTTAAAATATGGCACAGAACTCTCTCTTTGTTATATTATTCAAGTACTTGGAAACACACTGAAAGATAGATTTATCTCATATTGTTTTAGTCATTAATTTTCACATCTCTGTTCTGTTTTAGGAATATGGCCAGAATCAGAGAGTTTTAGTGACGCGGGATTTGGTCCTGTTCCCTCCAAATGGAGAGGCGGCTGTCACACAACATTAGATTTCCCTCCCTGCAACAAGTCAGACTCATTCCTGCTTGATTTAATTGTTAATGTACTAGTAAATATTATTGTAGGCTTGTACAATAAATTCTAAGACGAACTTATAGATTGATGCACTGCACTAAGCACAAAATTACATATAATATGAAATATTCATGCAGTGCACTTTGAACCATTTAAAAATTTTAAGTGATTTATACAGCATTAGTTAAAGTTTGTAAATATATTTTATTAATTATTATTTTTCTAGATTCAATTGTGTGTATTTTTATATATCAGATTTTAAAAAATAATAATTAAAATTTTTAAATTGTGAAAATTTAGTATTTTTCAATATTACTATTAGTTAGAAATTCAGAAGAATATAGTTTATATGTTTCAGATTAAAATAATTAAATTTGATATTATTTAAATTAAAAGTAGTTAAATATCTAATTATAATTATAGAGATTGGAATTCATAATGCTAATGATTTTAATTGAGTATATTTTCTATTAAAATTGTTATGTTGGAATTAATTTTTGCTATTATTTGGATTATATATAAGGTATGATACGGCTCCAATCAATGTTTAAAGCAACCATAAAGGCAATGGAGAAGGGTCTCATCTAAATTAAAAACTAAAGCAACAAATGAAGATCAACAAGAAGAAAATATAAGAAACCCAACAGAATCAAAAAGATAAAAGTGTTCTTCTAACGCTCATGATTTATCTTCCTTTGTTTGTTTCTGCCCTTGTTCCGTTGGGATTTCCATCCCTTTAGAAAAAGTAAACTATGTTATTTAACTAAACATGATGTTGAATTTGCAGAAAACTTGTAGGAGCAAAGTTCTATCGTAGTTTCTCCAATGAGGATCCTGTAGGAGATTTCTTGTCTCCAAGAGATGGAGTTGGCCACGGAACACACACGTCCTCTACAGCTACTGGAAATCTTGTTAAAAATGCAAGTCTATTTGGTATTGCTCAAGGAAATAGTCGAGGTGGAGCCCCTGGTGCGAGGGTTGCTATGTACAAGGTTTGTTGGACTGATGGTTGTGATGATGCAGATGTCCTTGCAGCTTTTGATGATGCCATTTATGATAGTGTGGACATTATTTCCATATCGCTTGGCCTTGGTCATAATCTCAACTACTTTGAAGATGCCATTGCCATCGGAGCATTTCATGCTATGCAAAGGGGAATTCTCGTAGCAAATTCTGCTGGAAATGCGGGACCTTATAGGGCATCTGTCACTAATTATTCTCCTTGGTCTTTAACTGTCGCAGCAAGTACTATAGATCGCAAGATGGGCACAGAAATTCGTCTAGGAAACAATATTTCTATAGAGGTAATTCATTAGGTAATTGAACAGTTTTAGTAAAACATTCATTAGTAGTTGATGTTGTTCTTAGAAATTAAAATCAACCCTTCCTACTTAAACTCCGCTTTGCTCGACACAAATGAAATAGTTGTCAGTGCCTCAATTTGAATAACTCTCTACAGGGCGTTGATATAAATACATACGCAATGGAGCAACCATGGTATCCTTTAGTAAATGGAGGGGATGTTGCTAATGTTTCTGGTGGCTTTACTTCAGTTAATTCTAGGTAAGAAACTAAACATAAATGGCTCTGAAATTTAACTATAACATAAAATATGTAATATTATTTATTTCATTCATGATTTTATCGAAGATCTCAAAATCTATTATTTTTATGAAATCTTCAGTGGTTGTCAATTGGGTTCTCTGGATCAAACAAAAGTCGAAGGAAAGATTATCGTTTGCTTTTACGATATCAATCTTTCCAGGGATCCAGATCATTCAGTTCTTCTGGCTGGCGGTGTGGGTGTTATTTTTATTAATGATCAGAATAATGACACAGCATTCACATGGTTAATCCCCGGGTCCCGAATATCTACTAAACATGGGACAACTGTGTTGTCTTACATAAACTCAGCTAGGTAAATTGCATCAAATTTGTAATTTTACAACGAAGATAAATATGTTGGGAGGCGTAGAAGATTATTACTTATTGATTATATTTGCAACTCAGCTCTCCAGTTGCGAACATCCAAAAAAGTACCACTCCCAAGGCACCTGCACCAATTGTGGCTTCATTCTCATCACGAGGCTACAATCCAATCACACTAGAAATCCTCAAGGTATGTAATGTTTTGTTTAATTCAAGATATAGTTTAAATTATCAAGCAAAATACTATGAAAAGAAACCAATTCTCTGCACTTCATAACTGGTTGGAAGCTACATTATAACCCACATTTGTTCCATGGAAAGTAATACAATACAATGGCATGTGTTATCAGCCAGACATCACTGCACCAGGTGTGAACATCCTGGCATCTTGGGCTAAAAGTTCATCAATTACTGACTTTCCAGAAGACACCAGATTTCCCAACTTCAATATAATATCAGGGACATCAATGGCATGCCCTCATGCTGCAGGAGCTGCAGGTTTTGTTAAGTCTTATCATCAAGACTGGTCTCCTGCAGCTATAAAGTCAGCTCTCCTGACAACAGGTATTTGATTACTTGAATTTCTCTAACGTTTTAATTACCTAGACTATAACTAGTTCTGGCAAAAGCAAATCTATAACAGTTTAACTTCTGATGCAGCATTTAGCATGGATGAAACAATGCCTGGGAATGCGGATGCAGAATTTGGGTATGGGGCTGGCCAAATTAATCCAATGAAGGCAGTCGACCCGGGACTTGTTTATGACACAGGTGTAGATGATTACATCAATATGTTGTGCAGGGAAGGTTACAATGATACCAGTTTGCGTTTGGTGACAGGAGACTTCAGTAGTTGTGACTTTATCAAACCATCTAACAATGGAGCGCGAGAACTAAACTACCCTACAATGATGGTTTTTACTGCTCCAGGAATATACTTTGAAGCTCAATTTCCGAGAACTGTTACCAATGTTGGAGTTGGAGAAAGTACATACCAGGCCATTGTAAGTGCACCCTCCGGAATCAATGTGACAGTGGAACCAGACACATTATCATTTTCCTCTCTAAACCAGAAGCTATCATATAATGTTACGATCGAAGGTGTGTCTCTAGATAATGACACATTGCTTTCAGGGGCCCTAACCTGGAGCTACGGGAATTACGCTGTGAGAAGCCCGATTACTGTGTATGCTCTTTCAATGTAGCTTTTCATTTGAATTTGAATATTTCGTAATAAGATGTCAGTGCACTTTGTGCCAACACATATATAAAAACAAATATATCTGCCTATATTTTGATAAACTTATTTTGAGCACATGGGCAGACATGATTAGATTGGATTGGCATTAAAACATTTGTTCAGAATGGAGTTTGAAAGAGCTAAATTAAGTAAATCCAAACTTCAAACATACTTAAAAGTTATAAAATACAAATTTGATTCATTATTTTAAGAACATTTTATTTATTAAATGGTATTTTTATCAGCGAAGGAGAGAGCGGGTGGAGCAGAACGAATTTTTCGAGGATGACAACGCTATATTAGAACTTTTTTCTTATTTTAAGACTCATGTTTTAAGCTTATTCTCTTTAGTCGCAATTGGCACCTAATTGAAATGTTCTTGGTTCAAGATGGTCAATATAGTTGGTCGTAGAGGATTCTAAGTTTCAGTTGATCGAGATGGCCCTTTTGATTTCTGAAGCCACCATAGCGAAAGCCCCCGTACTTCTCATATTTCTATGCAAGGACTATACCTTCCCGAGTGAAATACAGATTTGAGTTCTCAGCTGAAAGAACGGCTGCCATCATAGGGGATCACGATAAGGCAAAGGGGGAATATAATCCATTGAACTGCTTTGAAGGGAAATGGAATCGGCCATGTGATGCAGCCATTTGACTCAAAAGCTTCCTACAAGGTCCATTCATCATATGATGTATTAGCAAACGGTTAATATTTGAGAATATCCACTTATCTTGAAGACAAACAAAAAGTATGAGAAAAGTTGGGGGAAAGATTGAACGATGTAAGGAAATAGAGAACATTTCATTTTAATTTTCTTCTACCAATTGGCTATGTCCTAAAAGGGATGGGTGATAGGGGTATTAATTTGTTTATTTGCTTGTCTAATGGGCTATTGTTGAAAATGAGTATGCGAGATAGGTGACATTCTTACAAAGGTTTAGGTCAGAAGGGATGGTTAAAGGGGTATTAATTTTGATCATCTCCTTATGTCTAGTGGGCTACTAGTGTTGAAAATTAGTATGTGAGTATGTGAGATAGGTGACATTCTTACAAAGGTCTAGGTTAGAAGGATTTGACAACATGGATAGAGAGGGTCATCAGGGTTGGGGAGGAAAAATTAAGTGAAGTGTCAATTGGAAGGTTGGGGGATTACAAGTTCTTCAATAAAATTATGTTATGTTCTTTTTTGGACTCAAGTCACTCTTTTTCCACACCTCTTACTCATAAAGGAATATTTGATTGAACCAATGGCATTTATTTATTCAAGGTAGTAGGTAAAGTGTAGTTATATCTCTTCCAATCATTCATCCATATGATTATATACAACATCATTTAGTTGTGTAACCAATCATACAAACACCAATGAAAGAATAGTAGATAAAGTGTTGAAGAGATCTCCTCCTCAACAAGAAAATAACCCACCTCTTTGATCCAAAATCTAATTGGGCCAATTTCTCACATCACCTAGCATGGAAAGAGATACACTGTACTATTTGAGTAGTTGCTAGATAAGTGATCCCTCTCTGGGCATGAGTGAACCTCAACCTTTAAACCTTTCTACTAGATTGATCTACCCCTTACATCTACTCATATGCCAAATTAAATCATTGATTCTTACTCTTCACCAATCGAGTTGGTGGAAATACCTATTTGGGTCATTAAATATCCAAAACTCTAGCTAGGGATTCTAGTCACATAACCTAAAGGCCCTTTATGTCCTCTATGAATGAAGCCACTTAACAAATCTATTCAGAGAGGTAGGAATAAGTAGTGGGTAGTTGGATATAGTTTCTAACTATGATCAATTGAGGAATTATTTAGGTATCAACTAGATAAGCTTCAAAGACTAGAGAATGAAACCAAATGTTTAGGCCTTCCCTAGTGTTGTCAAAGGTTACATTGGATTAGGAGACTCAATATTAATCCATGAATAAACTAGCCTAGTGGCATCAACTTATGAAACTAAATTGGATCATGATTATTATCAAATCCATATGTTTTCTCATCGATATATTATGTTTCACTATTGCAGATGCCTGCCCCTTATTCCTCCCATTTTTTGAGGATGATTTCCTAGAAACGCTTTATCTTCCACCTTTAATGAACATTTATGATCAATAAGGATTTATATAGATATTCCCATTGTGAAGACATTAAAAAAATAGAGCAATGAAAGCTACAAAAAAAAAACTCAAAAAAAAAATTGCATAGAGATCGCATGAATTATCTAGCTTACCAAAATTAGCTACATCCATCAAAAAATAATTTTTGTTATATTCTTCATGAATAATTACAATATTAACATAAATTTTTCTTGAAAAAATATATTATCTTTGCAAAGTTTTTATACAACTCATTGTTGAAAATTAAGAGTCAAAAGAACATGGAACCAAAGAGATTAGTGGAAGTGAAGAGTTATAATAGTTAGACTTCACAATCATTTTTTTTAGTAAGAGATCCCACCCTTATGTTCAATTATTATTACTCCTTAAGGGGTCTTGCCTAATACTAAAATATGTGGCATTTATTAGGTGTAGTATCTTTTAGATTATGTGAATGAATTGTATGGTATCTATTTCTCTTTTTTTCCCTTTAAAAACAAATTAGAAATACTAGTGGACTATTTCTAGGAAAATTGGTATGTACATTGTATAAATTTGATTAAATTAAAATATTAGTTTTAGAACTATATTATATTCTACAAGTTCAATGGCGATGAAAAATCAAATACTTAAATTTTATATGCATTATATGTTATTGGGTTCCTAAGATAGACATTGATATGTGGGGTAAAAGCACAAAGCTGTGTCACGTTTCAAGACAACTTATCATCATAGCTAAATTTGAGTATTTCTAACTAAAATTATTTTTTGTCAAACATATGGTCTAGCTAGATTCATTCTAGCTAAGTAGATAAGTTCTTCACCTTTTCCAATTGGAAATATCTATTAAATGCATGTTTTATAACAATTATTAAAGAAATAAAATTATTTCAGAAAAGCGATGTTTCAATAACTCTTACTCTTTTTAATGATATTTTTTTACAAATATAAAAATACCCTTTTTTAGAGCACAGAGTCAAGAATATCATCATATAATTTTTATAGTATTTTAATTAGATCTAATATATTATAATTTCAAAATACTGCAAGTAGGTATTTTAACATTCGAGAACAAGATGCTTCAAAAATAGAAAAAAATAGTAAAGCTTATCAAAAAAATTGAAAATTTATATTTAACACCAGAGGAGAGAGTTATCTTCAAGAGTGTGTAATTTATTTTCTGAATGGTGTAGATTTGATAGGGGAAATTTGGTGCAACATGAAAACTGTCAATTTCAGGTATGTTCGACTTTGAGTAGTTATATTAGAGAAAATATACATTGAAAACTATTTTTTCTTCTTTTTTGCACTAGCTATACATTTTATCTATGACATATTTTGAAATCAAAGGAAAAAAAGATTATTTGCATATACTTTTTTGTTGCGAACAAGAGCCTCATTTTTCAGCATTTTTCAGCAAGTAAAAAATGGACTTAAAAAATTTAAAAACTATGTGAATTCTTGTTCAAAAAAAATTAAAAAAATTATAGGCATAAAATTCATCCACTTTTACACATTTCATTAGTTTACATCATCTCCAAATTTTAAACATAAATGCCATTTTTATGTCGTTAAAGTTAAAAATTTTGTGTGTTGTTGACCTTTTCCTTTATAAAAGTGTGACATAGCTTTGTACTTTTACCCTGTGATCTAGTATATGATCTCTTAAATCTAAGCTAGGTTATAATATTTGGTGATTTTGAGTTAATATAAAATGACCTTGTATAGAAAGTAATGAAAGTAAATGCATAAGGGTATTTGAATTATTGTTGAGTAATTAATTTTACTAATACATTGTCTTGGCCTTGATGAGGGAACAATAGAAAGGAGGAAGAGTTATATGAAATCTTCAAATATAAAAGTAGAGGTAACACAAACTGAATTAGAGGATTAACCTCAAGTATGTAAGGGTGGCAAGTGGCACATGATTAAATTTTTTTCTTAGTTATTATAAATTAAATTAAAGATGATTTATATAGGCCAACCAATGGTTAAAATTGATTTAAATGATCTTATTCCTTATGATTATGTTTTTGAATTTTGATAATATGTTAGGTAAATGTTATTAAGTAGTTTATAAAATAACTATGGTCAACTTAGTGATTATCATCATATACTAATGATACAAGTAATTGAAGGTATAAATATATTAATTACTATGCAAGGTGTAGTGCCAATGTGAGGTAATGGGGATTCACCCAAATCCTAAGTGTACTTCATTTGTTGAAGTACTAGTTGAGGTGTGATGTTTTAAATAGCAGGTTCAAATAATGTGTTCTTTGAATTATTATATTTTTGTTTTAAAATCAAGTTTATTGATATTTCTATTCCTTTATATATATACATATATATATATATATGCTTAGTTTTGTTGATTTTTTATGGAGTTAAAAAAAATTTGTATTGAATACTTTTATTATTATTTATGTAGCTTTAAGGACCCTAAGGGGTGGGCATGTTTTTTATTAAATCATAAAGGAATTGGCCCTATTTGTATATAAAAATAAGAATAATTACAACATAGAAACCCAACCTTCAGGATATTACATTGTGAACGAAAAAACCTACACTAAGACTTCAAGATTTTAATCAAAAACTTACAAGATAAAAGACTTTAACCAAGACTATCACTAATATTAACACTATTCTTCCAGAAATAGACATAAGAACCCTCAAACCACATCAAGATTCTACTATTCTTTCTACCAACCAATTTAGAGCACTTAAACCAAATTATAATTATACTATTCTTCCTACTATTGACATTAAAACACTTAAATCACATTAAAAATTGACTATGATGAGGATTTGAGTGTAAAACCATACAATCCATATTATCCCATAAGATTATCCATTCTTTGAAATGTAATAAAATCATACTAATAAGTAACTTGAACTCAAAAAAATCTAAATTATGTATAGTAGTGATCCCCATCTAGAACACATAACACAAGAGGCCACCAACCTTAGAGTGCAACTTCCTTGGCATTACCATTCAAAGTAACGATCTCCACACTCCATGAGATGCAACGAATATCTCATAACCTATTCCTTGACCTCCTCATTCTGACTCTTTTCATTAGTACCCTACGCCTAATCAGCTCCCTAGTCCTTCTTTGAATTCTTCCTTATTTTAATTTGTTTTCCCCAAAACAAGACACATCATATCTTTTCGCATTAAACCATCATTAATCTTGCAAAGTGAGGTGATCACATTACCAAGTTGTTGTTTGGTAATGGTAGAAGAGGCAACATTCTTTTGAAGTTCACCAACTCTATTCTACAGTTCTTTAATTTTCTCTTGAATTTGAATAAAATAATTGTCCAGATATTTCTTCTAATGTTGGAGTTCTTTGCAAAACCATGCAAAAACCTATAGAAACTCTTTGGTTATCCGCCAAACAATTTCTCCATTATCTACAAGGTACTCAACACTATGGGCTCAAATACTCCATGACAAAATAGTTTTCTTTACTTGGCTATTCCGATTCAGATTATGCACGTGATTTGGTAGGTGGAAAATCTACATCCAATTTTTTAATACATCTTTCTCTACTGCAATCTCTTGGAGATCCAAAAAAGAAACTACTCTCAATTGCCTCTTCTTCTGAAGTTAAATATATGGCATCCTTTGGAGCGACTTGGGAAATTTTATAGCTTTAAAGAATTCTTGAAGACTTGCAGACACCACATGTTTCATCAACCACACTCTTCATTGTAGTCAATCTGTTACCAAAATGGATAAAATCTAATATTTCATGATCACACTAAACACATCAACACGAAGTTTCATTTTATTTGGCATCATGTGAAAGAAGGTAGTATACACCATAAATATTTTCTCATTGTAGATTAACTGGAAAATATTCTTACCCAGGCATTGGATAGAGAAAAGTTTGATAAGTTTAGAGAAATACTTGGCTTTACCCCTTCAATTTAAGGGGGAGATGTTAATGTTTTATCATCAGGGTTCATGAATATTATATTAGGTTTACTTAATACTAGTTTATTTTTATCTTTCTATTAAATTTTTTATTAGTTTTTTGTTTTGGCAGTTTTGTATAACAGTTTATAACTTTTAAGCATATTGATGCCACTTCTAGATATATTCTTGCTCTTTATTATATTTTTTTGAAATAGTTTACGAGGAAAAATATTATAGTTTCTAGTTTCTCATTCTTTCAATTTTATTTTTGTTAGTGTAAGTATTTAATTACGTTCACTTAGACTTTTAATCCTAATTAGTCGTACATACATGTATGACACGTGTTCATTCAAGTAGTCATCATTTAGGAGTTTCTTAGTAGGTGTCGATTTTATTTTGACACCTTACCCTAGGTTCGTAGGAGTAACTCGCCACCACTCATTGAGTGTTGGATTTGACTTCTGATTCAACCCAATCACTCTTCCTATATGTATTTTTCTTCTAATTTGCTATTCTATGCTAACGGAATGTCAATTTTGAGCTTATTTGGTTATTGTGCTTATAATTATCTTTTTAGATATTGCAGGTTTTTACATGGTATCAAAGAAGAATGAAATAGTTTGAACCCTACATTGTATAAATTCGCATCTTGGAAGGTTGTGTTTTTTGGGCATCATAGTTAGAGGTTTTTAAGGATGGCGGAAGGCTCTTGCAGTCGACGGTCATTGTAGTCGACTGAGTATGGGCTTGCGACTCCTAGCAGCGATCTATGTCACAACTCATGGATATCCTCTTGTGCACGTACAAAAATTGAACCCATTGGATGTGTAGGCTCCCCTCTGCCTTGAACGCCATAGACATCTTAAATAAGTGCGGGTTTGAGCTACAGTTTAAAAATTTAACCATATAGTAAAGTGTGGTTTAAATAAAAAAGCCACCCAGGCATTTTGAAAAGTCGGCTCGCCGCCCCCCTGCCATCTGTAGGTCTTTCCAACCACGTCAGGTTCGAAAAAGAGGTCATCCAGCCGACCCATCTAATAGTTTTTTTTTTTAATATTTTAAAGAGGTTTTCACTTGTGACAGCCGCCAATTTAAATGGATGCTTTGATGTCACTATTCATCTCAAAAGTGTTTTTTTAGCACTTTTTGATGACATTATTAACTCAAGGGGTGATGTCATGGGGACGGGGCACTTTCTTGGAATTGTAGCCCCTGGTAACATGGTTTGTAAGCCCTTAGTTCTTTCCTACCTAAGGGGCTTAACTTCGGCCTTCTGTTTTTAATTTGTACCAACTTATTTTTTGGTGGAGTTGATTTTTTTTAACCATAAAAAATTTTTACGAAGGAGGATAATTTCGTAGAGGCAAAAATTCATTTGCTTATAACTTTTGCTCCTTAACTCGAAATTGAGGTCTATTTTTTTTGCAAAAGTATATTTTTTTAATCATGAATCTAATGGACACACTCACGTACTATAATTATAAAGTATCATCTTGAGTGTTTTTTTCTGGGTTTGGTTACAAAGCACTCCTATAAAGTGCCAAAAATAAGGGAAGAAAGATAATCAAGGGGGTGTTTGTGTCTCTTCTATTTTTCACACTTCCTCATGAACTGCTCTTCATTTCTAAATTCTACAAGAAACAATCTAAGTCTAGCAGGATGGATCCTAATGTGACTATACAACCCCCAAATCCTTTCAATTATCATGATTGGAAGCTAAAAGCAATTCTTGTACTAAAGAATAAAGGCCTATAGGGTAAAAATGGGAACAAAAAAAGAACCTAATCTAGCTAAGGAAAAGAAAAGTTTTTCAATAAGTGTGACCAAGAATTTGGCTTTCTATGTTTAAACCTATCTCTTGAATCAGTTTTTCATATTGAGAATTTGAAAACACAGGTCAATGAAGTTCGGGAAGCTCTAAACATACTATTTGGGATAGGTGATGAACTTAGAAGTCATTAGTTGGAAATTCAACTCCTAGGTCTTAGTCCTTCTACTTATTCAACTTTAGACGAATTCTTTATTAAATTTAAATTTTTGAAGATAGAATTAAAATATTATGGAATTGATAAGAAAGAGGATCAATGAATTATTTTTGTACTTTCCAAACTAGGTTCTAAATTTTCTATGATTGTCTCTACTTTATGTTCTACTAAAAGAGTCCTTTGTACCTCATGGATTATTTCATCACTTGATAACTTTATTGTTGATCTTACAAGGGAATGTAAAGTTAATTCAAATGGGCTCTTTGAAATCTAATAAGGCACAAGCTCTAATTGTAAAAAATGGAAAGCATCAAAATGCTAAAGGAGAGAAAAAGAACACTAAAAAGGAAAAAGAAGGGAAGAAAGAAGACAAAATTGATAACTGCAAAAAGGATAACTAGTCATCTCAAACAAAGTAAATAAATTACTGAGAGAGTTAAATGTTCCTTTTGTAACAAAATTGGTCATGAAGAACATCAATGCATGAAAAAACAAATTGAGCACCTCACTTTTCTACTCAAAAATAATAATATTGAGGTAATTGATTTTGTCAAAGCACCTTCTTCAAATTGGGAAATTACTAAGGACAAAGAGAAATTGAGAGGCAGGGTCTTCTTTGCTCAAGCGATTACAGATTCTAGTGCTACACACCATATGGGCTCTCATTCAAATCTTGATTCCATTCCTTATAGTTTAGATGATTCAACAGATGGAATCATATTCATGCAATTCATCAGCAACATCATCATCCTTTGGGGAGGCCTTATAGGCTTCTTCTCTTCTTATCCCTTTTTTAAATGATGGTTTTTTTCCACTAAGTTTTCTATCTTTCTCCTTTTATAAGAGATTTTATTGTATATGGGTACCTAACATGGCTAGTAGTCAGGACTCAATTTTGATCTTGTCCTCCTAAGTTATGCTTAAGCGGGGTGTTAGTTTAATTATTTAATTAATTTTACTTAAGCTTTTAATCTTATTTTTTTGTCCATAGATGTATGACAATTGTTCATGCAAGTAGTCATCATTTAGGATTTATTTAGTAGATGTGTCAATTTCATTTTGACACCTTACCCTAGGTTCATGGGAGGCAACTCACCACCACTCATTGAGTCACTACTACATTTGGGGCCAAATTTCGACGGCCATTTGTTGGATTTGCAACGCTCATTTGTCAGAATTTTGACACATGAGTCTGTCGCTATTTTTGCGTAGAAAATTGTGATAGAAGACCTACCTATCGGTTTACCGACACCTTCTCACGTCAAAAAGTTGCAAATGACAATAGCTTCGAAATGGCATTTCCTCCAGTTCATACATCAAAATTCTGATAACAAGACCTATCAGAAATATACAATCTCTGTCGGAACTGACTATCGAACCATATTCATTCTGACGGTTTAACTATTGGAATACCGACAATTAGCATCATATTCCGACAGGTCTACCTGTCGATGATAGGGCCTCACTGTCGAAAGTTCTGTCGAAAATGTTCTCTTTACGACACTTAAACTATCAGAATAGCGACAGTTATGCAATATTCTCCGACAGGTTTTCCTGTCAAACATATAGCATTACTGTCACACTAAATGTCAAAAATTATTTTTTTCCAACATTTTGTCTGTCGAGTGCATAGCGCTTCTATCGGAATTAATTATGAATTGTTGAAAAACCAACAGATAGGCACATTAAAGTTAACACAGCTCAAGAGACCATCATAGGTTGTCTCTTTCTTCGGTCTATATTATTGACAGAATGTTTTACCTTTCATTAGCTCATCAAATCCAGGGATTTGAAAGAATTTAATAGAATATTTTCATGACAACATATATTATTTAAGTTGGCGTTGCACGAATTTATCTACTTCGCGCACTTGTAGACTATGAGGATGATGATAAAGAAGCACTGCCATGGGAGGAGATGCTTCTTTATCGTCATCTTCATAGTATACAAGTGCGCGAAGTAGATAAATTCATGCAATGTCAACTTAAATAATATACATTGTCATTAAAATATTCTATTAAATTCTTTCAAATCCCCAGATTTGATGAGCTAATGAAAGGTAAAACATTATGTCAATAATATAGACCGAAGAAAGAGACAACCTATGATGGTCTCTTGAGCTATGTTATCTTTAGTCCTAGCTACCTGTCGATCGTCGAGAATAATCACCACCTTGCATTTATGTACACTGCAGAAATTGATCACAGTCTCGCAAAAACATTTTACACTTGTACATCTCATCAATACTGGAGGCCTAAAGTAATTTTAGACGATCACTAGCACATTTCGTGCATGGATGAGAAAACACTATCCAAAGTTTCTAGATAACCATTTTTGAGAAGAGGAATGAGTGGAGGCCAAAGAAGGGATAATTGTGAAAGTTTTATAAATGTAGGTTACTGAATCATCATCTCTACACTGGTACTCAATCTGGCCTCCACTCCATATACGTCTTCTCAGAATCTAAAAATTCTCCATCATTAATTCTCGTCATTTTTTTAGCATCTTCGTGGACTGAGACCTTAAATTATTGAGCTTCTCTTTGTTTTGAGAATAGTTTAACATTCTCTACTTAACAGGGCCAACCACGTGAAGGTGGAAGCTCACCTAGCCCCTCCTAGGAGCCTCTTATGACCCTTTACGACATTTTAAGACCTCTAAGATGTATTCTTAGGGATTGTAAATGGTCGTAAAGGGTCATAAGGGGTCCTGGGACACAACAGCTGAGAAACATAAATGTAGGCATCATGGTCACAATTTTTTGGAGACACAACATAATTGAGTGGTTTTCCAAGACAATGCAAAGTAGTGGTTTCTTTGCATCATCTAGGAATACCACTCAATTATGTTGTGTCTCCAAAAAATTGTGACCATGATGCCTACATTTATGTTTCTCAGCTATTGTGATATGTACATCGTAGTCTGTCGTTGTTGCAATAGCAGAGCCTATATTCCACAACAAAAAGGAAGACATCTTTTTAGCCTGGGTCTCGATCCTACCCCAATTGTTGAAGGATCCAGGGCCAGGCTTGAAAGATGTCTTCCCATTCTGTCTGCAACATTGTGTCCATCCATGATCTCAGGAACATCGTCATCTTTCCACTCTTCATTTGCCAAAATATATTGCTTCTTCAAGCTTGCAGAGTAATCTTATTAATAAAAGAACTCTTGCCAACATTAGGGTACCCACAGATCAAAATAGTTGATGTTATTGGTGCTTGTG
This sequence comes from Chamaecyparis obtusa, assembly GCA_027943335.1. Taxonomy (NCBI): domain Eukaryota; kingdom Viridiplantae; phylum Streptophyta; class Pinopsida; order Cupressales; family Cupressaceae; genus Chamaecyparis; species Chamaecyparis obtusa. Next base: position 145,127 of record BSBK01008583.1, read on the forward strand.
CTCAAGGATATCAATTCACTGTTTTGAAACGGCCAAATCATTTTTATTTTGATTGTAGATAAAAAGAGTGGGAGAAAATGAGCGGGTGAAAGCTAATCGAGAGCGAGAGAAGGCATTGCATTTTATTTGATCATAAATGCTCTCTGAAATGACCAATCATGTTTTCTATTTGATTCCTTTTGGTGTTTTTATTTCCCATATTCAGTAGATAAAAATCATGGCGGAAGCCACTTAGCCATCTTTTTAATGTTCCAGGTATTTTACAAAGATACAAGTATGTGGATTTATTGTTCAATTGCTTGCAGTTATTGGTCAAATGCAAATATTTTGTCACATTGCAAGGGCAAGATATCAGTTTGGTGTTTTTGGTATATGTTAAAAGTTGATTTGGTAAAATCCTCAAAAAACACACTATATGTTCTAAAATGTAAAGAAGTTGAATGTTAAATGTAAGATATATATCTCATCCATAGTAATCAAAAGAAAGGACATGAAACTTATAAGGAGATTTACCAAACCAAAATATAAGCGAATAGGAAACATGGATTGGTACCTTATAAATTGGTTTTTGAGGTGCACAATCTTCATCAATCTCCTCAGAACAAGACCCCTCCTCACGAAAAATGTGTTTAACACAAAAAACAAATCTACAAAACTGAACCAATGGCATGTTTAGAACAAAGAAATAGATTGATAATAATATGCTAAAAATTATATTATGTTTAATACACGCAAAAGGACCAGTCCCAACAATTCTTAAACATACTTTATCTGATATGATAATAACATGCTAATTAAACTGATAAAGGTGTTGTCTGCATTTAATCTACCAATTACTAATTACACAAAAAACAAATTTACAAAACTGAACCAATGGCATGTTCTTCGTATGTGATTTCTTCATCTTTCGAGCCTCTAGCATCATATTCGACCGCAAATTTCAAATGCATTGCATTTTATTTGATCATGAATGCTCTCTGAAATAACCGTATTCTACTGGTGTCATGCCCTAGCCCGTGCTTTATCTCCATTAATTGATGTTATTGGTGCTTGTGCTCAAGGATATCGATTCACTATTTTCAAATGTTTGGATCATTTTGGTTGTGACTGTTCCTCTAGTACATAGTTAGGAAATGTAATTGTCTAATGATTATATGTAATGTTGAATGGATTAAATGCTTTATTCTTGGTAGAAGTGAATGGAAGGAATAGTGTTGGTGTTAGGTTTCATTTATTATTGAATTCAATGGTTTCCAAGATGTGTTGAGGAGTTTGCTCCTTGTTTAATGTTAACTGTTCCTGCACAATCCACTCATACAATAGTGAAATGGTATGTGATTGATAATTCCATACAACTGGTCCTTTGGCGTGTATTAAATACAATCTAGTCACTTATTGAATGCTTTGGAGACTACTAGTTTGACTGTCCATGCGTTACGAGTGACTGAGATTCATTAAAGGATACAAAACCCTTCATTTTGGGGTTACTGTGTGTGGATTCAAATGTAGGTTTCATTTGGTTAATGTTTAGAAGAGATCAATAAATTATTTAAAGACAATCTTACATGTTTAGAGAGGTTTGAGACGCACTTATAATGACTATACCCTCACAAACAGCGGCATAGACTGGTTTTACTAAGTTTCCTTTCTCTATTTTGAGGTTTCCTTTCTCTATCGTAGCGGTACAGTCAAAGGGTTCATTGACAAAATGATCCTTTGAATGGTTACTATGAATATGAATGATTTGATATAGCATATTGCTCATTTTACTTGAAGTTTGGAATAGCTTGTGCAAGGGTAAAAGTAGTTTTGGTCGTTTTGGTCGTGACTGCTCCTCTATACAGTCAAAAAATGTAACTGTCTAATGATTATATGTAATGTTGAATGGATTAAATGCTTTATTCTTGGTAGAAGTGAATGGAGTTTCCAAGATGTGTTGAGGATTTTGCTCCTTGTTTAATGTTAACTGTTCATGCACAATCCACTCATACAACAATGAAGTTACAAAACTGAACCAATGGCATGTTTACAACAAAGAAATAGAATGATAATAATATGCTGAAAATTCTATATATTTTGTTTAATACACACCAAAGGACCAGTTCCAACAATTCTTAAACATACTAGTTATCTGATATGATCAATTGTTAATAAAGGTCTAATTCTGTAGACTGCTAGCATGAAGGAAGATTTGACCTAGCCAAATTTTCATTTTACCACACAAAAAAAATGTGTGTTAACTATGTCTACTCCAACCTTAATTGTTTAAGAATTCATCATATCAGATAAAGTATGTTTAAGAATTGTTGGGAGTTCTATTAGACCTTTCTTGTAAACATGTCATTGGTTTTCAAATGTTTGGATTCACGTTTGTTGATATTAGTGGCATATATGTTTAATGATGCCATTGTATATTGTTGTCACTGAAATGACCACATTCTACTGGTGTCGTGCCCTAGCCCATGCTTTAACTCCATTATTTGATGTTATTGTTGCTTTTGCTCAAGAATATCCATTTTTTAAAAATTTTGACTGTGGTTATCAAATGGATAGCCCATGAGCTTCTAGCTAGGCATCATTTGTATTGATAGCTTAGGGCATCAAATGTATTGTATCATTGATAGTTGAGACTTTGTTAAAAGGAAATAGGACAAAGAACAATTCTAATTTAGTTTCTCTATTTTGATCTCTAAGTGGCTTACAACCCTAGAGAAGTATATGCAGATTTACAAATGCAGTTGCAGGATACATAGCAGTCGATAATTCACAAGAAATCCATGCATCCAATTTGAATAGAAATTAATACAAATAAATAGGGTCCTCCAATGGCCCAATCATCCAGACCTTGATTGTCCCCTCAACTAGTGACCCTTCAAAACTGGGTTATCATGCAATCAATGAATGATCCTTCATTCTCCTAGTCTGCCCTATATCCAAACATATTAGAAATACACAATACAATGATAACAAGTCTTTCACAATCCCCCTTCCCTCAAGGGACACTATCAACCATCCCTTCCACATAGCATTTCACTGTTGTATGAGTGGATTGTGCAGGAACAGTTAACATTAAACAAGGAGCAAACTCCTCAACACATCTTTGTTGTAAACATGCCACTAGTTCAATTTTGTAAATTTGTTTTTTTGTGTTAAATGCATTTAAATGGAACATTAAGCATAGTAATAATATTCTTAATCTATTAGTAATTGCAGATTAAATGCCCATAACACCTTTATCAGTTTAGCATGTTATTATAAGATACTAAAGAAGACCTATTATTTGTCAGAGAAATCTTCATTGTCCCCCACAATGAAGACAATGAAGATTGACCTCCTACCCCACAACAAAGAACATTGTAATAAGAATAAGATATAATATAGTGTTAGAATAAACTTTGAACAAAGACATGTAATGCTTAAGTTAATGATCTAAAAAGATGCAAATATAGGAATTGAAAAAGAAGATAGTGCCAAGAAACATTTTCACAAATATGAAACGTGAGGAAAAGTAATAACATTAACAATGCCAAGATTCATAGCATTAAATTTCACCTACGGATGAGTTTCTATAGTGGGTTTCCCAGCATCAAAAATATGTTGAGTTGCATTTGAGCTGTAACTAAGAGTATCATGTGGAACAGACGCTAAACTTTGAAAGCGTTCTCCAACCTAGCAATTCAAAATTCAATCTAGGCAAGCATCAGTAAGTGAAATAAATTATAGACATCAACATCATCATCATCATAATCATTAGAAATAAACTTTAAAGACATATTTTGGATAGTACTATGTTTCTTGAAAGTTTTTGTCATGCTTCTAAACTTTAAAGACATATTTTATGGCTTAATGATAACATAGATTAGTGTGTTTTTTTTCTGATGGAATGTTGTTGATAATTCATGGTCTTGAAGAAACTTTTGATTGTTTTGATTCTCAAGTCTTGACGTTGTTTCTCAATGTGATATAGATTGACCACAAGATGGTTCAATTGGTCCTCTCTTTCTGTTTAATCATTTGTCTTCTTCATGGTGTAAGTGTTCATTAATATTCATTAATGGCGGGTGGTGATTCCTTGGTAATAAAGGCATTGACAGCATTCATAATCGTATAGCTCTTTACCTGATCTAGTCACATCATCAACATCAAGGTCATTTTTTCTGGCCTCGGCCTCAACCCCAAACTGCACATTAACAACAGCCTCTACACTCTACAATTGCAATACAAATTGTTACATTAATCCAAACACTAATTGCAATTAAATTTGTATTACTACACCAATAAATTTAAGATGTTTACTTGTATTACTGTGATGCACATCCTAATTTTCATCAACATGCACAGGTTATGTACGGCAAGAATTGGCAGGCTCCAAAGTTTCTAGATAACCATTTTTGAGAAGATGAAAAAGTGGAGGCCAAAGAAGGGATAATTGTGAAGGTTTTCTAGATGTAGGTTACTAAATCATCATCTCTTGTTGATATATTTCAGATTCTACTCCGGAATGAACAAACTATAGAGATCTAACACAGCTAAACATAGAATAAAGTAAACAAGAAGGGATAGAAGATACCCAGATATGTATATGTGAGACATTATATCAGTTATTATAATCTGAATACCTCTTTCCTTCTAAATTATGGAAATATTCTATTAAATTCTTTCAAATCCCCAGATTTGATGAGCTAATGAAAGGTAAAACAATCTGTCAATAATATAGACTGAAGAAAGAGACAACCTATGATGGTCTCTTGAGCTGTGTTATCTTTAGTCCTAGCTACCTGTCGATCGTCGAGAATAATCACTGCCTTGCATTTATGTACACTGTAGAAATTGATCACAGTCTCGCAAAAACATTTTACACTTGTGCATGGATGAGAAAACACTATCCAAAGTTTCTAGATAACCATTTTTGAGAAGAGGAATGAGTGGAGGCCAAAGAAGGGATAATTGTGAAGGTTTTATAGATGTAGGTTACTGAATCATCATCTCTGCACTGGTACTCAATCTATCCTCCACTCCATATACGTCTTCTCAGAATCTAAAAACTCCCCATCATTGATTCTCATCATTTTTTTAGCATCTCCGTGGACTGAGACCTTAAATTATTGAGCTTCTCTTTGTTTTGAGAATAGTTTAACATTCTCTACTTAACAGGGCCAACCACGTGAAGGTGGAAGCTCACCTAGCCCCTCCTAGGAGCCTTTTATGACCCTTTACGATATTTTAAGACCTCTAATATGTATTCTTAGGGATCGTAAATGGTTGTAAAGGGTCATAAGGTGTCCTGGGACACAACAGCTAAGAAACATAAATGTAGGCATCATGGTCACAATTTTTTGGAGACACAACATAATTGAGTGGTTTTTCGAGACGATGCAAAGTAGTGGTTTCTTTGCATCATCAGGGAATAGAACTCAATTATGTTGTGTATCCAAAAAAATTTGACCATGATCCCTACATTTATGTTTCTTAGTTGTTATGATATGTACATCGCAATTTGTTGTTGCTGCAACAGCAGAGCCTATATTCCACAACAAAAAGGAAGACATCTTTTTAGCCTGGGTCTCGATCCTACCCCAATTTTTGAAGGATCTAGGGCCAGGCTCGAAAGATGTCTTCCCATTCTATCTGTAACATTGTGTCCATCCATGATCTCAGGAACATCATCATCTTTCCACTCTTCATTTGCCAAAATATATCGCTTCTTCAAGCTTGCAGAGTAATCTTATTAATAAAAGAACTCTTGCCAACATTAGGGTACCCACAGATCAAAATAGTTGATGTTATTGGTGCTTGTGCTCAAGGATATCGATTCACTATTTTCAAACGGCCAAATCATTTTTATTTCGATTGTAGAGAAAAAGAGTGGGAGAAAACGAGTGGGTGAAAGCTGATCGAGAGTGAGAGAAGGCATTGCATTTTATTTGATCATAAATGCTCTTTGAAATGACCAATCATGTTTTCTATTCGATTCCTTTTGGTGTTGTTATTTCCCATATTCAGTAGATAAAAATCATGGCGGCAGCCACTTAGCCATCTTTTTGATGTTCCAAGTATTTTACAAAGATACAGGTATGTGGATTTATCGTTCAATTGCTTGCAGTTATTGGTCAAATGCAAATATTTTGTCACGTTGCAAGGGCAAGATATCAGTTTGGTGCTTTTGGTTTATGTTAAAAGTTGATTTGGTAAAATCCTCAAAAAACACACTACATGTTCTAAAATGTAAAGAAGTTGAATGTTAAATGTAAGATATATATCTCATCCATAGTAATCAAAAGAAAGGACATGAAACTTATAAGGAGATTTACCAAACCAAAAATATAAGTGAATAGGAAACATGGATTGGTACCTTATGAATTGGTTTTTGAGGTGCACAATCTTCATCAATCTCCTCAGAACAAGACCCCTCCTCATGAAAAATGCATTTAACACAAAAAACAAATCTACAAAACTGAACCAATTGCATGTTTAGAACAAAGAAATAGATTGATAATAATATGCTGAAAATTCTATTATGTTTAATACACGCAAAAGGACCAGTCCCAACAATTCTTAAACATACTTTATCTGATATGATAATAACATGCTAATTAAACTGATAAAGGTGTTATTTGCATTTAATCTGCCAATTACTAATTACACAAAAAACAAATTTACAAAACTGAACCAATGGCATGTTCTTCGTATGTGATTTCTTCATCTTTCGAGCCTCTGGAATCATATTCGACCGCAAATTTCAAATGCATTGCATTTTATTTGATCATGAATGCTCTCTGAAATGACCGCATTCTACTGGTGTCGTTCCCTAGCCCGTGTTTTATCTCCATTATTTGATGTTATTGGTGCTTGTGCTCAAGGATATCAATTCACTGTTTTCAAATGTTTGGATTGTTTTGGTCATGACTGTTTCTCTAGTACACAGTCAGGAAATGTAACTGTCTAATGATTATATGTAATGTTGAATGGATTAAATGCTTTATTCTTGGTAGAAGTGAATGGAAGGAATAGTGTTGGTGTTAGGTTTCATTTATTATTGAATTCAATGGTTTCATAGATGTGTTGAGGAGTTTGCTCCTTGTTTAATGTTAATTGTTCCTGCACAATCCACTCATACAATAGTGAAATGCTATGTGATTGACAATTTCATACAACTGGTCCTTTGGTGTGTATTAAATACAATCCAGTCACTTATTGAATGCTTTGGAGACTACTGGTTTGACTGTCCATGCGTTACGAGTGACTGAGATTCATTAAATGATACAAAACCCTTCATTTTGGGGTTATTGTGTGTGGATTCAAATGTAGGTTTGATTTAGTTAATTTTTAGAAGAGATCAATAAAGTATTTAAAGACAATCTTACATGTTTGGAGAGGTTTGAGACGCACTTATAATGATTGTACCCTCACAAATAGCGGCATAGACTGGTTTTACTAAGTTTCCTTTCTCTATTTTGAGGTTTCCTTTCTCTGCCGCAGGGGTACAATCAGAGGGTTCATTGACAAAATGATCCTTTGAATGGCTACTATGAATATGAATGATTTGATATAGCATATTGCTCATTTTACTTGAAGTTTGGAATAGCTTGTGCAAGGGTGAAAGTAGTTTTGGTCATTTTGGTCGTGACTGTTCCTCTACACAGTCAGAAAATGTAACTGTCTAATGATTATATGTAATGTTGAATGGATTAAATGTTTTATTCTTGGTAGAAGTGAATGGAGTTTCCAAGATGTGTTGAGGAGTTTGCTCCTTGTTTAATGTTAACTATTCTCGCACAATCCACTCATACAACAGTGAAGTTACAAAACTAAACCAATGGCATGTTTACAACAAAGAAATAGAATGATAATAATATGATGAAAATTCTATATATTTTGTTTAATACACGCCAAAGGACTAGTCCCAACAATTCTTAAACATACTAGTTATCTAATATGATCAATTGTTAATAAAGGTCTAATTCTGTAGACTGCTAGCACGAAGGAAGATTTGACCTAGCCAAAATTTCCTTTTACCACACAAAAAAAATGTTTAAGAACTCATCATATCAGATAAAGTATGTTTAAGAATTGTTGGGAGTTCTATTAGACCTTTCTTGTAAACATGTCATTGGTTTTCAAATGTTTGGATTCACGTTTGTTGATATTACTGGGATATATGTTTAATGATGCCATTGTATATTGTTGTCACTGAAATAACCACATTCTACTGGTGTTGTGCCCTAGCCCATGCTTTAACTCCATTATTTGATGTTATTGGTGCTTTTGCTCAACGATATCCATTTTTTTGAAATGTTGACTGTGGTTATCAAATGGACAGCCCGTGAGCTTCTAGCTAGGTGTCATTTGTATTGATAGCTTAGGGAATCAAATGTATTGTATCATTGATAGTTGAAACTTTGTTAAAAATAAATAGGACAAAGAACGATTCTGGTTTAGTTTCTCTATTTTGATCTCTAAGTGGCTTACAACCCTAGAGAAGTATATGCAGATTTAAAAATGTAGTTGTAGGATACATAGCAGCCAATAATTCATAGGAAATCCATGCATCCAATTTAAAGAGCAATTAATACAAAGAAATAGGGTCCTCCAATGGCCCAATCATCCGGACCTTGACTATCCCCTCAACCAGTGACCCTTCAAAACTAGGTTATCATGCAATCAGTGAATGATCATTCATTCTCCTGGTCTGCCCTGTATCCAAACATATTGGAAATACACAATACAATGATAACAAGTCTTTCAAAATCCCCCTTCCCTCAAGGGACACTATCAACCATCCCTTCCACATAGCATTTCACTGTTGTATGAGTGGATTGTGCGGGAACAATTAACATTAAACAAGGAGCAAACTCCTCAACACATCTTTGTTGTAAACATGCCACTGGTTCAATTTTGTAAATTTGTTTTTTTTGTTAAATGCATTTAAATGGAACATTAAGCATAGTAATAATATGCTTAATCTATTAGTAATTGCAGATTAAATGCCCATGACACCTTTATCAGTTTAGCATGTTATTATAAGATACTAAAGAAGACCTACTATTTGTCAGAGAAATCTTCACTGTCCCCCACAATGAAGACAATGAAGATTGACCTCCTGCCCCACAACAAAGAACATTGTAATAAGAATAAGATATAATATAGTGTTAGATTAAACTTTGAACAAAGACATGTAATGCTTAAGTTAATGATCTAAAAAGATGCAAATATAGGAATTGAAAAAGAAGATAGTGCCAAGAAACATTTTCACAAATATGAAACGTGAGGAAAAGTAATAACATTAACAATGCCAAGATTCACAGCATTAAATTTCACCTGTGGATGAGTTTCTGTAGTGAGTTGCCCAGCATCAAAAATATGTTGAGTTGGATTTGAGCTATAACTAAGAGTATCATGTGGAACAGACCCTAAACTTTGAAAGCGTTCTCCAACCTGGCAATTCAAAATTCAATCTAGGCAAGCATCAGTAAGTGAAATAAATTATAGACATCAACATCAACATCATCGTAATCATTAGAAATAAACTTTAAAGACATATTTTGGATAGTACTATGTTTCTTGAAAGTTTTTGTGATGCTTCTAAACTTTAAAGACATATTTTATGGCTTAATGATAACATAGATTAATGTTTTTTTTTCTGATGGAATGTTGTTGATCATTCATGGTCTTGAAGAAACTTTTGATTGTTTTGATTCTCAAGTCTTGACGTTGTTTCTGAATGTGATATAGACTGACCACAAGATGGTTCAGTTGGTCCTCTCTTTCTATTTAATCATTTGTCTTCTTCATGGTGTAAGTGTTTGTTAATATTCATTAATGGCGGGCGGTGATTCCTTGGTAATAAAGGCATTGATAGCATTCATAATCGTATAGCTCTTTACCTGATCTAGTCACATCATCAACATCAAGGTCAGTTTGTCTGGCCTCATCCTCAACCTCAACCTGCTCATTAACAACGGCCTCTACACTCTCTACAACTACAATACATATTGTTACATTAATCCAAACACCAATTGCAATTAAATTTGTATTACTACAAAAATCAATTTAAGATGTTTACTTGTATTACTGTGATGCACGTCTTTATTGTCATCAACATGCACAGGTTGTGTACGGCAAGAATCGGTAGGCTCCAAAGTTTCTAGATAACTATTTTTTAGAAGAAGAAGAAGTGGATGCCAAAGAAGGGATAATTGTGAAGGTTTTCTAGATGTAGGTTACTGAATCATCATCTCTTTTTGATATATTTCAAATTCTACTCCGGAATGAACATACTATACAGATCTAACACAGCTAAACATAGAATAAAGTAAACAAGAAGGGATAGAAGATACCCAAAAATCATTAGGACTATAGAAAAATCAAGTTCTATAAATAGACGGTTCTGATATTGCTTTGCCATTACAACAATTGAGCATTCATCATTTGGTACTTCTTGGTGTATTCCATTTAAGTTTTTTAGTTGTCGTGTTTATGTGCATGTTCTTTATGTGTTTGGCTTCTCTCCCTCGCAAGGGATGCGTCGATAGGTAATTGATTTGAAAGCATAATGATTTGACAATCCTTTTTCAAGATAGGCATAATCATCCCGCCAACCTTAATTAGCAACATTTGTGATATATGTCAAGTACTTATAATCAGTATGCCTAAAAAATAGAGACTTAGTAGTAAAAGCATGTCCTTTGGTTTACTAGTTTACTTATAATCAGTATGTCCTTTGGTTTACTAGTTTAATCTGGTTTAAGAATGGTTTGTTTCATGTTTTAATGTACCATTGAATGAAGCTTGGCTATATTAATTACAATCTTAAGACTCATGACTCTTCAAATTCTCTTGTTTCCTTCAAACCTCCAAACATGTGTACTTTTAGTAGCCCTTCAACAAATGGACTTGTGATGATTTTCACAATAGTACATGTGTAGGAGGACTACTAAAAGTATTGCTTAAGCAAATCTGAATGTTCATCACCTATGCATATAAGAGTTGATCATAGAAGGTATATGTTGTTGGGTAAGCTCCCAATAGCGCTCAGGTAAATATGCATGTTCATCACCTATGCATATGAAGTGGCTCTAATGGAAGATACAATCACTATATTCTGCATACTCCTTATTTTCTTCTGCGTTGATATTGTCAGACATGGTCTTTCTTGAATGGAATGACTCGTTACTTGTACATTGACTAGAATGTTGGTGGAAGAAGGATGATTTGTTTGCAACCATTTTTTCAACTCTAATTTTCTCAACACAAAGGGACATTTATCATAGCCATAGAAACATGATTATTTTAAAATGAAATACACCAAGGAGTACCATTAGAAATATTGACTATTTACAATCATGAATAGTTAACCTTAATCAAATAGCTCATTTTTTAATCAGCATGTGTACTCTCTGTGTATATGAAAAATGAATGAAATATCAAGCTGAAATAAAACAATGAACAAAAATTCAAATTCAAGGCCTAATTTATCAAGAGCAACAAACATTAGGACGAAAGAAAAATCATTAAGAGTATAGAAAAATCATTAGGACTATAGAAAAATCATTAAGACTAGAAAATCAAGTTCTAGAAAAATCATTAAGAGTACTATAGAAAAATCATTAGGACTATAGAAAAATCATTAAGACTACAAAATCAAGTTCTATAAAAATCATTACGACTATAGAAAAATCATTTAGACTATAAAATCAAGTTCTAGAAATGGATGGTTCTGATGCTTTGCCATTACAACAATTGAGCATTCATCATTTGGTACTTCTTGGTGTATTCCATTTAAGTTTTTCAGTTGTCGTGTTTATGTGCATGTTCTTTATGTGTTTGGCTTCTCTCCCTTGCAAGGGATATGTCGATAGGTAATTGATTTGAAAGCATAATGATTTGACTGTTCCAAGTAATGTTTTTAATCTTTTGAAGTTTCTCATGATCCTGATGTAAGTTGATTGGATTAAGCAATTTTGGGATCCAATAGGACTTTAGGGGAGTTTAATAAATGTTTTGGAAGACTTAGAGGAACTATTAGCATGATTGTTCCTTCATCTACAGCGAGTTACACTGAATTTGCTAAGTTTTTCCTTTGTTTTGAAGTGAATTTTGTAATCTATTTCCTTTCCATGGACCCAAAGACCTAGGACCCATGGAAAAAGGATACTAACAATGTATTATACAACTCTAATGTTTTTGACTTGTAGAGATTTGAGAAAGTAAAGAGAACACTGGCTATGTTTAATGTTAACTGTCCCTGTACAATCCACTCATACAATAGTGAAATGCTATATAATTGACAATTTCATACAACTGGTCCTTTGGCGTGTATTAAACAGAATAGAATTTCTAGCATATTATTATCTTTCTATTTCTTTGTTGTAAACATGTCATTGGTTCAGTTTTAATCTACTGGTGTCGTGCCCTAGCCCATGCTTTATCTCCATTATTTGATGTTATTCACTATTTTGAAATGTTGACTATGGTTATCAAATGGAAAAAATAAAAATAAAAAATTGTACACGAAGTTTTTTTACAAAACTGAACCAATGGCATGTTTACAACAAAGAAATAGAATTATAATAATATGCTGAAAATTCTATTTTGTTTAATACACGCCAAAGGACCAGTTGTATGAAATTGTCAATCACATAGCATTTCACTGTTGTATGAGTGGATTGTGCAGGAACAGTTAACATTAAACAAGGAGAAAACTCCTCAACACATCTTGGAAACTATTGAATTCAATAATAAATGAAACCTAACACCAACACTATTCCTTCCATTCACTTCTACCAAGAATTCCAGCACAAGCACAAGCTATTCCAAACTTCAAGTAAAATGAGAAATATGCTATGTCAAATCATTCATATTCATAGTAACCATTAAAGGATCATTTTGTCAATGAACCCTCTGACTGTACCCCTACGGCAGAGAAAGGAAACCTCAAAATAGAGAAAGGAAACTTAGTAAAACCAGTCTATGTCATTGTTTGTGAGGGTACAGTCATGATAGGTGCCTCTCAAACCTCTCCAAACATGTAAGATTGTCTTTAAATACTTTATTGATCTCTTCTAAATATTAACCAAATCAAACCTACATTTGAATCCACACACAATAACCCCAAAATGAAGGGTTTTGTATCCTTTAATGAATCTCAGACACTGGTAATGCATGGATAGTCAAACCAATAGTCTCCAAAGCATTCAATAAGTGACTAGATTGTATTTAATACATGCCAAAGGACTAGTTGTATGAAATTGTCAATCACATAGCATTCCACTGTTGTATGAGTGGATTGTGCAGGAACAGTTAACATTAAACAAGGAGCAAACTCCTCAACACATCTTGGAAACCATTGAATTCAACAATAAATGAAACCTAACACCAACACTATTCCTTCCATTCACTTCTACCAAGAATAAAGCATTTAATCCATTCAACATTACATATAATCATTAGACAGTTACATTTTCTAACTGTGTAGAGGAACAGTCATGATCAAAATGACCAAAACTACTTTCACCCTTGCACAAGCTATTCCAAACTTCAAGTAAAATGAGCAATATGCTATATCAAATCATTCATATTCATAGTAACCATTCAAAGGATCATTTTGTCAATGAACCCTCTGACTATATGCCTGTGGCAGAGAAAGGAAACCTCAAAATAGAGAAAGGAAACTTAGTAAAACTAGTCTATGACGTTGTTTGTGATGCTACAGTCATGATAAGTGCCTCTTAAACCTCTCCAAACATGTAAGAATGTCTTTAAATACTTCATTGATCTCTTCTAAACATTAATGCATGGACAGTCAAACCAGTAGTCTCCAAAGCATTCAATAAGTGAATATGAATGTTTGAAAACTTTCCTCTCAACTTCCCCAACCACTCCTAATCGATTAGAGGGATTAGTTGAGTGTTTAGACACTAAAACTTCTTAAACATACATTATATGATATGATGAATTGTAATATCAACAAATATGAATCCAAACATTTGAAAACAGTGAATCGATATCCTTGAGCACAAGCACCGATAACATCAAATAATGGAGATAAAGCACAAGCTAGGGCACAACACCAGTAGAATGCGGTCATTTCAGTGAGCATTCATGATCAAATAAAATGCAATGCATTTGAAATTTGTGGTTGAATATGATGCCAAAGGCTTGAAAGACATTGTCCGTCAAAGATACCAATCAAAGATGAAGAAATCACATACCTTCTCTTGCGCTCAGCTTGCACGAAGGAAGATTTGATAGCCAAATCTTCCTTGTACCACATGAATAACATGACATTGGTTCAGTTTAGCATGTTATTATCATATCAAATAAAGCATGTTTAAGAATTGTTGGAAGGATAGGAATAGTGGAGATTCTAGAAATATCCCTCTAACCGATTAGGAGTGGTTGGGGAAGTTGAGAGGAAAGTTTTCAAACATTCATATTCACTTATTGAATGCTTTAGAGACTATTGGTTTGACTGTCCATGCATTACCAGTGACTGAGATTCATTAAAGGATACAAAACCCTTCATTTTGGGTTATTGTGTGTGGATTCATCCGCTTTAGCCAAGAAGATCAAGAAGATGGGGCAGGAGGACATTGTGGTAGAAGAAGTATTTAAAGAAGCAACAAGAAGCAATAGAAAAAAATTTAGGAGTTTGGAACAACATTTCAGAATCCATGAATGGTATGGGTAAGGTTACCTTCATTCTTGGTCATGACTTCAATGAAACATTGGATATGGCTGATAAGAAGAAGGGTCACTTGTTGATAGTGTTCCTTGAGGGAAGGGGGATTGTGAAAGACTTTTTATCATTGTATTGTATATTTCCAATATGTTTGGATTTAGGGCAGATCAAGAGAATGAAGGATCACTCACTGATTGCATGATAACCCAGTTTTGAAGGGTCGCTGGTTGAGGGGATAGTCAAGGTCCGGATGTTGATAGTAGTTCATTGAGGGAAGGGGGATTGTAAAAGACTTGTTATCATTGTATTTTGTATTTCCAATATGTTTGGATGCAGGGCAGACCAGGAGAATGAAGAATCACTCACTGATTGCATGATAACCTAGTTTTGAAGGGTCACTGGTTGAGGGGACAGTCAAGGTCTGTATGTTGATAGTGTTCCTTGAGGGAAGGGGGATTGTGAAAGGCTTGTTATCATTGTATTGTGTATTTCCAATATGTTTGGATGTAGGGCAGACCAGGAGAATGAATGATCACTCACTGATTGCATGATAACCCAATTTTGAAGGATCACTGGAAGAGGGGGGAATGAAGGATCACTCACTGATTGCATGATAACCCCACCAAGCATTCTTTCCTTTAAGTTTCCACAATATCTCAAAATATGATCATTATTCTTTACTTTCTTCTATATGTTATTCTTTCTATGGTTTTTTTATCTCATAAATATATCAAAAACATTGCAGATGTGCATATAAAAGTAAAATATTGTCCTTCAATTGTTCCACATTGAAGCATTTCCTCTTGGGAGTATTCTCTTCGTTTGTACAATATCTGTCAAAAATGGTTCCCATATTTCTTCAAGATCTATTTTAATCTTTATACTACAATTTTGATTAGATTTGACCAATAGTTGATTTCATTGGTATTTTATAGCATATACTCCTAATGTGAAATGTGGAGAGAAAGAAAGAGACACACTAGGTATGAATTACACGATATACCCATCATCACTTAGCACTTAAATAATAAATTATGGACAGGGAACAACCCCCTAACTTCTGGATGTTTGTTTCATGTTGGCCTCTTATTATATGCAAAGGTAGGTCTGTCTTAGGCTAACAACCATAGTGTAGGGGCCATAAATTATGGATCCCAAAATAGTGCACACTTGTATTAAATTAGGTTCACTATACTACAAGGGAATGGAAACCATGCAATAGTGCCTCATGGGGATGGAAGCAACCCTTCACCAAGAAGATGATTGTGTCTGCAATATTTACTAGAGGCAAAGAACATAATTTGGTTCCAACAATTACTCCTAGAAAATAATGGCACCCACAAAACACTTGGAAAAGATAGCATTCACTATATCTTTTATCACTCTTTTAAAGCTGGGACAATAAATCTCAAAGATTGATCAACGAATTCTTGAACACAAAGAACCATTGACAGTTATGATTCATGTGTACAATAGCCAACAACCAGTTGTTCGAATCATGGTGTCCAATAATTATGTTAGAAAAATCATCTACAAATCCCTTACACAACCATAATAGATTCAAACCATGAACCGTAAGAACCTAACAATGGGACTAAGAAAGATACAACCTAAACAAATCTTGATCATATTCCACCCTATTGTAAGGCCCAAGAAGTAACTCTATCTTAAAGCTACACATTCCTCTAGATGAAGCTCAAAGGTCAGGTAGCTGAAGCATAGCAATACTTGAATGAATATAGGAATAATTTGATGTGCAATCATTTGCTAGCTTGGTTTGTGGATTTTCCACATAATATTTTCCCTTTAACCACATTTATAGTTTGAGAAAATCAGAAAAAATTATTTCAGATTTATATTATCCTTTTGAACTAGCACATTGCCATCAAAATGCATAATCATTGGTCATATCAAGAAAATTCCTATTGATTAGTAGGATATCCTTATAAAAATTTGATGCATGGATTTCTTGTGAATTATCGACTGCTATGTATCCTGCAACTATGAAAGGAATAGTTTTGGTGTTAGGTTTCATTTATTATTGAATTCAATGGTTTCCAAGATGTGTTGAGGAGTTTGCTCCTTGTTTAATGTTAATTGTTCCTGCACAATCCACTCATAAAATAGTGAAATGCTATGTGGAAGGGATGGTTGATAGTGTTCCTTGGGGGAAGGGGGATTGTGAAAGACTTGTTATCATTGTATTGTGTATTTTCAATATGTTTGGATGCAGGGCAGACCAGGAGAATGAAGGATCACTCATTAATTGCATGATAACTCAGTTTTGAAGGGTCACTGGTTGAGGGGACAGTCAAGGTCCGGATGATTGGGCCATTGGAGGACCCTAGTTCTTTGTATTAATTGCTATTCAAATTGGATGCATGGATTTTGTGTGAATTATCAACTGCTAAGTATCCTGTAACTGGATCCATAAATCTGCATATACTTCTCTAGGGTTGTAAGCCACTTTATAGGGATCAAAATAGAGAAACTAAATAAAAATTGTTCTTTGTCCTATTTTCTTTTAACAAAGTCTCAACTATCAATGATACAATACATTTGATTCCCTAAGCTATCAATACAAATGGCGCCTAGCTAGAAGCTCACGGGCTGTCCATTTGATAATCATAGTCAACATTTCAAAAAAATGGATATCCTTGAGCACAAGCACCAATAACATCAAATAATGGAGTTAAAGCATGGGCTAGGGCACGACACCAGTAGAATGCAGTCATTTCAGTGACAGCAATATATAATGGCGTCATTAAACACATATGCCAGTAATAACAACAAACATGAATCCAAACATTTGAATACAGTGAATCGATATCCTTGAGCACCAGCACCAATAACATTAAATAATAGAGATATAGCACTGGCTAGGGCACGACACCAGTAATATGCAGTCATTTCAGTGACAACAATATACAATGGCATCATTAAACACATATGCCAGTAATATCAACAAACGTGAATCCAAACATTTGAATACAGTGAATCGATATCCTTGAGCACAAGCACCAATAACATCAAATAATAAAGATATAGCACTAGCTAGGGCATGACACCAGTAGAATGTGATCATTTCAGAGAGCAACTCCCTCAACAATAAAATGAAATGCATTCGAATATGATGCCAGAGGCTCAAAAGATGAAGAAATCACATACCTTCTCCCACGCTCAGCTTTCGCTCCTTTTCTCCTGCTCTCCAAACGAAATAAAAATGATGAGGTTGTTTCACTTTTTTTTTAAATGTATACCCCGAATCTGTTGGAGTTCCGATGGTCAATTAAACACCCATCGGAATACCGACATCATCGGGGCCTATTACAAAAAAAAATACCAAATTCGTAAGAAAAAGTTACCCGTCGAAAACTTCTGTCAAAATTTGGCCCAAAATATAGTAGTGAGTTTTGGGTTCAACTTTTGGTTCGACCCAATCACTCTTCCTATATGTATTATTTTTCTACTTTTCTTTTCTACGATAATGGAATGTCCACTTTGGGCTTATTTGATGTTGTGCTTCTTATTATCTCTTTAGATCTTGTAGGTTTTTACAATTTTTAATTGTGGGCTAATAGAACAAGTAATGAGCCTTAAGGGGATGCTCCCAATAATATATAGGTGGGTTCATTTCCTATTCATATTTTTACCATTCCAACTATTCGAATAATTTGAAATGTTCTTGATTTTATTAGAGCTCTCAACAACAAGAAGGAGAAATATGTGCTCTAGGTTTCATGAAAAAAAAAATTGTATAAATTTATTTTGACTTATTTTATTAGACCTTCAAACAAAAAAATCAGGAATATTAGAAGGAAAATATGTAAATAAGAACATTATACAAACTATGTTCTTTTCTTTGAAATTTTGTGACATTTCTTAAAGGGCTTACTCTTCCACAAAGTTCACTATCTAAAAATAATAATTTTGAGGGTATGGATTTTCAGCTACTATCTTAGTGACAATGGATATCTTACTAAGGTAGTGGGGTGACCCCACAATAGTGGGTTACACTTTTTTAGACATCTTAATTTTTGTTGAAATAACACATTTTTAATAAAATATGATGATTTAAGCCTTGAGAGGTTTCATTTGAAAGAATTAATTACAAATGGTTAGCTCAAAGCCTCTTAGATAAAAAAAATATTGATATAACATCTATTCTCCTCATTCATACCTACAATGGAGTCTCCTTCACACCTATTAAAATGCTACCAAAAAATCGCTTTGACTTTATCTTTTGGCAGATCAAATGAATCCATTTGACAAACCTATCTATGTAGTAAGGTACTACTAAGAAAAATCTTTCCAATGATTATAATGTTAAAATATATTAAATTTATTATGACTTTGTATTTTTAGTTTTACTAAACAGATATTTCACCGTATGTCTACCTCTATGTTTGACGCTTATGGAAAAATAGTAAATGAAAAAAAAAATTCTAAAAAATATCTATGCCCTAAGTATTGAAGTTCTCTTTCTATAAAAAAAAAATTAAATTGGACAAATACACGACAAGTTATAAGCTATGTAGTCAAGGTATGTCAAAATAACGGTTTAGTCAACTTCAAATGTTAATAAAATATTAAATAATCATGATAATGTCATAAAATCAATTGAATGTCCTCTATATGGATGGTAAAAAACTAAATTTGAAAGAAGCACATTGATATCTATTTTAGAAAAAAAAAGTTATGCTCTATGCAAACAATTAACTCTTTGAAAATGACATTTTCAGCAACATATTAGTTTTTGTGGGAGAAATAAAAAACTATTCAAATCAATTCAAAAATAAAAATAAAAAATATATTTAGAATCCAGACAAAAAATCTTAAAAGAGTCTAATTTACTTCATCTTTTGATTTCAAACGGTTTAACGACAATATGCATTCGAATCTGATTTTTTTTTCAAAATATAGAGTTTAGTGTCCATTCAGGAAAAAAAGTGTAACCCACCATTGTGGGTTCACCCAGTGAGTATAATAGACATTCTAGGTACTATATGTCAGAGTACACGGCATAAAGGACCTTAGATTTTGATTGTTGCTACTCACAAAATAAAGACAAACAAAATAATAGATGTAGTAACATAAGACTAAATATATGAACACAATAAAAAATAATACTATCACCTGATTTAACCAATTCTTGAGAGCCTCATCTCACGATCATAGTTGATATATAGTACATAACTAAAAATAATAAACAAGCTAAATGGCCCAACTAACCCTTCAAGAATACACATATAAAGAGAAACCAAACTTTAGTACAAGATCAAAGATTTTGCATGAGTATTTTTCCCAGCCCTTCAATAGATGTATTATCCTACGTGTGATATTTAGTGATTTTTTTTCATATGGGTCAACCCAATTCCCATTTCCCTATTAGCACTATGGATCTAAAATGGATGAAGACTGTGGATAGTCATAAGGTTTGAGGACCCATATGTTATGGGAAAAGACATGGCCAAGTCATTGCAAAATTGCAGCTTGGGGCACTCCAAAAAAACTACATTCCTCCATTTCTTTAAAAAAATATTATATAAGCTCTAAAGGATAAAGCTCAGTAAACTAGGGTTGTAGTAGTGGTGTTTGGTCATGGAGATGATAAAGTAGGTGAAATACGTCGTATACGTAACTCTCAGAGGGTCAAACTCAGCACATCTCCAAAGTGGTCAGGATGAAATTGTGAAGGGTGGCAAACAGAAAATGGGGTTAACTTTTCCTTTCTATGAACTTCATAGGTTATTCATTACACCCAATGAGCATAAAAGAATGCACACAAGGCACGTGTTGCAGCTATCGCAAGACCATGTGAATCACATTGATACGGCTGAGAGATTAGGGGAGTGGTATCCTTGAAGTTGAAGACATAATCTAAACCTAAGTTTATATGGTACAGTGGTAGAAGATATCCTACTGTAATTAAGGCTGCAGCGATTAGGACGCTTAAGTAGAGTTTAAAATGAATTTGAAGTATTATCAAATGTAGTTTTGTTTATGCAAGGCTAAGGTAAATGAAATAAAGAAACTAAAATGGCAATAATAAGTATTTTACTATGGCGTCAGGGTAGAGATATAATGAAATCCGCAGGTGAGTAAACATTGCTCTTCTTCCACTTTATGTTTCTGCCTACACACTAGTGGCCACATGATTCTTGAGAGTCCAATAAATGTAACAAGTTTTGGTGGATATATATATATATATATAGGGTGTTAGTCTTTTGAGTCAAGGATAATAAGGATAGTATTTGAGGACGTAGAGAAAATTTTATTTTGATTAGGTGAAATATATATTTAAATCTCGTACATGTGAATAATATTTTATTGGGTAATGAGTTGTCATTATTATTCTATTATGATTCAAATTGGAGTTCTAAATAGAAGTTAGTTTTAGCTTCTAGTTGTCTTGTAATCTATCTTCAAGAGGAAATAAATGAACATCTTAGAACATAACTAATTAAATAATAAAAGTAAATTAATTTATATATGTCATTTAGAGATGATAATTAAAAGAGTGGTTACAACCAGAAGCTAAAGATGAAGCTTAATTTCAAATATAAGAGGGGGTATTTAAACGGAATCTCGACTTCATTTAGTTAGGACATTACATTGCACCTAGAGTTGAGACCAAAAATCCAATCCTAGAGGTTAGAACAAGTCCAAAAATATATTGATACTAATATTTCCTTTAGAGAAATTTCATTCACAAATCTAGTTAGGAGAACATCTAGATGTGACAACATAAAGGATAAAGTTTTCTTCATTTTAAAGTGCTTGTGGCTTTTGAAGGGTAAACCAATCTTAATGTTCAATATGATGTCTACCTGAGGTGGCTTATTAAATATTAGGGAATGCTTGGAAATCTTGTCATACTCGCTAGGGTGCTTCCACCTATTTCTCACTCCTAAACGATGAACCAATAAAGATATTATTTGTAAGAAGTTATCCAATGTACACGATGTGAAGTTTTATCATGCATGGTAATAGAGAGTATTTTATATGGAAAAAAATTAGGCTACCTTTGGAGTTAGTCATTTCATTGTGAGTATTACAAATACTATAAAATGAAAATTTAAGAAAAATAAACAAAATAGAACACCTTCATTTAGATTAGTGAGCCCTAATCTTCCTCTAGAGGGATCTCACATCAATTAGAATAAATCAACTTGCTCCTTATTTGTATTCAAATCGGTCCCTGAAGGGGAGTAAAAAGAAAATAACACAGTGTGCAATTGATTTACTAAATAGGAAACTAGAAATGATCAACTGACTAGAAAGCTAATGAATGATTGAGAAGCAGGAATGATTGAGAAGCAAGCATATATACCCTTATTTTCAAATTCAAATGCAAAGAGAGCCAAATCAATTAATTGAGTTGCAGATACTGTTATACACTAAGTTTGCGCCTTTGTCTCAAGCTCTCGTAGTCTTGATAACCTAGTATAACATGAGAATCATCTCCAGGTGTGGGACCTATGCTAACTGAGATGAGACCTCCAGGTTCTAGGCTGGTTCCTCTTGGATAATCACCTTAATTTGCTTCTAGACATGAAAAGTAAAAACTTTTGAGGGAAAGGGATAGAAGGAATGCTTGAAAGGGAAATGACTGAAAGCAAACTACCTACTAGGTGATACACCGAAAATATGGTATGAATTACAGTATAAAAGATGAAATCAATGAATAGACTTAGGCCTAGGTGATCACAACTCACTGAATAGGTTTGCATAAGTACTTCATAGAAGGGTCTGTAGATAAAAAAAGCTATTCAGGGAAAGAGAGATTCTTTCACAAACAATAACACCCCTTGAAATTAGACAAACAATCTATGACTTGCAAACAAACATTCACCTCTGCAACTAGGTATAGGAATGAGACAAGATATTTAAGGGGTTGAAGTATACCCACAAAAGCACTCACATCAAATCATCCACAATGATACACAAAATTGCAGAAAGAAAGAGGGATCAAGAATCCTAAGATATCACTGAGAAGCATGTAAATACTGAATTCATTAAGAAATAACTCACACAAGAAGGCATAGGGACATGAAGAATGTCACAAAAACACCTTCAATATCTGAATTATCAATGGGAGGTTACAGAATGTAGAAAACCAGAGGACAGAAAAATGTCTCAGATGGCCTTCTAAGAAAAGATATTTTTTCTCTTTACAAAATGTGAACTCTCTAACCTCTGAGCACTAAGGCTCCAAAAATACAATATATACATCTCCTGCATGCGGGCAGGAGCAAAACCTAACTAGGGTTACATGATTTTACAATAAAATAGCAAATCCTAACTTTGTCAAAATCAGCCATAAATGCACATGAAAATATCCCAGCTAATCAGATATCTGTGTTTGCGTGTCCATTTCATGTTTATACCTGCAAAAAATCTAGTCGCCATGATCCATCTACCTACCTACAACTCGAGCTCGCCATAATTGTGAAAATCTGATATTCTTAGATATTTGAATTTAAATATAATAACGCTCATAGATATCGCCAAACTTTAATCCATCGACGGTTGGCATTCAAACTTTAATCTTATTTTAAAACGCGACCGTTAGATCTTCCTTTTTACCCGAGATCGGCACTTGACTGCAAAACTAACTTAGCCTTTACCTTGGGTTTCAATTTCCCTTTGTCACAGAATCATTTAATACCTTGGCTAACTCCAGTCCAGTCGAGCAATTTAGTGAACATGAAAATGGCTTTTTAATCATTGATTCGCTGAATACATCTAACCATGGGCATGACTAAATAACCTTAGCCATTCCATGAACATGTGACTGAAAGCCATCTCTTATTCGCAGAATACATTTCACCCTCGCCAATTTATTTAGAGATTCAACGAACAACGCGTTCACTGAATCACCAAGTCACTTGGAGCACTGCTAAACTATTCCGCGAACAAGCGAACACATAAAACTTTATCAGGACCGCTAGACATAAGGAGCACTAAATTCTCTCAGTCACCAAATTGTTGAGTCACCCAACTGACATACCTTTGACCGGACGGTCGTCGTAAGATCTTATACCTCTGACACATTTCATGAGAACACATGCTAGCCGTCTGATTGCCTACTCTGAGAACTTTGGACCCACCCAAGACTGGATTTGAATCTAACAACGAGCGCATGATCTAATAGCCCCCGAAGATTCCATCAAATTACCAGACAATCGTAGATCTTGAATCTTGCTGACGTCTTCGCAGACCCTTTGACAACGGACCCATTGACAAGTAATCTAACTCAGCACACATGGACCAACCAAGAGCCGCCAAATCAGAATACATGGCATCGGACCCACAATACACTGCAATGCTGAGCAAAAGGGGAAAATCAATGGTCGTCTGAAGATCTCATGCTTTGACAACGGCCTATGCGAAGATACGCCAGCCGCTAGATCTTCCTAACCGGGACCCCACTCTGACAAGTAATCCTGATACCAAATTTACGGCGGGCGTATGATCTAATGCTCCTGGAATATTCCTTTAGATTATAAGACAACCGTCCGATGCAGAATCTCACCGCTACCTATAGAACTAACCCCACCTTGACCTAGCGATTTAGCGACCAAAGGCTTCTTATTCGTGAGATACTTTGATAAACCATGGTTGAGCCAGGTGAATACATGAACAAAGGGGCTTCGCTAGTTCGCCGAATTACATGTGAACTCAAGGTTTGATTAAGCGAATGCCTGACTAAGGGCATTTTCACAAAATCACTGAATGACTTAAAACACCACCGGAAGGAAATAGCGAACTAGCGAACAAGACGAAACCTAATATGCACTGCCTTTTTTGATCACTTAAGTTGCCGATAAAGTAACAAGGAAATATAACAGGGCTTAGGGCTTTTTTGGGCTTTTTTAGGGTAACGGCTACTTTTCAAAAAATTTAACTTGCAGACCAGAGGCCAAGATAAATTGCAGAGGCCAGAGGACAAGGCATAACACCATGAAATCTTTTGAGGTGCTTGACAGGACAAAAACAGAGACCTAGGAATAGGACTTGGCCAAATTTGCTAAATAGGAAATTTTGGGCAACAGATACATTATTATAGTCATCAGAGTTGGAGGTTCCAATGAAGATCTTCAATAAAAATAAAATAGAACAAGTATTTATTAATAAAATAAAAGTAAATTTTATTAAAACATGGAGCAGGAACATGTTTGTAGCTTTGAAGCACTCTAGAGCTCCACATAGAAGGGGTAATATAGCAAGGAATGTCATATCATGAAAACGGCTACTTGGTCCAACTGAAACATATCCACTTAAAAAGGAATAAAGAAATCTTATAAAAGATGATCATGATTTCTTCTCATTGATAGAAATTCCAAACAAAACAAAGTAGACATTTTCCAGCTTAATATCTTTCTTTCGATTAAAAAAATAAAATAAAGACTATAATTACTACTAACATCCATGTTTCCCACTCATTAGACATTTCAAACATGTCATGCTCCACTATCACTATTGTGCCTGCAATAGTTGTTGGGGCTTTGATTCCATCTATTTTGCAAGTTGGCTCGACTACTGGTGTTTGGTGCATTGGTGTTGGACTTTCTCTAACTAGTGAATTTTTGTGTCTGTGGGTTTCTACCCTGGGTAAAGGGAAGTTTTCTTCTATCCTGGATTCTACAAGGATTTTGGCTCCCTTTAGCATCCAAGTTCCCCTTCTATGTGCTTCCCCTAGGATTGGGGCTTCTTCTACTCCAACTCTTCTTATTGAATAGCATTCTATTGTCTTTCATCTTGGGTTGGAGGCTGGCACCTCTCTTGGCATTGGTGGTTCTAGCCATAGGGTTGTTAAGGATAGGGTTCCCCAAAACAAAAATTTAAAAAAAACATGTTGCTACAGGTAAGAGGAGTTATGCTCATGTTGCCAAATTTATTGCTACCATTCCTTCAGTGGTGAAAACTTGACCTATCAGTCTATTCCAATGCTTATCATGTGGTATTTTTGTGGCCTAGATAAGGTGGACAATGTGGAGTTTTACCAATGTTGCAGGTTGGCTTGGAGCTTTGTGGGCCTCTAGCCCTCTCTTCCAGATTTGCATTGTTGGATCACTAATTCTTGGAGACCCTTAGTTTCTAGCAACATTGAAAACTACCCTTGTGTAAAGGGGTTTTTTATTGCTTCATTTTAAATTCATCTAAAGATCATAATTTGATTTTGAACAAGTCGTGGGTTTGGGGGAATCACTCCCTTTATGCCAAACCTTGGCTAGTATCCTTCAACCCTCTCACTGAACCACTCAATGTGCACTCAGTCTGGATTCACCTTCTTAATCTCCCACTCCATTTATGGGATATGTCTTTCTTTGAAGCCTTCAAAAACTCTCGTGGTCATTTCTTGAAGTTGGATGATGCTACAGCCACAATGGGCCACTCTACTTTCACACACATTCTAGTTGAGATGGATATCTCTACATCACTTCTAGGGGATGTGATGCTCATGGTTGGGGAGAGTTTTTCTACTGAATCACTAGATTATGAGGTCCTTCCCTTCTATTGTCATTCATGATTCTCTACTAGGCATATGACTAAGTTGACTATGCCCTTTTATGTCACATGGATGTTTCTACTTGGTGGAAGGACACAAGTGAGGATCGCTTGAAATTTTGTGTTTTTTATTCTATTTTTTACTTCTTCTCTAAGGTTTTAGGGGTTGTTGAGGATGATGAAGCCTCTGCTAAAAAATTGGATGATGTCCATGTTGTTGTTTAGGGTCATGTTTCTGCTACTAATCTATATCTTGCTCCAACTGCTACTTTGGAATCTGCCCCTACCACTTCAGGTGCAGTTCCCTCTGCCTGCAAGGACCTAAATCCTCTCCTAATTTTTTTACTCAGGCTCTACAACATGCCTTTAATGATGATACTCAGCTTCTCTTGCACTCTGGTTGGTGTGCTAATGAATACCCTAGTGGAGTCTCCTTAATTGGGGAGCCTAAGGATAGTGTCGCCTAGATAGTTGTCTGGCGGCATAGGAAGAACTATTCTTCAAACTCTCACCCATCTTCTCTTGCAATGTGAGTTTGGCCCTTCCTTTTAAGGGATTCTATCCTTTGTGAGTTGTGTTTTATTCTCTTTTTTGGCATCTGTTATATTTTATGTGTTGGCAATGGCCTATAATTTAGCCTTTGGGCCTTGTGTATGTAAGGGTCTGCCCCCTTGTTAGGCTACTTATTAATTCAAAAATATTTCTAACTTAATTCATAATTATATAATTTAAGATAGTACAAAAAGGTAAATAATATGGTCTTATTATAATTGTGAATACATGATAACAGCAAAAAAATTTATAAGTTTTCATCCTTAAAACATCGAGTAAATATATGGTTATGTTGGAAGCTCATCAAATAGGTCTGCCACATAATTACCCTCCCAATAATAGTGGTTATTTACATTTTTTTTGCTTTTTACATTTTGGAGGTCTACCTCTAGTTGCAGTGGTAGAAAGGTCTTTTTTCTCCCATATCTCCATTTGAGTGATGGAAAGAGTTTGGTTGAACTTGTACACCAAGTCTCTCACACCTTCTACCTCTATAATCTCATATATCAATTTGGATCCTTCTTAGACTAGGATTTTCTCAATTATAACTTTCAAATGATTCTTTGAGAGAAAATTTTGGACATCTTAAAGAGGATATGAGTCAGCTTTGGGAGATAAAAGAGTATCACAATTGGGAGGTTATATAGATTAATTTTTAATAATGATTATTTTGTTCTTTTGGCATCTACTAATAGAAATTATTGAAGCAAGGGATGTTGTCAAATAGAATGATATTTAGAGTTAGCTACCAAATTCAAGACAATTTGAAAGACATTGGCGTCTCTTAGATCAGCCAAACATGGTTGATGAACCTTATCCATATGGGTTTTGGGTTTCATGATAACTGAGTCCATAGATTTTATAGAATAAGGAATATCTTCATACTCCCTATTTCCTCCCTTCGTTGCAATATTGAGAAGATGGAGTCTTTCCTTAGTTTAATGAAAAAATATTTATATCCATAGCATTCATTTTATCTAAAGCTATGTATGTGTAAAGAGCCCAACTAGCTCTCTTTGGAAAACTAACCCTTTTCTCAAATTTAATTGCACTTTTAAAATTATTTCCAGAACATATATGAATTTCAATAAATTTTTCAATTAAAATAACAGCAATTTACTTAACTTTGAATGTCCACCCAAAAGATTTTACTATCCAAATTCACATAAAATATTAACCATTTCAAAGATAACAATTATGGAATATAACATTTCAATTATCAAAAGCTAATGTTGGCACCTTAGCTTCAAAACATGGTTGTTGCAGAAGGAAACGCAACCAAAGAGAAATTGGTGCCAACCAACTTCATTCAGTCAAACACATTCTATTAGTAACTCCATTGTATCCCTCACACAAAAAACAACATAGCCTCAAAACATGAAATGCGGCCCAAGTTGTAATAAATGTAAACTAATGTTGCAGCCAATACAAAGAACGTAGCCTTCTTTGCAATGTATAGCCCTGCCTGGAATAGTATGATAGCCTCTTGAACAATTGGATTGTTCCCAACACACACAAAGGTACAATTATAATTCATTGCTAACCAATTCCAATGATTCAATTCTCAATCAATGATGATAAATATCCTAGAGCTCTCTCCAAATCTGAAGAACAAACTCACAAATAGCTTCTTAATAATAGTAAACATAGTAGAGAAGAAAACTCAATTTTCTCTACCTCAACAACAAATAGGTGCAATACACCTCTCAAAAAATTGAACCCGTATACCTTAGCAAGGGTTTAGAAATCAGAAAAATCAAAAACTCCTCAAAGGTAACAAAAGAAAATAAATGGAAGTAACAATGGGAGAGAACGGTCGAGCGGGAGGTCCTTTGAATTTGAATTTGAAAGAAGGTAGGAATCCAGGGCTGCAGGCTAAGGGTGTTGTTGGTAATGGCTTTTCTGCAAATCAGGGAGCAGGGGACTTAGAGAACAAGGAGGGGGATCCAAGGGTAAAGCAGAAAGATACAGGTAAAAATGTTGGGGTGGGAGAAGGGAACCTTCCCTCTTCTCCCTCAGCCTCGAAGACACAGGCAAGGGATCAGAACAGTAAAGCCATTAATCACCGGTGGTCAACTCTTTTCAAAGTTCAACCTACAGGCAAGTCATCTTTCCCTTCTATAAAGGATCTTTCTGATAAAGAGAAAGGTAATTTTATCATTGAGATCCCCGATGAGTTGGTGGATCACAATATTGCCTCAATGGACCATACTATTGTAGGTAAATTTGTGGGGTCTAGACCTAATATAGACATTGTGAGAATCTTTGCTAAGAAGAAATGGCAGTTAAAGGGGCAAGTCCTTGTCATGGCTATGGAAAAGGGCTTTCTGTCTTTTGAGTTTTCTTGTAAAGAAGACTTAGACAAAATCCTTTGTGCGGGCACCTGGTCAATAGGCAAGGTTACTCTGGTGTTGCAAAAATGGACTCTGAAGCTTGATTTCAATGATTCTTTCTTCGTCCAAGTCCTGGTGTGGGTAAGACTCCCAGAACGCCCTTTGGAATTTTGGATTGAAGATTTCTTTGATGGTATAGCCAGATCCTTTGGCACCCTACTCTTGATAGATCCAGTGACTATTGCCAAAATCCGCCTCACCTATGCTAGGATTTGCATAGGGGTGGAAGAGGGCCAAGACATGTCAGAAATTATCATGCTCCAATCCAAACTGGGCAAACATTTGCAAAATTTGGACTATGAAAGTGTCCCTTTTGCTTGCTTCCACTGTAAGAAAGAAGGACACAAAGCCAAATTGTGTCCAACGTTCATGAAGTTGGAAAAAGAAAGGAAAGTTATCATTGTTAATAAGATAAAGTCAAGTAAGCCTACTGATAAGTATAGCCTCCCAAGGGAGATAGTCCTTCCACAATCTGACTCAAATGTCAAGACTCACAGAGTGTGGAAAAAAAGGACAAACCAGAGGTCACTCCAATGATTCTTGACTCACCAAAAGATAAGCAAAAACCTCCTGAAGGGGAACAAAAGGAAAATACCAAGTTAAGCCAAGAAAGCACTACACTCAAAGAGGTGTCTCCCCTGTCAAAAGGCATAGACTTGGTTGTCAACATTCAACATGACTCCATGATTGAAACCAGAGACAGTGGTCTAGTGGAAGGAGGTGACTCGTGCCCAAGTTATATCTTTGTCTCCATCGTCCCAGACTCCCTTGATTCCCCATTGGAAGAATTTTTTTCAAGCCCATCTAGGGTCATACCTGGTGGCCCCCTGGATTCCCGCCTAGGCCTAGAGATACAGGATTCAAACAAAGTCCAACAAATGGACTTTCTTCTTGGAACAATTTCTTCAAGGCAACTCACCAAGATGGAGGAGTTCTTTTCTAAATACAAAGATGAAAAAGAGGGATGGTCTAAGGTTCAAAGAAAAAAGAGAACCAAAAGCAGAGACCTCTCTTTGATCTCTCTTGTAGCTACCAGGAGTAGAAATAGAGCAAATGTTGTGGCTAAAATCAAATCCCGGGCAGAAAGAAAGCCATTTAGATAAGGCAAGAGGAAGTCAATAGGAATATTGTGGATGGAACCCAGAAAACCATCCTGGCTGCCTGCACCCCCAGTAAGAAATGTTAGTAATTCCAAGGGACCCCAGTGACCTCATTAGCTCACACATACATATTTTTTTTTGAAGAACTTTCAACTCTTCTCACCAGGGCACTTCAACTCAGAAGGTTAAGCTAGAAGGAACTCATTTAAGGAACATCTCTCAAATATTTTATGTAGCAATCATAGACGAAGCCACAGCCATGTATGAAATTCAATGGGGCAACAATGGCTGGCACATCCTTGCCCAGGGTCACAGACATGGCTATGGTCTCGTCTTAGTCATCACTTTTGTTGTTACGCGAACCAATCTTATTATGGCTAACTATACTCATCACGTAATCACCACTATCACCATCTAGGCTACTGAATGGATTATCTTTCTAGCCGCCAGCAAGGAAGCTTACATCAATTGGACCCATGTCGATACTTTCCATCAAGCAGAGTTGGATTCTCTGGATGGAGACAATCTCCAAAGTATCGATGCAATAATTAAAGACAATTATTATTCCAAAGGGCTTGTTTGGAGGAGTTATTTCACTCATGTCGAGCTGGGGAGGATTTGCATGAGTAATAACAACACGTCGCCTCCACACGCTTTTTTGGCCCCTTTCCCCAAATCTTGTAATTATTTCAAAAAGCCTACTACTAGAAAGCCCACAGATAAGGCAGTTAGAAAGAAGGCAAGCAATGAATTTTGGCTAAACCAAAAGAAAACCAAAGCCAACACAAAAGCCATGGTTGGGGAAAGGCTAAGAAGGGAGCTGGAGAGTGATAGTGAGAAATGGAAAAGCATACAAAAGTCTGGAATGCCTTATAGAAAGGGGATATCACAACTTTTATTGAAAGACTCCATGGTTGCAAGAAGGAAATCACAAAAATCTTCGTCAAAACCTAGAATGAAGGGACGGTGGAGATTGAGGGAAAGTCTTTTACTATCACAAAGGAGGTTATACTAAAGGTCACCGGCATTCTCATCATCGAAAAAAAATTCTATAGAGACCGTAAAATATCAGATATTGTTGTCAAAAAGTTTGCAAGAGATGACAAGGAGATGAAAGCCATAGTTAAGTCGGGCACCTACTACCTTCCTGGGAGCTTGAAGATGCTTTGGCAGTATGTTCTCAAGGCCCTCATCTTGTATTTCACCCTAGACACCAGTTTTGATAGAATTCACACCTATCATTTCATCTGGCTGAATCATTTTAGGCATGGTATTAAGATATACATTCCTTTTTATCTCTACTCTTCTATAAATGAGAATATCAATGGTTTTAGAGATAAGAATATTGCTAACCCTGCCCTGCATGAAGGATTGCTTATGTTGATCTATGAATTCTTTAAAGCCCAAATCCTGGGCAAGGAAATAGAGGATAGAAAAGCTAAAAGCGAGGACTCAGGGTCAGATTATGTTCCTTCAGGCACTTCTGTGGGAAAACTTTCGAATGACAGTGAGGAAGTCAAAAAGAAGAAATGAAACAAGGGATCCCCTTCTAAGAAATGACCCCTGAAAGCTGTCAAAATTGAAAAACCCTCAAAAAAGTAGGATAGGAAGGAGGTTAACTCGGAGGAAGAGTACAATGACAATGATGAAGAAATGGATACTGAAGATGATGAGGGTAATCCCAAAATGGAAACTGTAGACATGCAGGAATAGGTCAAAGAGGAATACCCCAAAACAATGCAAAACTTCTTGGGTTGCCTGTCAGTTGATCTCACTATTAGTGAGGAAAAAACCCCTCCTCCTCAATCCCCTATTGGCACCAATATTAAGAATCACGACCCTATTTTTGAAGACTACAATGACAAATAGGGTACTAACCAGTCACCTATAAGGATAGAAGAAATTGAAGATGCCTCTGGGGGGAATATAACAGTCAAGACACCGGAAAAGGCAAAAAGGTCTGGAGAAATTTCAACATCAATACTATGCAAATGGGAATAATTAGGGAGGCTATTTACCCACATATTTTGGAGGACAATGAAGGAAAAGTCCACAAGGAAGAGTTGATTGATCTAGCACTGGTGGTTCTAAGTGATAAAGCCAGGGAAATGGATATGGACTTCCTCAACAACACCAAGAACAGCATGCTAGATCAGTTTCGATCTTTCAAATGGCTCTACCATGAAATTGAGGGCCTCAAAGAAAAAATTCAGAGCTCGAACAACAAGGAACACACCACAAAGAGAAAACTAAGCCTGGAAACTAGGGTCCAGCACCTAGAATCCAAAATGATAAGCCTAGAAAATACCCTAAAGGGAATAGCCGAGCAAAACTTCAATATCCTCAAAACATCCAATGAGAAATTGAAGTTGTTAATCAAAAAAATGGAAGAAAAAATAGAAACCACGGCTAATCAGAGGACTAGGGAGGATGAGAAGGAGCCCACTGAAGGACCAGGAAAAAGAACCAGGGCAAGAATCAAGAAATACAGGGAGAAAATCGATCCCCAAGGATCCCAAGTTCAGAATGTGAAAGATATTGTTGACCTGATGGAGGCCCTTGAAAGCAATGCGGCTGTCATGCTCAAGAGCTTGGATAACTAGCTCTGGTGCCTTTCTTTTTTTCCATGTTTTGACTGTTTCTTTGTCTTTTCTTGCTTGGCCCTGTCATGGCATGTTCCTTGGTTTTCTGAAACGTTAAACTCTATTATGTTTTCATGCTTATCTTTTTTAAATTACTCTGTTGTGGGTTTCAGGATCCCTGTAAAACCTGTTTTACTTAATCAAAAACAAAAGAAAATAAATATTCAAGTGTGCTTTTCCCAATAAATGAGCTCATATTTATAATGCTTTGTTGATAAAAGTTTCCAAAAGAACTCAACTTCTAAAATTGTGACAGTTTCCCAAAAGAACTCAACTCTTGAAACTTTCCAACACAACTTCACTTTAAATATGTTAATAAATTGCCCCCTTCCAATGATGACTCAACCCTCAACTTAAGTGAAATTATAAAGTTAAATTATAACTTTATAATAAGCCATTTAATAATTTAATAATAATTTGGCCACTAAAAATATAATAATCCCCAAAATACTCATCATTTAAATATGTCGTCTGAAGTAGGAGTTATACCTTTTATTTCTCCATGTGATGAAATGCACTTTCCAAAAATAGAAAGGGTCCATCTCAATCAACACCCAACTTACCACAAATAGTAAGTACACAAATCTAAGCCCAAATGAAGTCCAATCTGAGCCAAATGAAAACCAACTTGTATCTTACTGAATTGTGGAGAAGACAAGACCCTCCCAAGCTAAGCCACTACCTCAAAAGACCCTCTATCCATAATAATTAGCCTACGAGGATCAAAATAATAGGCTAATCCTTGAAATTTTGATGTTGGCAAAATTGGAGACATTACAATCTGATTCTAGAAGTAGAGGGAAAACTAGGGAATTTTAAAACCTTGAAAACCATTTGGTCATTCTGATATGGATAAGTTTTGATTCTAACCTATATCCTTAAACCCCTGAATATTCTTTTGAGGATTTATTATTTGAGATTAACATTTTTTGCACAACAACCTCATTTGGTATAGTGTGAAGGCTGGAGAAGTGGTCCTCTAAGATTAATTTGGACTTTATACTTTCTTATATTAAAAAGAGGAAAGACAAGGGTGAAATCCCTTACAAAGGAAGACCAAAATTTCATCTACAACAAGGCCAAAATTGAGCATTAACAATAGTCTAGTAAAATATCTAGTAAGCTATATCAAGAGTGGGTAGACAACTAACCCATGGCACAGGGAGGAGAATGAGAAATCAAAGAAAAAAAATTCTATGATTGCAAACAACCATCCAAGAAAAATTATCACTATTATTTCCACCACAAGGGGAGAAAGTGGTGGAGCCATCACTGTGAGACTATCTCTGCACAAGGTAGAGTGTTGACAAGTCATCTATGATCATCAATAAAAGTTTTGAGTAGAGAAGAAGAAGCAATTGAAGAAGGGTCCATGTAGTCTAGAGGGGATTGCACCAATAACAAGAGGTGGATTAGGATGCACCATGACTTAAGAGGCCAAATCAACAACAAAAGTATCATCCTGATGGGGGTCATCATTAGCCTCTAAATAGTCATCAGAGAAAGAGTTAGAAGTTAGGACAGTCAAATGATCATCATTAGACTTATTTTTCCAAGTGGCAATATCGCTATGATGTGAGAGAGAACAATATATTGTAAAAAGACTTTAAATTGTTAACCAAAGGATCAGAATGTAGATTTTCAAGTTCTAGATCTTTGCAAACTCCTTTTTTTCAAAAGACAAAATTGTGCAATGTGATCAAAGGAATGACGCAAAGAATATATTGAATCAAGAATGTCTAAATCGAGTCATTTCCAAATTTTATGTTTAGAGTAGATGGACAAAATCTTTGGGAAAGTCTTTGTACCATTTATTAACACTTGAATTCTGATATATTGTTTGGGGTATTTTATGAAATCTAATAGAATTCACAAAAGATTCAAGAATAGTCAATTCAACCTGTACACCTAGGAAAAGTATAGTGAGGTGTTATCCAATAAAATATAGTGAGGTGTTATAAAAAAAAAACTATATTGTATTGTTCCTCTATTTTCACACATGCGAGATTGGGGGAAATATAAGGGATGAAGGCACATTCCTTAAAATCTTAACCTTTTATTTATTCATTTTGCACTCGTGTAAAAAATGTAGTAATAGAACATTATTGGACCTCTTTTATGCATAGTTTGACTCCTCTCACTATCTCTCAACCAAATGCAATGGCATGCCACCTTACCCCTCACCACTTAACATTCTAATAAATTGGACTACCTTTGAATCATCTACATAGTGTGGCATGTTCCATGACCATGCCACATGAATTAACCTATTCCTCTAGATCTATATCTATGTTTAATCATCTCAATGACTAACCTTACAAAACTTATCTAGTATCCCATTGGTTTACAAGCTAAAATAATCAAAATTAGTTTATATGAATGTGTTCAAGAAAATTTCATCGATGATAATAAACATATTTACAAATAAATTATCTAAGGAATATTTAAACAAATATATATTCTATTCAAGAACATACAAAGATATATATTTCTAATTGGGAACTACACTACTTTAGTAATAATCTATAATTACATTGGCATCATGTACTTGACATGTTTTCAACATCTTATTATATTCTAGGACATTTTCTAACATTGATATAAACCAATCGATTCTTAAAGGAATTACCACCACTATATTTATTCTTGACTAAGCTCATAAAGAGGTGCAAAAAAACCAACAAAAGAATCATTAAATTTATACTAGAGGTAGAGAAAGTTGCACCACTTGGATAAATTGTATGATTCATTAGTGAAAGATGATATAGTTTTACATTTCTTAACTTGATAGTGAGGCATCACACCAATTCTTTCATGTTTTTTTACTTTTTTTAACTACATATTTACTTTGGAAAGTGTGATTCCTATGGATTCATATGCACACAAAAGTAAGGAGCATGTAAGGATAGAATTTTAAATTTCTTAATGTTTTAATCCTCTGATTTATGTCATTTTTAACACATGTATAAATGTAGAGCCATGTGATATGATTAGACCTATTTGGATAGGTAGTGGCTAGCCAACAAACTAAAACTTAAAATATATAAAGAGAGTTGGAAAAAATACGAAGTGTCCACCTTGGTAATATATACATTTTAGTTTGTTGTTTAGATGTTGCTTTGTGCATAATCTGATTCACAATTGCCACTAAAAATAATAAGGTCTGACTACTTTAGATTCCAAGATATCTAAACACCTCATACTCATTTTTTTGATGTTTCTTGGTCCAAGACTTGGTTGTGTGACATGACTATTCCTATAAGTTTAAGTTCATATTCAAACACCAAAATGCCAAGCCTTTCATAAATTAGATATTATTTAATTTATTTTTTTGCCAAAATATTTTCAATTGATGTATGTGGATGTATATTAAGGACATTTCCTAGGTGATAATTAAAACATTTAGAAATAAATTCCAGAA
Source organism: Chamaecyparis obtusa (assembly GCA_027943335.1). Classification (NCBI taxonomy): domain Eukaryota; kingdom Viridiplantae; phylum Streptophyta; class Pinopsida; order Cupressales; family Cupressaceae; genus Chamaecyparis; species Chamaecyparis obtusa. Next base: position 181,429 of record BSBK01008583.1, read on the forward strand.
GAAATAACTAAACAAATACATATTAAATCCACAATCATCCAAAGATAATTTATATAGTTGGGTACTATAATAGTTCACTGCTCCTTTAGGACTACATTAGCGTCACGTCCTAGCATGTTTACAAAATTTATTTCAGGATTACTAACCTTATAAAGAGGCATGAAAGATGTAGGCAAGAAAGGTTAGTAAATTTATACTAATAATATATAATGATGCATCACTTAGATTAGATTATATTAGTAGGTTTTATGAAGGAAAGTTGAATGATACATTTTGAGATCACCAAAATATAATGTGGAAATTGTAACTACGTTGATATATAATGTATATTAAAGTATTTAAAATTAATGTACACTAAATAAATTAATATTAATCTAATAAATATAATTAAATATGGATCTTATACAAATAAAAATGGAATTTATGCTTATTAAAGAAAGCACAAAGGAGGGAAAGGAATATGAAACATAATTTTAAAAAATGCAGTTTATATTCAATGACTACATAAACTTGTACTTACTAGATTCTATTGTGGATGACCTAAGATTTATTTGATTGTAAAAATATTCAAATTACACAAATCAAAAAGATCCTATATAGACTAAATATCTATAAAATAGTAAAATCCCCACACTAAAAAATAAAGGAAATGGCCTAAATAAATAATAAGAAAGTATATAATGATTAAATAATGTAAGTTGACTAAAGTTATTTCTTAAATTGAATCTATAGGCACTGAACATTGTCCTCACCTCCCTGCAACATTTTTAATAATTATTCATCTAAACTAATTTAAAAATAGTTTTTTTAATTAAACTAACAATGTTCTTCTAGTTCGAATTTTTTGTAGAACTTGAAAGTTTGATATTAAACAATGGAGATGAAGTCTTCTTAAATAGAAAGTACAAGAATATGTTTCTAAACAAAACAAGTGTTAACTAAATACAAAAATAGAAACTAACTAATAAAACTAAACTCGCTAAAGATGACCATTAGAAACATTACATTATTATTTTAATACTCTCCCTTAATGGTAATCATACTAACAATGCTACAAAAGATAATGTAATTCCCTAACAAGGAACCCTCAGAACATAGGGTTAAATACATGCACTAATAAATTTTTCCTTCCAATTATATAATCATTAATTTCAAAAGTACATAAACATAACATCAAGTATGAGAAAAAAGAGATACAAAATAATGATCATCAAACAAACGTATAAGAGGAAGTCTTACAAACACTTACAAGGGTTCTGTGATAACCCCATACTATAACAAGAACACACATTCATGTTCTTAAAACACCTCGTGAGATCTTAGACAACATCCACAAACCCCACAGGATGAGACCAAACAATTATCCATAGTTGACCATCAAGGAGACTAAGTCCATCTTCATCTCAAACAATACAAGGTTCATTTTAAAACCTAAATGAAATATGAGTTAAACAAGATCTAAACATAACATAAAATGGGAAGTATATGAAAATTATCACAAAAGCATGGGGAAACCAAATCCAAACTCCATTTTGACACAAGCCCATAGGAACAACTTGCTTTCATAAATATGTAACTTTACAGGAATAAATATGCAAGAGAAAAGAATATATGTGTAGGAACAATGGACATATGCACGGAATAAAAGGACATTTTTGTAGAAATAGAAAACATATGTGCAAGAATAGTCAGGAAGAGGAAAAATATAAATTTCCTAATGCCAACTCCAATGTACGGAATTTTAAAGTACAACTCCACAGCGGGGAGTACCAGAGATAATAAATCAAGGCCAAACTCACTCAATACGATCATAAGGTCAACATAAATGAAACCTAATATGTTGAGCATAGTGTCATAATACAAAATCACTAAAATTAAGTACAAAGGGATGAGAAGAGAACATCATGACTGGTACCACATTGATGGAAGTCCACCACTTGTATGTCGGTCCCCAATAGTGATGTGTCATGCCATTAGACCATGTGGTACCCTTAGGACCACCCCACCATGCTTGTAGAGATAGTCACACAATGCAAACACATGTAATGCACACACAAAGAGAAAGCCCAAACATAAGTGTGCCAATAATTTGGGGATGGAACAAGAATCCCAATGCAATCACTCATAACATAGATAACAGAATGCAAGTAAACCAAGGTCATTATATAGACCTATACAAGGTATGGTAGTGAGGATCAAGAATGGAGTGTCATCATACGACACATGGAGGCTCATGCGGCATCGAGCGGTCCTTCTCTCATCAAAGACGATCTACTAAATCATCTCAACATTTACAAATGGCTATGACTATGCCAACTCAACATTCACAAATGGTTATGGCTATACCAACTCAACATCACTCGGGCACCCATAGTTATTTAATGGCTCAATGTCACTTAGAAAGCTAGTGTACTAATGGTAGCTTATCTTTTATTATATTTTAACCCTGTTATTTATTTAAGTTATCACTTTATTAAGAACTCTACCAAGAGTTTTCCTAGTGGCCCCTTTGTTCCCCAACCTTCCTTAGAGAACCACTCTACTTCACTACTCTACATAAGTTGGTCATCTCTCTACAACAGCAAAGAACAATGCAATACCCAAGCAATAAAAGATAAGGTAATAAAAGACTCCAAGTTGTGCATCAAAAAGAGGCAGAGTAACCTCAATTCAATTCACCGAGAGCACAGGTCACTCAGACCCCAACATAGGATCATGGCTCAATTAAATATCTGGATGTGCTCTCAATACCAAACATCAACACAACAAAGTGGTATCAACACAATATATGGTGAATCAATAAAAAAAGGTAATGCAAAGGCTATCAAACACAAGCCAAGAATAAACAAGGTATTAGCTCTGCTCGTAGATCGAGGAGAACTCAATTGGAGGATCTCCCAAGAGTGTGGACCTCTCAAGATCCTATCAAATAGGAATAGTTCAACTATGTTCATGGTTGAGATCTCAAACACATGCATTAGCAAACCAAGTTTGCAACTCAACCATGCAAGAAAAGACAATAAACCAAGGCAATAAAATAATGCACAAGCACGCTCTATTGGCCTTATCACCAAGAGCATGGATTCTAATGTGATCCAACATACATATCTCTAAAAGAAAAAAGATGGCTATCAAAGCCCAAAATACACAAATGCCCCAATTTATGTCTATTAACCGGCTTGGTGCACAACCATAAATCAGCAATAAAAGTGGAAGTTTGGGTCATGGTATTAATTAACTAAAATATCCTATATTAATTCCAACTTCAGAATCCCTTCAAAATCACAAGATATAACCAAGGCCAACAACTAAAACACGCCAACATGGCGACAATCAAAAATTAGATAGTACATTAATCAAGGTGCTCATGAAAATGCTCAAAAATTAAAAGTAGAATCTCACGATTCTAGGAGAATCCATTGGTTCTCTCATACAAAACATCCCAACAAATCAATAAAATCAAGATTACAAGCTCAAAAAAGAAAGGGATGGGCCATAAAATAAAGTTGGAAGGTTGAGCCTAGGAGCACACTCGTGTGGCTCAAAATTTGAGGAAAGGGACATGAATCCTCTAGGGATTAAAATTGTGTATACTAATATCATTGCTCCAAAAAAATGCATTGTTAGAAAAACAAAATTCCTCCTAAAAAATTACAAACATGACCATAACCAAGTCCAAGGCCAAAACTATTATTGAAGCCATAAAAAAAGCTTGAAATTTTGAAAATTAGAATTCAAAATTATAAAGATACTCTTTGGCTCCAAAGACACCAAGAAAGACAAGGATGCAATGAAATTCATTTTCCAATCAACCAAGAAAATTTGGTACTTTTCCTATTCAATTTTGAGATAAATTCGTACAAAAGACCAACCAAGCAATGAAATAATGCAAAATCATGGGGGAATGTTAATTCTCAACCCACGAAATAAAAGAAAAAAACAACAATTCATAAAATTAAGTAAAACAAGTGGTCTAGGAAGCCCTACCTCACCAAAAGGTGGAAACATTGAAATGAGGAGAAGAAATAAAATACTCATCAAAGGCACTCAAAATACTCAAAAAAGAAAAGCAATTCCGACATAGTTCCAATGATCTAATGCCCATAAGATTTTTCCAATCAAATCACTCCCAATGATCAAAACTTTGAAATGCTCATAAGAGGGTTTAGAGAAATTTTACTCCACAAAAATGCATAAGTGAAAAATAAAATCTAATTCTTCATTTAAAAGTCACTTTTTACCCAAAAGGGGAAAAGACTAATAAAAACCCACTTAAATCAATTAAAATTAAAATAATAAAATAATCCAACCACCACAAGGATCGAATTAACTAAACTATCTAAAAATGAAGGAGCACTACAATTAATTGTTGGAAAGTCATAAATCAACCAAAAACTATGCAAATTAGTAATAAAATCAAACTCAACCACAATAATGTGGTTACTCTCTAATGCACAAACAGGTACTAAGCCAACACATAAATTCATTAATGATCTAGACTTTACGCACATGGTACCAGAGGTATAATGTAATAAATACAGATGCATCCCTATTCTAGAACGATATTGGCTAAAATCATCAAAGACCAATGTAACTATCTCCTAGGCCACTGTTAGGCATAAGACAAACTCAAACCAAAAGCTCAAGTGGAGAAGATGTTTGGTACCTATTCACTAAAACATGAACACATCAAGTGAATTTTCTCACAGAATAAATAACCAAAGCACATGTGTATAATAATCAAAGTGTGCCTAATAGAAATAGACACTCTAGTAGCATAATCATTCATATGTATTAGAATGTTACAAAATTGGTCATTCCATATTTAATCCTCAATGTACAACATAAATAAACATCTCATTTAAATTAAAACATTAAATAACCATTTTACAACATTAAAAGTAGCGTCGATGAAAAATCCAAATAAGATATACATCATCGTAAAAGGAACAATATTATAAAGAGTCGATAATAACATCATGATTATCAAAATATCCTCAGATATAGAATAAACTAGATACCATCATAGTAAAATTAGTGAGATCAAAAATAAACATAAAAATATTAGTAACTAGGTACAACTCACAATGCCAATATAAGATCATAACATTGGAAAAGTCATAGAATCATGTAACAGAGTCTACCATCCTAAATCAAGTATGCAACAATCCACTGCTCAATGATCCTCACAACCAGGCATAAGAAAATAAGCAACTTGTCAATGCAATGACATAAGCAAGATTACCCTAAAGGAACCAACGCCTCATGAGTCTGACATGATCATAACATGCATATCCATCAAAGCATGAGGTTAATTCAACCAATCACATGCAACAACAATAAAGCATCCAATGCTAAAACAAGGCATCACAAAGATATCTCATCTAAGTGCACAAAGGAACCAGCACAACATAATCTTGAAGCTACATCAATAAGGATGTCATGCAAAAAGTAAACAAGAGAGGCACTAAATCATCCCCCAAGGACTAGGCTTAATCCTGGAAACTTGCAAGTCACACAAAAGAGAACACAAATATTGAGTTCCACAACCAAGCCAATCACAAAAATAGCCATACAACTCCTTCACAAGTCTGGCCAAGCCACACAACCCCTTACCAACCAACAATGCAACTATTGAAAGTACCAGCACATGCTAAAAAGAGTGTCAACAACTCTCAAAGTCCTAAAAATGAATCATAATACATGTTAGGAAAAAAAATTCTAGCCACAATCTTTTCCAAATGAGGCATAACACTTATCGCTCTTCCTCCTCACAAGACAGCTAGCCAAAAAATGTTCCCTCCAGGGTCTCTTCTAAGACAAAGGCACCAAATAATGTCAATCCAATTAACATAGGAACAAGGAAAAAATCATCCCTAAAGACTAAAATGTACTACCTTTCTCATCTAGAGCATACTTTAATCCAACCAGAGTCTCACTTACTCAAGAATCTTAAAAGGTGAAAATTCTTTGCCAAAGTGCACTTCTTTGAGGGACACTAAGTCCAACCTGGGTATCGAGAGATAAGAACACAAAATATTACCTCTCACAACCAAGAGAATTCATACTATAGAAGCTCAACAATGTACTTCTTCCACATTGAGGGATAAACAAATACCAACTAAACACCAGGCATAGGAGAAATATAATTTCTCAGAAGTCTTGAACTCAACTATAGTCTCAGAAGTCTTGAACTCAAGGGAGAGTCCTTGAGGAGGTGGGGGAGGCTTTGGGGGATTTTTTAATTATGGATGAGAACACTTCCAATATGTACAATTCTACCTATGCTCGAATTCTGGTAGAGATTGATATTTCACAGGGTCTTCCTGCTGAAATTAATATTCAGTCTTCTAAAGGCTCATGGCTGCAACAGCTTGACTATGAGGGTATCCCCTTTAGATGCATAAAATGCTTCAAAATAGGTCACCATGCTTCTAATTGCGGTTCTCACTTCAAAGTGAAGAAAGGCCCTCATTCTTGGTGGAAGGATGCCTCCACTGAACATTATACAGTCCTCAAAAGCTCTCCTATTTCTTCATTGGATTCAGATATTTCTAGGTCCACTGCTGGTGGTTCTGTGGTTGGAGCTCTTGCCAGCCCTTTTGTGCCTTTGCAAGGATCTATCTCTCCTTCTGTTGGTGGTTATGTGGTCCCTGCCAGCTCTGTTGGTGGTTTTGTGGCTGTTGGTCCTGCCAGCCCTACTAGTGTGGTTTCTAGTTCTGTAGCTCCTCTTGTTGGTTGTCTTCCTGGCCCTATTCCAGATTTTGTCTTTCCTGCCACTTCTGCTAGTTTGATTTGTATTGCGGGTAATGTTGTCACTGTCCCTCTTGTTGGGAGTATTTCGGACACTTTGTTGGGGGTTGTTTCTTTGGATTCAGTTTGCTAGCAGAAAAAGGTTGTGGCAGTCGAGGATGGATGGATTACCGTCAAAGGAAAAAATTCAAAGAAATCCTCCTCTTCTTTCGATATGACTCTCTGTTCTCATAAAAAGGGGTTTTAAGCCTCCTGTTGTCCCTCCTCTTTTTGGTTGGACTATTTTGTTGTGGGAGACTATTTTGTTGTGTGCTCTTGTGGGGTTCAGTCCTTTGTTTTTGGCTGGATTGTTGTTTTTATGGCTCTTCATGATTCTTATTTTTTATCCCAGATTTGTAAAGGGTTTCGAGGCCCCTTCAAAACCTATTTTTATCGTAATCAAAAACTATAGCTGAAACAAGGGTTACTCAACCCAACTATACCATGGTCTCACCTTCACCAAGGAGAAAATGACTCCTAAATCACATTCATAACCAAGCTTAGGATGGTCTGATATGTCCATAGAGACCGCATCCTCTTCTAGCTTGAAGCAAGGTACAACACACTACCCAAAATTCCTTTGACAAAATAATCTCCAACATGGAGTCCCACCTAGAGGAATTACATAGATACTATAATAACATATATATAATCATATAGAGACATGGCCAAGGAGTTTCAAAGAATGGAAAAGGAGACTCTTTATCCATACACTACGCCAACCAAATAGGAAAGCTAGGGAACCCACAATAAAAGTGGCCCAAGAAACACTTGTTGGCAATCAATAACCCAAAATTATGGTGCATGAAGAACCTCCAAAATCAATCCCGAAGAAGAAATCACAAAGGAAAGGAATGATCTCATGACCCACAAAAAGGGTTAAATCTCATAGGTGGACTAAGTTGCACCCAGCCATCCAAAATAAGCAATGCCAAGAAAAGGGAGCACTCAAACTCTCAATATCATAGGCATGGGACAAAAATAGAAGCACTGAAAGCATACACACAAGATTTCACTCACACCACAATCCAATACAAGCATTCAAGATCAACCATTACCACACAAGATATGCCTTGAAATTCATAGAAAACAATATTTATATCATGATTCTAACTAATGATTAAAGTGAGGTTCGTAAAAGACCTAGTACTCAATTTTTAACCATTTACATAAAGATCATGCAACTATAATCTCATTTGACATGGTACACATCTACCAATCAATTACACAATACATCTACTGACATCCTTACAATGGAGGATTTACGAATCACTGCATCTTAAAATCAAATTAATGCTAACATACATAAACATCATTGATAGCTTGCACTTCTTTTCATGTATAAAATAAGATTTGTTCAAAATTCAAGTAGGAAGACATTCTATTTAACATTATTCTATTTATGCATAAACACATAATAGCATGTTATTTGTGATGTTTTAACTTTCACATACTATCATAGGTTCGCATTGAACATGATAGAATCACATTGATCACAAAATAGGGCTAGCAATACAAGAAATTTCAAATAATCACCATGAAACTAAAAAGAGAAAACCAAAATGGAGATATTATCAAGTCCAATATTAAATCCCAAAAATATGCACAATTTAACAATAAATCAAATGTGATAAATGTCACAAATAGATAGATGGAAAATTTTGGTGACTAATCCAGGCACAAGAAAATCCAAAAATTCAGCGCTAGCCAACACGACACATGGGAAAATCCATCAAGAAAAATAATCATCAAACATGAAACACATTCATGTGACACTGTGACTAATATCAGTCACATCAGAGGGATTAACCACCACATGATATCAAGGAACACACTACCCTAGAAGCATTAGAGAATGTACCCAAACATACCAAACAGTGAATTATTTATGATTCCAATAATATGCATCACATTAAACACTATTATATGCAACAATATCCCTTTTTTAATTTACATTCTTCTATATTTTCCATGTAATGTGATAATTCCATTATGAAAGGTTCAATCAGGAGAAGGTTTAAGCACACCATATCCACATATTGAATGCACAAAGCAAAATCACTAGGATCACAATATCCACTAGGGTAATTACAACCACAAGGTGATACCTACACAAGTTTGCAACACAACAATTTGATCTTTTCACAAGGGTGCCCAACTTGCTCACACAAGAGTAATTACACAATGAAGAAATAAGGAATGATTAACACGCAACCCATAGGCTTCATTGCAGTCAAAGAAAGATAAATATAGTTCTATACAATAGGAAGACATGAGATTTATCAAGAGATCCAGGCAACATGAAATTTGGGGACATAAGTCTTTAACCCAAATGATCTATTATATGATAGTTTACTCTCATTTGCTAATGAGTAGTCCTCTCATGAATGTAATGGTGTATAACTATCATTTTCCAAAGTGGAGTACATTTACAATACAATTACAAAAATGCCAATATAATAAACATGAATCAATTCACCCTTTTACTTTTAATGCAATAATCACATAAAGTATGCACCGCGCTCCACTAGGAGTCAATCAATAGGCACTCAAGGCCATTCAAGGACAATAATCAGCCCCCCAAACCAAGAAATATCACACAAGCAAATGAGAAACTCAAGGGCTGGTAATCATCTGGTGCAACCAAGGATCCATAGACATATATCAGCTATCATGCTATAATAAATAGCAATACAACCACGTTTACCAAGGAATCCACACACTCAAAGTACACAAGGGTCTCCAAACACTCACAAACCAAGAGCAACACACCAAAAAAATGATCTATAGACCTCTCAAGAGGTTATCATGCAGGGGTATCTTCCATCCCTAATAGGTGCAAAGATATAGGAGGTACTCTTCCTCCAGCACATGTTACTTGGGTCACTTCTTCTAGTACACTCAAGAATTACACACCTAGGAACCCAATTAAAAATCTACCACCAACTCACAACATGACACATGTTCACTCATGCGCCAACAACATCAACTATGCAAACAAAATACCAAGATATCCTAGCGTATGAACATGGGCTCTAATATCATATGTAATGCCTTGCCAAGAAACCCTCAAAACATAGGGTTAAATATAAACTAATAATTGTGTTCCTTGCAATAACATAATCATTAGTTGTAAGAGTGCATAAAAATAACATTAAGTATAAGAAAAAAAGAGATACAAAATAATGATCGTCAAACAAACGTACAAGAGGAATTCTTGCAAACACTTCTAAAACAAACGTACAAGAGGAAATCTTACAAACACTTCTAAGGGTTTCATGACAACTCCATACAAAAATAAGAACAGACATTTCCATTCATAAAACACCTCATGAGAGCCCGAACAATGTCCACAAACTCCACAGGATTAGACCGAAAAATCGTACACGATCAACTATCGAGGAGACTAAGTCCATCCTCATCTCAGACAATACAAGGTTCATTTTAAAACCTAAACAAAATATGAGTTAAACTAGATCAAGACATAATGGAAAACGAGAAGTAAATATATGAAAATGCTCACAAAATCATAGGGAAACAAAGTCAAATGTCCATTTTTTCATAGACACATGGGAACAACTCACTGTCACAAATGTGTAACTTTGCAAGAATGAATGCGCAGAGAATATATGCAGAGAACTAGTCAATAACACATGCACATGAACAGAGATTATATGCACAGAAAGAGTGGATAAATGTGCAAGATAAAAGGACATGTACAAAACAAAAAATATATATGTGGGAATAATCAGGGAGAGGAAAATTACAAATTTCCTAGGGTGGTCCCACAATAGTGTCCCACTTTTTTAGACATGCTGATTTTTGCTGAAATAACACATTTTCAATAAAATATGATGATTAAAGCCTTGAGAGATTCCATTTGAAGGAATTAATTATGAATGGTTAGCTCAAAGCTTCTTAGATTAAAAAAACATTGATATAACATCTATACTCCTCATTCATACCTACAATGGAGTCTCCTTTGCACCTATTAAAATGCTGACAAAAAATCACTTCGACTTTATGTTTGGGAAGATCAAATGAATCCATTTGAAAAACATATCTATGTAGTATGATGCTATTTGGAACAAGCTTTCTAATGAATATATTTTAATACGTATTGAGTCCATTATCACTTTTAAATATTACTTTAACTAAACATAGGTTGTTTGGTCACTCAACAACCTGTCTCTTCAATACTTTGGGAAAAATAGCAAATTACAAAACAAAAAATTATGAAAAATATGTAGGAAAAGAGTATTTGTGTTACCTTTCTATTAAAAAAAAAGAAAAAATGAATTTTGATATACACAAATCAAGTTAGAGCACTCCAAGTGACCTTATGTATAAATTACAGTTACTGTCACTTTAGAACTTAATAAACTATGAAATATTGACCCAAAATGAATAAAACCAATTGCATCCTTTAGATATTGAAGTTACAAATATAATCTCGAAATAATTACATCACTATCATATTTTAAAAAATATATATGCTGATCCAAGTGACAGTAACTCGTTAAAAACATAATTTTTTCACACAAACACTTTTTGCAGGAAAAGGAAAAATGAATTCAAATGAATTTTAATTTTTTTAAATATATATATTTAGAAACTAGAAAGAAAATTCTAAAAGACTCTAGTTTACATCATCTTCAAATTCCTAATAGTTTTGCAGCAACAGGTGTTCGAAAGTGAAGTTTTTTCTCAGAATGTTGATCTCTGTGTCAAAGTTGGCCAAAAAGTGGTACACACTATTGTGGGACCACCCCCTAATTTCAACTCCAATGTATGGACTAATAAAGTACAATTGCACATCGAGGAGTACTGGAGATAATAAATTGAGGCCAAAATCACTTGATAAGACCATAATCAACATAAATGAAACCTATCCTACGAATTATAGCATCATAATGTGAAATCATTGAAAATAAGTACAAGGGATGAAAAACGCACATCATGCTCAATACCACGCTAACAGAAGTAATCCACCACCAATACATCAATCCCCATTAGTTATGTGTGATGTCACCTGACTATGTGGCACCCTTAGGTCAACTCCACTGTGCTCACAAATATAATCACACAACCCAAACACACATAATGCACATACAAACAGAAGGCTAACACACATGCTAGTCAAGTGCAATAATCTAGGGATGAAACAAGAATCCCAATGCAATGACTCATGACACAGATGCTACAAATAAATTAAACCAAGGTCACTGAAGAGACCTAGACAAGGTATGGTTGTGATACTCAAGAACGGAGTGTCGTTATACAACACATAGAGGCTCATGTGGCTTCAAGTATTCCTTCTTTCATCAAGAAAGCTCTACTATGATGGCTCAACATTTACAAAAGGCCACAACTATACAAGCTCAACATCCAAAGATGATCATGGCTATGTCATCTCAACTTCACTAAGATGGCCATGGCTATGTCAGCTCAACATCACTAAGATGGCCACAACTATACCATCTCAAAATCACTCAAACAGCCATTGTATTAATGTTAGTTTATTTTTATTATATTTTAACCCAATTATTTATCTAAGTTATCACTTTATTGAAAACCCTACCAAGGCCTACCCTGCAAGCCCCTTCGTGCCCCAACCTATCTTGGAGAGCCACTCCACTCTACCACTCTAAACCAACCAGCCATCTCACTACTACAATGAGGAATAATGCAATACCCAAGCAAAAAACATAATGCAATAAAAGACTCCAAGCCATGCAATAAACGGAGGTAGAGTAAACTCAATTAGAATTTCCAAGAGCATGGGTCACTCAGACCCCAGCATAGGAGCATGATGCAACTACATGCTTATATGTGGTTTCAACACCTAACATCCACACAACAAAGTGGTCCCAACACAACATAGCAGGGATTAATAAACAAAGGAATGCAAAGGCTATCAAACACAAACTAAGAATAAACAAGGTATTATCTCCACTTGCGGATCAAGGAGAACTCAATTGGGGGCTCTCCCAAGAGTGTGAATCCATCAAGATCCTATCAAATAGGCATAGATCAACTATGCTTATGGATGTGGACTAAAACACACACATCAATAAAACTAATATTGCAACTCAACCATGAAAGAAAAGCCAATAAACTAGAGCAATAAAATAGTGCACAAGGAAACTCTATTGGCCTCAACATCAGAAGCATGGATCCCAATGTGATTTGACATACATCTTGTTAAAAGAACAACGATGGATATCAAAGATCAAAATACACAAAAGCCCAATTTTTTACTATTAATTGGCTTGGCGCACAACCATAAAATCAGCAATAAAAGTGGAAGTTTGGATGGCTGTAATAATTAACTGGAATGTCCTCTATTCATTTTTACAACATAATCATGGGATAAAACCAAGGCCAACAAACATAATACACCAACATGGTGACAATCCAAAATTGGACAACACAGATATCAAGGCACTCATGGAAATGCCCAAAAATCAAAAGAGGAATCTTGCAATTCTAGGAAAACCCATTGGTTCTCTCATACACAACATCTCAATTAAATCAAGATTGCAAGCTCAACAAAGCAAGGGAGGGGCCATAAAACAAAGTTGGAAGGTTAAGCATGAAAGCACACTCGTGTGGCTCAAAAAATGAGGATACAAGCACAAATCTTCTCAGGATTAAAATTCCATATACTAATATCATTACTCCACAAAATAATCCATCATCAGAATGACAAAATTCCAACTTCTACAAAATTACAAATGGGACGATAACCAGGTCCAAGACCAAAACTTTTATTGAAGTCATGGAAAAAGCTTCAAACTCAAAAATCAAAATTCAAAACTCTAAAGATATCATTTGGCTCCAAAGATGCCCAACAAGACAAGGAAGCAATAAAATACACATTAAATCAACCAAGAAAAGTTGGGCAGCATAACTTTACTTTTACCATTCGATTTCAAAATAAATCAATCGAAAAATCATAAATCAACCAGAAACTATGCAACTCAACAATGAAATCTAACTCAATGTGACACTATGGTTACTTTGTAATGCAAAGACAGGTACAAGGCCAACATGTAAATGCATGAATGATTCAAATTTTATTCACATGGTACAAGAGGTGTAAAGTAAGAAATACAGATACATCGCCTATATAGGGACAATATTGGCTAAAATCATGAACAACCAATATATTATCTCTTGGGCCACTACCAGGGATAAGACACGCTCAAACTTGTAGCTCAAGCAGAGATGATATCTAGTACCTAATCACTAAAACATACACACATCAAGTGCAACTACTCACGATATAAATAGTCGAATCACATCATATAATAATCAAAGTGCACATAATAGAAAGGGATGCTCTAGTGGCATGATTATTCATATGTATTAGAAAGTTACGATATTGGTCATTCCATATTTATCCTTAGTGTATAGCATAAATAAACATCTCGTTTAAATTAAAACATTAAATAATCATTTTAGGATATTTAAAGCACATATTAATGAAAACTTTAAATAAGATATCCATTGACATAAAATACATAAAATCGTAGAGAGTTAGTAATAACATCATAAATCAAAATATCCTCAAATACAAAATAAACCAGATACCATCATAACAACAACAGTGATATCAAAAATGAACATGGGAACAGACAATAATCATGTGCAACAATATAAGATCATAACATGGGAAAAGTCATAAAATCATATAACAGAGTCTAGCATCCCAAATCATGTATGCAACAAGCCACAGCTCAATGGTTCTCACAACCAAGCATAAGAAATAAGCAACTTGCCAATGCAATAGCATAATCCAGATCACCTTGAAGGCGCCAATACCTCATTGGTCCAAGATGATTATAAAATACAACATATCCATCAGAGTGTGAGGTGAACTTAACTAATCACATACAACAAAAATAGAGCATCTAGAGAAAAAACAAGGCATCACAAAGAGATCTCATCGAGCTACACAGAGGCACCACCACAACATAATATTGACGCTACATCCATAAGGATGACATGCAAAAAGAAAACAGGAGAGACACTACAATTAATTTGCAAGTCTTTTGGTCAAGGATGTATAGAAGGTTGCCCCTTCTTGTCAAAACACTCTACGACATGAACCTATTGCTAAGACCCTCTCTGAATCAGTAGAACTTTGGGAATGACCAAGATAACCACTGACCATCCAACTTGATGTTGAGAAACAAAGGTATCACTCTGTGAAGCCAGAGACAAGGATATGAAACTGAAAACATGATTTTGAAAAGAAATTGGACAAACCCTTTTGCAAACCGTTGCCCTAGCATCGGTAGGTGTGATCCAGACTAACTACAAGAAACTGTGATTTTTGTGGAAAATTTTGCCAAAACCCTCCAATGACTTTTTTCTAAAAAATTAAAAAAACCCTAAGACCAACAACACCAAACATGATATTTTTCAAAACAATCAAAAAACCCAAAAATGGTTTTTGAGGAAAATCAAAAAAACCAAACATAATTTTTTAGGAGAAAAATCGATCAAAACCAAACACAAAATCTAAAATATAGACCAACTTCATTTTTTAGTGTAAACAATAAAACCCTTTTACAAAATGATTTTTAAGGCAAAAAACCACACAAAATCCACAATTTTTTTATAAACAAAATTTATAATACCCTCCCAAAATTTTAAAAGAAAAATTTGTAAAATCCACCCAAATTTTTTAAGGGAAATAATTATGAAAACCCATAATATAATTTTTTTAGGTCAAAATTATTAAAACCCAACATAATTTTTTAAAGGAAAAAAATTATTAAAACCTATCCACTAATTTTTTAAGGAGAAAAGTTAGAAAACTCAATTATTTTTTAAGCGACAAAATTATAAACCCAAATATTCTTCTGCAAACCTTAGGTTGCAAGCAGAAAACCCTCACTATGACGAAACTCGAAACCCTATCGCAAGTCACAAAGTCGTCATTTAAGATTTTGACCACCAATAAATAAAAAAAAGAAGCAAATCAAGTCAAAAGAAAATAATAGGAAAAAAAACTTTGATTTGCCATGAAAAATCCTTCACATGAAGAAAACTTGGCTTGGTGCAAAGAAGACGTGAACAAACAGAGACAACACCACGGGTTGTAGAGCACATAGAAAACAAAGGTCATCAAAGAAAAACACAGATAATCTGAGTCATGGCATGCTAGGATTTGCAATCGCACATATCGAAATGCTCGTCACATGAAAAGAAAAGACATTGTCACAAACACAGGCTCGTGAATAGACAAACCCTCGTGCAAGCAAAAGCAATTCTCATAAACAGAAAAGGAAAACACTGAGAAATTGTCGGATGCACTCGAGGGGAAAGAAAGATGATAGAGCACTGATATAACCCTCACGGGTTCAATAGAAAATAACCGTCACAAAATTTTAATAAAAAAATCATCCAAAAGCAAGAGGCCGCAAATTTTTTTAAAAGTTGCCAAATTCTGATACCATGTTATAAAACTTGATAGTTTGATATTAAACAATGGAAACGAAGATCTCCTTAACTAGAAAAATATAAGATGATATTTATAAACGAATTAATCTTTAACTAAATACAATAATAGAAACTAACTAATAAAACTAAACTCACAAAAGATGACCATTAGAAACATTACATTATCATTTTGGTCAAAATCACATTTCAATTTTTTTTCCATCATATTTATAATTAGTAAATTTTAATTATTTAATTATCCTTATTTATTCTAATATTAATTAAAAATAGAAACTCCTCTAGAACATTGTTGAAGAATTAGCTCAAGCTCTCTAAAGGGCATTCGATCCCCTATCCAACTCTACTTAGCCTACAAGAACCCCAAAATAGGCTAATGTGAAGTCTAAGCTAAGTTTAACAAGGGGACATTACATCAATTTTTAAGTAGTGTAAAAAATGAAATCTCCCACTCCTGCTCCAGCCGCTTCCTCTGCTCTTGTCGTGCTCGTCAGGGTTTTGGCAACGGCTGCATCTAATCCTGACGCTCCCTCTACTTCTATATCCCCTGTTAGGGCTTCTGTTGCGGGTGTAAATGCTCGGCAGTTAGCAGCTCAAGCTTCCCTTGCAACTCATGTGGTTCCCTCAGTGCAGGGTTGTCTGCCCTCGATGATCCCCTTGCCCAAGGCTCGTAGTCACTCTACTACAGTTGGCATCTCTCGCAATGAGTTCCTTGTCTGCAACCACATTGTCGTGGAGTTGGATGAGGAGACTCTCTCTAAGATCGATGTGGCAACCTCTGTTTTAACTGTGCATGGTCTGATTTGCAGATTTAAGGGACACTGGCCTTCTTTGCCTGATCTTCATTCTTGGATTTTCAAGCATTGGGAACCCCTAATCACTGGTACAGTCCACATATTTCCTATCGCTAAAGATTTTTTTGTGGCTAAATTTGAAAATGTTGAGGAATTATTTTGTGTGAAAACTTTTTCAGCTAGGAGGATCGCTTTATGGTAATGTTGAAACCTTGGCATCCTGACTTCTCACCATCTTTTGAATTGTTTGATAAGCAACCCATATGGGTTAGGCTTCCTCATCTCCCCCTCCATCTTTGGATTGAATCTATTCTAGAGACTGTGGGGGATGCTATCAAGGAAATGCTAATGGTGGATGAGAAATCTTCTGATTTATTCCACTCTACATATGCTCATATCATGGTGGATCTAGATACCTCTAAAGGTCTGTCATCATAGATTAAACTTTATTCTCCTCAACAATTGGACTATGAAGGCCTCCCCTTCAAATGCGGAAGATGCTTTAAGACTGGTCATGTTGCTTCTCAATGTGATCTTCAGAGACTTAAAAAGACCGCCTCGTGGTGGCAGGGTGCCTCCTCTCAACACTATACGATAGAGAAGGCATATTCCCATCGGAGCTTCTCGCAGGTGGTTGAGCAGGTTGTTGATGGCCCTGATTATGCTCGTCCTCTAGTTGGTTATGCTCCTCCTTCTTTGTTGGCTGGAGATGTTTGCTCTTCTGCTGGTTCTTTTCCTGATCCTTTATTGCTGGATGGAGTTGGGCCCCCTGTTGGCAGTTCGGTGGGTGTTGTTTCTTCTATCCTTGCTGGGGTTTTAACTAGTGGTTGTCTTGATTATGTTGATCATCCTTTAGCTAATCCCTTGGCTAAGAGTAATGTTGGTCATTTGTTGGGCATTTCGTTGGTTGTTCCAACACCTTTGTTGGGTGTTTCGTTGGTTGTTCCAACACCTCTATTGGGTGTTGGCTCTTCAGTCTTGAATTCGCAGTGTTGGCAGGATGAGGCGGCTAGAGTTGAAAAAGGGTGGATCACAATTAAAGGTAAACATTCTAAGAGATCCTCCTCTTCTTTTGACATGATCCTTCGATCCTATAAGAAGGGATCAAAAGTTTAGTCCCCTTCCCTTGTTTTGTTGTTTTCCTTTGGTTTATCTTACGCAGCAGACTGGGATGTTTTCTTTGTGAGGGGTTTGGGGTGTCTAAGCTTCTATTTTGGTTGGATTGTTGTTTCTTTGGAACTCTTATAGTTTTATCTTAAATTCCAATTTTGTAAAAGGTTTCAGAGCCCCTTCAAAACCTGTTGTTACCTTAATCAAAAACAAAAGGACATTACATATGCCTATGAAGAATAGTTGGAGGTGGGATGGCTCTTTAACACGTTCTCCCTAATTAGTATAGTATCTTAAGAAATGATACCTAATTAAATGGCCACATTTTTTGATCTACCATTAATAATTTGAGTTCTCTTTAATGTCCAATGTAAAACTATTGAAGAAACTATTGCTGGTAAGTTATTTTCATAATTAATATGAGATATTATGAGTTAATGAGTAACATTTAGATATTTTCCTATTTAAAAAAAGTTTCATCAATTGATTAAGCTAAAAACCAAAATTCAGCTAAATTTATGTGACTATTTAACAAATCTTGGTCAGCTATTTAGAGATTTGCAGATCTAATTAAAGTAGATCAATAATGGTAATTAAGTATTAACACAAGTGCAGAGGTGTATTTTCTTGATTTTAGTTTGCAATTAATTTCTAAAGGATTAAGTATTATTGTAAACAGATTTGTTTCATTATTATTTTTATATTAGAATAAATCAATTACTATTGTAAATTAAACTAAAATACATATCCAAAGATTCCAAATAAAACTTCAATGCATCTCTAAAGGAAATTTTCTAATCACTCTTATGTTTAATTAAATTGCATGACATCCAATAATCAAAGGCATTTTTATACTTGATTTAATATAACTTATAATATTTGAACTCTTCCAAATATTTTATCCACATATATATTATCATCTTCATTAATATAATTTCAAACAAACGATATTATTGTGGTATCATACACTAAAGAGAAAACATAGAACCATAACTACAAATGAAAGCCTAGCATGACCGAAATAAATAGGACTTTAGGAGCTGTCTCTTTTCACTGATGACATCCTCTCACTAGAATATGATACATCTAATTTTGACCATTTCCTAAATAATCGATTACCAATCAAACGGTAGCTAACAAAGAAAACTGCCAATTTTCATGTAAAAAGGCACATGTGAAAGAAGAGTTTCTTTCAATCAATTAATTTTTTAACAAATAAATATGTCAACGAATTTTCAAGTGTAACATTTAACCTAAAAATGATTTCGCATTTTGTGGATCCAAAATTTGGTACACTTAACAACTGAGTTGTGCAGAGTTACAGATGCAAATTTTACAAAATGTGGCTACCTTTTTTGTAATCTCAACATTCATCCACCACATTGGCATTTGCTCTGTACAGGCTTCTGGAATTTTACAACTCACCAACTACATATAAAAAATGAACATGTCTCTGTTTCCATATACACAGCTGCAACAAAAACATTCCCCAATCAGCACTTTGAAACGATCAATTTCAATTCTCTCTTCTTAAGGGGGGCACTTCCAAGTTGTTTGCCTTACAACCAGAGTCTATTATTGACTCCAGTGACTGCCATTATAAAGATATCCAGAGTATATCAATAAATTAGAAACTACAGTATCTTTTTGGTAACAGAATGACCATTGGTATCCAGAATATTTTATGCAATGACATCATACAGCACTGCAAAGTGAGCCTTCGATATGTCCTTGTATTTGAGAATACTAATAAAACTCAGTCATCCTTGTATATCCTAAAATTGGGGAATATCTGATACGTAATTCTCCAACAACAGAAATGTAATAACCCGCATCTGCTTGAACAGTGAAACAAATGAGCTAATTGCTTTAAATTATTTGACAAATATTTGTAGCATTCGGCTGATAGACCACTGAAAATCAAGCCACTTTATTCCTTGAGGGGTGATGCAAGCTAGTCATCTTTTATGCTTTGTTCATGTTTATGAAGATCTTTTCATATAGAAAGTTAAACTGATGGCTGCCACTATAACAGCTCCTGTAATAACTGCGGTGTATGTTGAAGATACGTCGTTTTTCTTTGCAAGCTCTACCGCAACAGGTTCCCTAGGCTGAAGAGTTTCATTAACTGGTGATTTCATGTTCTCAATGTGCAACCTCAGTACCTGTAAGCATTTAGAAGTTAACAAAAGGTTAACAAAGCACAGACCAATGGTAATGATTTCATATTGTCATGTGCAACATGAGTAACTGTAAATATTTAATAGTTAAATAAAGGTAACAATGTACGAATAGGAAATGGTAATGCATATCAAGAGATTTCCATTTTCAGTGGTACAAAATAAAAAAACATCTCACAACTTCACAACTTTGGTTTTTCTTTATATTTGTGTCTGTCGACAGATTTTCTACAGTTCAGCACAAAGAATTACTTTAGCATTGACTAGATTTACTTCTGTGAAAATTTCTTGTACAGAACCATTTAATTCAATCACTTTATTTCAATACTTTAAAATCTCACATGTATGTTTTCTTGTATGTAACGGCAGAAATATCCAATGTCATGTCAATATAAAAGCATCAACCAGCTTACCACAATAAAGTTGGGCCTCTTTCTCAGGCCCACACTACATTGTACTATCTTTTAAAATGGTATTGTGTAGTTTTGTGGTAGAGAATATCAATATACTGTAACATTTCAACGAATAACAGTACATCTATAAAACCCAAATAATAAGTTGCACCTTTCGTAGAGAGAGGAGAGATTGATAATTTAGAGAAAAATCTGACCATGGGGATATGCTATTGTCTCAATAATGAATAAACCAATAAACAAGCAATGGCAAATTCATAAGCACCATGGCACACAGTGATTTGGAGACTATAACCAATTGAAGGGACAACATTCTACAAAGACTTAAAATAGAAGTTCTGTACAAATATCAGAGAGGTTAAATGAAGTTACTATCAGGATTCTGCACTAATATACGATTGATAGCTATGCTGCATAATTATACAAGCGAGGAAGAGAGCTTGGCAATTACAAGAAGCGTGACAGCTTGCATTCCACCAGTTCATATTATTTGTTTGGTCAGCTTCGATAGGTCCAAGCATGCATTCTGATCAAAGTGTTTAAATGATGCAAAAGTTGATGGTGAAGACAAACCAATGTGAAATGATCTTATCATACAGGAAGATTATCAAACTGCCCAATCCTCTTGGATCAGTCGCCCCTCAAGCAGATATGGTTATCATTGCAGGAAGTTGAGAAAAAAGATGTCAAGGCTGCTCTACAACTTGCCCTTGCTTAAGGAACTTGACCATCTTGACAATTTGCTACATATTAATTTCCCAAAATTCCTTGTGCATTTGCTCCACTTCTCTAGGCATGCCACAAAAAGCAATGATTCTATTGGTTTGAAATCCTACATTGAGTGTGTCCAAGAAAAGGTGAAAAAAATAGCAAAAAAAATTAGCATTTAAAACCAGATGAAAACCAAGATAAGTTAGAAGATTTAAAAAAACCTCAAAGATATTTCCTTCAACTTTCTTGGAAAAAAACCAGGCCATACCAAACATGACAAACCTTGCAATAAGATCGAGTCTTTCCTTATGAATGAAGCCATGTACCATTCATAAATCAATTCCGCGCATTGCACATTTAATCACACTGTTGGTCAATAATTTAATGTCTCAACAGAGACTAAGATTAATTTTGTATGTTTCTTAATTGCCATTATCTCCTTGTGGTCAGATTACCTCTCAACTAAAGATGGCACATTAACACAATGATAACCTAGATTTAAATGCTTTGGGAATTCATGGCATGCACTTAAAAGTGTTGCTCCAACAAATTGCAATTACTCTGTGCCCAAGGACTCACCTGCCCATTGCACCCTAGCAGCCAAGAAATAAATCAAAAAGTGTAATGTCCCCTTTTTATTTAGTTTAATTGTGAGACCTTTTGGGTCATCTTTCCAGCCTTGAGCTTTCTCATGTTGTCATGCCTTTCCTTCATCTCTGCAACTCTGCTTGCTCAATCCTTTTGCCTTCTGCAATTCTCCAGGATTTCTCTTACCTTACTAATTCTCAAAACCCCTGCCAACACAAATGTTATGTGCCCACAGAGTAAGGAGTCTTTTCCACCACAACAGCCAAGAAATAAATCTGTACCCTTTTACTTAATTTCATTTTGAGAGTTTTTGGATCAGTTCCAGCCTTAGGCAAGATTTTGGGCTTTCTCGTGTTGATGTTCCTTTCCTTCATCCCTGCACCCCTGCTTTCTCGATCCTTTGTCTTCTACGAGTTTTCAATATTTATCTTACCTTAGTACAATTTTCTTCAATTCCCCATTCCCTAAACCCCCACTTTGTCTTGCCCGTCAAAAATTTTGGACTTTTGCATGCTGCATCCCTTTTCCTTCATTTCCCTCAAGTTTCCAATTTCCAAGTTTCTTGCGTTTTGAACTTTCAACTTTCCTCTATTGGCATGCCTTGCCTTTCTCCCCCACAACCCTACTTCCTTCTATTCCATGAGCTTTTCAAATGAAGTTGTTTCCCTAATCCCCAATCCGCATTGTATCAAGTTTCCTCGAGTCTCAAGGTGCAATACATCACCAGCTCCTTGACTTCTCACTAGTGACATATCTAAACGATGTCCGACATCCTAGAACCTCAACACCACAAACACTATTAGGTTTTCCCTCCCTTCAACACTCTGGTACCAGGATTGTTGCATCCCCCATCCTTGTCCAATGTCAATATTGAACATTCCAAAACTCTAGTCCCTATCAATATTGAATGTGCCAAAAATCCAATCCCCAACCTCTTGCTTCCTTGTCGTTTCCAAACCAACAAACCATTTTGTTTTCTACTCCCAAACGGCGTTTGGTATCCACCCTCCTTGTTCCCACTACATTTAGTATTGTCAAATATTGATCCTCACTTCTTTCTACAAAAGGTTATTGCCAAATGTCAATCCCTGCTTTTTCCTACATGGGGTACTACCAAAGCCTGACCCCTGCTCCTTCCTACATCAAGTATTGTCAAATCACAATGCCTACTCCTTCCTAAATTGGGTATTTCCAAATACTAATCCATGTCACATCATTCATCCTTCCCAAGCCCACATGCTTTTGCTCCACCTTGCCACCTTGCATCCCTGCATCTCATTCCATAAAACCCTCATTTCAGAGCTTTGAAAAATTTAATGCCAACAAACCATGTTAATTCCCAAACCCTCAACAAATCCTATAAATGCACCCTTTGGCATGCGAATTCCCAAACTCTAACCCCAAGTTGGCATTGTTGAGCACTTACATTCAACTATTTGAGAGAAACACTCTTGGGTTCTAGAGATCAATGGACAGAACCCAATTAATTTCCTGAACTTTGGAGGTCAAAAACCCTTTGAATTATTTAAGGCAGCTTCATACAGAGGTTGCATGTGCACTTCAAGTTTGGATAATTTCAGTACTTCAGGTATTTCAGCATTTTGGATGTTTTCACAATACAGTTCCAACATGTATGTGAATGTTTCTTTTCTCTTTATTCAATCTATTTCCAAAATCTTTTGCTAAAGGCAAAGCATTGTGAATGTGGCCTTTACCTTTACTTTTAAAAGCCACTGGAGAGTATTGTGGAAAAGATGCCATTTTTCAAAAAAATGGTACAAGATCATTCAAAAGTTTGCAAATTTTGAAAGGAAAAACAAACACACACATGCATACATCCATCCATGCATACATATATTTCAGTATTTTAGTTTTAGATTTACATCTATAGCATATAGTTTTATTAGAATATGATACTACCAAGAAGTACATCTCTTTCTCATTCAATCAATCTAAGTCACAAGGTTCGAATTCGAATTCAAGTTCGACAACTATAAAATTCAGATTAAGTTTGGCAAGGGTAAAAAATTCGAAAGAAAATCGATAATAAATTCGATAATATAAAAATTTGAATTTAATAAATATATAAATACTATATCCATTAAATTGCCAAAATAATTTTAAAAATGCTTATTAAATTATACTACAAAACAATACTGTATTAAATTTAAAATTAATATAAATATTTTACACATTAAATTAAAATTATTAAAAATTAAACAATATTATTAAATTTGATTACACCATCATAAATTTAAAAATATTATTGCGTAGATATGTTAAAAAAATTTAACTTTAATGTACAAATAAATAAATTATAAATATATTAAATTTTATATATATTCTATTATTACATGATAACTATATTAAGCTTTAAAATCCCATTTAACTATTTCAAAATGCGTCCACCGTTAAATCTTGATGCGCAGGACAAAAGCTCATTACTCTTCAAATTTTGATGCCCAGGATACCTGCTCCTTACACCATAAATTTCAACGAAAGAAATCGAGTGAAGGAAGGAGAAGCGACCTTTGCAAAACCGCGACTGTCACCAATTTGAATTGATCGTTTTAGGGCACGTTGGATCATTTCTGCTCGGGCACATTGGATCAACAATATTTTTATAAAAACCATCAGAGCCTTCTTTCCGTACGAATATTTGGGCGAATCTGAACGAATTTTGTAAATTTTATTAGCATTCACCGAATTTCAAACTTCATACGTAAAGTTCGGCGAATCCTATGACTAAGCAATCAATTGCTGTAACTTCTGTTCATTTATACATCTTAAGCCTTATTAATATTTATTATTTTCACAACTTGCTAGTACTACACTTCGGAGTTCATAAGAAATTTTCCAGTTCAATAAAGCACATAGAATTTATACAAAAATTAGACAATTACATTCAAGTGTTCTGGTTTAAATCTTTAACTCTTCACCAGTGATTACTACCAGAGTAGAAAACATGTAATTTATTACATGTTTAGGAAACTGCTATAAGAAGTTTCTCAAGTTTCAGAGTATGCTTCTGGGAGACAGTGAGGAAACCCTTCTCAATTCTCCTAAGTTCAAGACACTTTCTCTGTTAGAATGGCACATTACCAGTACAGGGAACAAGCAACTAGGGGTCAAAGCATAGCTCTAAAGTTAACTGTGATATTAATAAGCTGTGCTGTTTACGTGTAATGTTTCTGTGTTGCTAAATGACTTGAGGCGGGGATATAATACTGTGTAGTTGGATGCTTTGTCATACATTTCTGCTAGTTTCCATCTCTTACCTTGTGAGCTGCAGTTGCATCAGCCCTTTTGCCTATGTATCATTGCATATTTAGCAGGTGGACCCTATACCAATATCATGACACAGTTGTCATTTCTACCTAAAATTTGAAGAAGATTATATGTTCATACGTCATACATATGCCGTCAACTTCAGTTCTTTACCAGCTTACCTTCCACACATTACAATGAATGTATAATTGAATAAACACAAACGGTGTAGCACAAAGGTTCCTCAATATTCCTATCACAACTTAAATACTGTCTGTAAGCCATGGCCTTTACCACAAGTTGTATAATATGCAAATTCATCAATATATGAAGAAGATTATATGTTCATACGTCATACATATGCCGTCAACTTCAGTTCTTTACCAGCTTACCTTCCACACATTACAATGAATGTATAATTGAATAAACACAAACGGTGTAGCACAAAGGTTCCTCAATATTCCTATCACAACTTAAATACTGTCTGTAAGCCATGGCCTTTACCACAAGTTGTATAATATGCAAATTCATCAATATATACAAAATTGGCATTACACCTTTGTGATATTTAATAAACCAACCACTTTCTCCACAAGCGAGAGAATTTTGCCCTTAAATATTTCTCCATTACAAGAAAATTTCAAGAACAGCTACATTTATATTGACATAATCATGTGTAAAGGGATATTTGTTTCTTTGTTGTGCAAGATATTGTCCCAACTTTTTCAAGCATAAAAATCCCATTATAGAACACTGATGAATTCTAGCCAAATCCTAATTGGGTGATGCCCACAGCTTAGTTAACTAGCATCACATCACTAACAACTACAAGATATATTTCATAAGCACCTAATGTGAATATAATTGATATAATACCTCCTAGCAAAAAAATGATAATGTATAGAATGAAAAGCTTGCAAGATACCTTCCACCCTGCAAGCCTGGCATGGTTTACAGCATCAGAAAGGTCACTATCTGTTGAGAGGAGGACTTTATCACCTTCTTCATCTTCATACTGCCATCAGATAAAAGGAACAAGGCATTAATGCAATTTGACTGAAAACATGTAGCATTCATTTTTGAGTACCTATATTCATCAATATCAAGCATATTACTTAAACTATATTTATATTGCATGCATACCAGAAACTGAGTGGGCTGACTTTGATCAAGGTCGTCTCCTATTCGTTGAACAACAGCGGATGCAAGTTCTGTCAAGCTCTCAGTACCTATACCCAAAATAAAATCATTCTTTGATTTGCGGTATTTTCAAAATGATCTGCATTCTAAATTTCCAGCACATCTCTAAAAGAATAAAGCAATGTAGCCTGATACATACCACAATTAAAGCGATGAACCCGTCCCTTCAGATCATGTAACTTAAAAGCAAAGGAATTTCCAAGACCTAAAAATGGGTATCCTACTTTTCCAGTTTCAAAGACATCATTTGGCATCCTTGTGGAGATATCACTGTACAGCAGCACAAAAGATTATCTTGTGTATCTTAAAATGCATTACAAGTAGTGAGATCCAGGTATAAAGGTGATGAACTCAACCTCTTTATATAAATGACATAAGTATAGTATTTTAATATAAACATACCTGCGACTATCCTCCTCATCCTCTCGTGGCTCTAGTGAAAGGGTTGAATCCAAAAACTTCTGCAGCATTGTGCTTCCCACATCATTTGCACCTTCAACCTGCAGATAATACATTAGACCCTTATCGAATCTTATATCATGAAAAAGAAGGAAATAATTGCAAAAATATATGTAACTATTTACTTTTAGGCTTTTAGCTATAATAAATAACTATCATAAATTAACTAAAGTTGTCATGGTTACACAGTGCTAACCATGCCCTCTTCTCCATAAACAATAGAAAACCTTATTGAGGTCAAACCTCAAGCAGAATAAATTCTTTCAAAACATATGTGCATCAAGCAGAACCATAATGCATGCACCATGGTTCAGAAACAAACTCCAATGAAACCGTTTGTAACATAAGTGGTTAAGAATTAGGTGCAAAATAGCAAGATGGCAACTCACAAAAAGATCACCGAATGCCATGGAATTGCCTAAGACAATAATATAGTAGTAGCCAATATTATTATGCATTATAGTTTATACACATAAATATAACTATAACATAAGCATATAGGGAGAACTCTGAGGGAATTGACTAAGCAGTTCTTCATCCACAACCACCTCCTGAAAGGACATTCCATATCTCGATGTGCAATATAATAACAGACAAAGCCATGTGAGTATCTATGTTAATATTTCTATGTTGTATCTTCAAGATGGTACATGTTGCTGTTATTTTGCAATGGCACTTGTAACTCTATAGTTGTCAAACCTGGCCGGTTTACATTCAAATTTGCCCTGATCCATTTTTTTGAGCTGGCTGGATTTGTCCAGTTAATCCAGAGGGCTTTCCAATTCCTATAGAAAAATTACCAGCAGTTTTGAATGTTTCAAATTTATGAATTTTTCAGCTCCCTGATGAATCAATTTTTTCAACCCTTATAACTATGGAAAATTGTGAAAATCGTGTGAAGTGAAATCTTGATCAAAATAAACAGAAAAACTGAAATCAATCTTCACATGTATCACATTCTTAAAACAAGATTGGCAAAATATACTTTTACCCACAGTAAGAAAGCACATTGAGAAAAAAAATGAAAACCACACTATAGCCAAAGATGGTATTTGAAGGAGGTAGAAAGAAAAGTCGCACTCAAACCTGCAACTAGAAAGAGTGAATTGTATTAAATACCTACAGCAATTGCCTCAAAGCTGGTACAGCTCCAATTGACAAAAGAAGAGAAGCTTAGATGGGAACCAATTTCCATTGAACTACAAATGCATTGTAAATTAGAGCAACAGATAATTGCTCTGTACCCTTGCTCGAACAAGTAAACAAATGAAATTCTAAAAATAAAAAAATATTAAATTCCATTTAAACCAGTATCAATTATATGATGTACATAAAATATCATAGGAAAGTAAGGGGGTCCAAGGTAAACAATATCATCAGGACACACAAATGTCCCCAAACAGATATTAAAGATTTGTACATACAATGTTAATTATTCACTGTAGGTTCTAGACTTCATAAAGTTGTGAATGTTGCATGCACATGTATGCAACAGTTCAAGTGCACCTTGGCTTGTCCCACAAGGTATTTCAGAGCATAATTAAGGTAATTATCATAATGATGTCACCTGTGTTTTGCACCAGTCCAGAAATCAGCTCACCATAGTACTATTTAAAAAATTTAAGACAGTTAGGCTGTAAAAGTTTGTTGTCCCAACCAACTGATGGTGAGAAATCTAGTTTAAATTTAGTTTTACTAAATAATGATATATATGATTGGGGAGGGACCTCATACCAATTATGCTTGAAATGGTGTATTATTCTAATAAGAATGCTAGAGGCACAGGTGCAGGTGGTGTTAAAGTAGCAACCTATGATGATACTCTGTGTAGAAGTTCAACTGGGTGAGGTTTCAGAGATTCAAACGGTGTTGGTTTTTCTTTCATGAATCCTTGTTACTACAATTGGTGTTGGAGATGGGCCAATGGAGAAGCTGATGTTGAGGTTGTTAATGCATTTGACAAGATAACCAAAAAGTTCTGTGCAGAGGAAAATTTACATCACCTAACCTAGATGCCCAATTCATTTAATTGCATGCTTTTGGGCATCTTATGCATCCTTCACTGCTAATTGTATTACCAATTGTTGGTGGCACAGTGCTTAATTTTTTCTTGTGTACTTTTATTGTTTTAGTTCTAGGCTTTTCTCTTCCTACTACTTTCTACTGTTGACTGCTGTAACCTCAATTCCTGTTGATTGAGGTTACAGCATAACCCACAAAGCTAAAGACCAACAGTAATTTATCTCTATGATCTTGACAAAATAAGATTGCAATGTTTTCAACCATCAAAAATAAAATACAGCATTACAAATCAATCAGTGATTAAAGATAGCTGTGTAAGTATACAATAAATGTTATGTTCAAATAAAAACTCAGTTTTATGGTTTTTGTTTTTTCTTTCTGTTTTCAATGTCTGAGCCATAGGATACAGCTAGTTGTCCCATGCCATTTTGGATTTATTTTTTCCTGTTTCCATTTTATGGGGTAATGGATGGTTGGATGATATTTCCACCCTGCCCCACTGTCCCTGAAATGTAACCCAGAAGAGTGGGGGGTGAAATATACAGGGGATGCTTCCCTGGGTACTGTTGATGTGTGTTTATGACCGCACCAACAACAGAATAAAATACCAAGGTATCTTATCCTCTCTTGAGCAAAATCCCATGTATGCTAAGATTGTGAAAGATCATACAGGTGACTCCAAAGTTCTTTACTGTCAGATCTTGACTTGTGGATAAGCTCAATGGTTGATGTGATATGCTGGTATTACAAAGGGACTTATGTTCAAATCATTCTTCACCTCTTCCGCAATGTTGACTGGAACTCCTCCATCGGATATTGCAATTTTACGATGCCTCTTCTTTGAATGACACAATTGAAATGAACTAAAATAAAAGGGGGAAGGGTTAGAAGGATCTAAATCTACTCCTAAAGGCAAAGATATCAATAGATAGTGCTCCAATGGACAAACTCCCAATAACCAAGCTCTGCTTCGCCAAGATCAACTACGACTCTGCAAGAACTAGTGCAATCTTCTAAAGGTTATGCAGAGAATTTTTGCATCACATATTCACCAACATTTTGAACAACGAATACAGTAATGGAAGTTAAGCATCCATATAAAGGGGGGCTCGGGCTAACTTTACACGACAGCTTACAATCAACAAACTACCAAAAGTACGAGCCACGGAAATTCATCAGACACCATTCCATTTCTCCATTGAAATCAAAGCATTTTATCTAACAAGTCTATTTTATTCTAAGTGAGGGAATAATGAAACCATGCAAGCACCAAAATACATCAAGTAATCACCAAGAAACCGACAATGAAAACTCTATTATCTTGGTAGCTCATAGCAAAAATCTCAAAATTCACTACTTTACAAATGAGAAATGAAGCCTTTATATAGGTCCCCAATTACAATGAATGGCCTAGATTGAAACAAGACCGATGGCCCAAATTGTGCCACCTCATCCCTAATAAGGGTTAGGGCAAAGAAAGAGAATCTACAATTAATGCATGGGTCCACACAGACCAATGAAGAGAAAACCACTTCCTTAGTGGGGAAATAAATGTCCACTATGCATGTTCATCCAACAGGAGAGTGGGGCGAAATGAATGTCCACTATGCATTAAATGCTCCTTTGTCGGGAATAGCTTGTACTTGATTCAATTCCTTAAATGCAATGAACTTTGAATTGGGGATCTTTGACTAGCTAGTGAAGATGATTGGGCACCATGTCAGCATGTTGGGTGTCATGTAGGCTCAGGTCTTTTTTAACTGCATCATTTTGTAATCCACATCCAACTTTGAATACTCCTTTTGAAATTATCTCTACTTGAACATTTCCATCCTTCCATGTACCTACTTGGAAATTCATCTTCTAGAGATAGGTTGGACCTTCTGACTTTTGATCTGGGGTTTCCATAGGAAATTCAAGATGTACTTAAACTTTGATCTTTGAAATCCTGAACCTTGAATGCATTGAACTGGATCACTTGAAAACTGGAACTAGAATTCTGGCACTTGAATGTCTTCCTTGAACATCTAGAATGAGAATTCTTCACCTTCTTTCTTCTTAAAAGCTTGTGCCCTCTCTCTCTCTCTCTCCAAACTTCACACCTTTCTTTTCTCATGCTTTGAATTCACTTTGTCCCACTTTTTCTTTTATTTTCCAAGAATTCCCCTTTTGGTGTTTATCTTCATCAACATTTCTCAACCCATGGGCGCACACTTGAAGAGAGCGAAATTTGAGATCTGGAGAGGGAATTTTATCTATTCCTTGCAATTTCTTTCATGGACGAGAAATTTTCCAACACTTGGCCATTTTTTCTTCCATGAAGGAGAAACTTTCCAACACTTAACCATTTTTTCTTCCGTAAAGGAGAAACTTTCCAACACTTAGCCATTTTTTCATCCATGGAGGAGAAATTTTCCAACACTAAGCCATTTTTTCATCTTTGAAGGAGAAATTTTCCAACACAGCCATTTTTTCTTCCATTGAGGAGAAATTTTTCAACACTTAACCATTTTTTCATCTTTGAAGGAGAAATTTCCCAACACAACCATGTTTTCTTCCATGGAGAAGAAATTTTCGAACACTTGGCCATTTTTTCATCTTTGAAGGAGATATTTTCCAACACTTAACCATTGTTTCTTCCATGGAGGAGAAATTTTTTGCGATTCAACGAAACTCCTTGACTCTGCAGAATTTCATCTCTTTTCCTTTTCTCTATATTTTTATTTTAAAGACGTTCTTCAAACTTAACCATTTTTTTGATGCTTTTCATGCCTTTCCACTTTTGGATATTTCAAGGGTGTTTCCAGACTTAACCATTTTCTGATTGATTTGCTCACTCTTCTGGATATAGAACCAGATACTTTTTGTCTCTTCATTAGCCAGAGCTCACTTGTTACCAAAATAGACCTGCCAAAAATAGACTTTCTAAATATAGTAGGTTGTTCCACAGTCAAAATAAGGCCAATCCGGGAGGCAATGAAATTTACTAAAAATAGACACTGCTAAAAATAGTAAGTTGTTCCAAAGTCAAACCAATGAAATTTACTAAAAAAGACATTAAAAATAGAAATTTCCAAATATAGCAAGTATGTCAAGACATTCAAATTTCACCAACATTCTTTCTAAAAGATCAATTCTCATTTACACTTGACCTAATTCACAGACAAGCATACAATTTCCAGTCTAGGAGCCAGGCGGACAACACTTTTCTTCTACACTTAGACAATTTCACCAATTCTCATTTGAAATGTAGGGAACCTTAGGGGACTAAGCCAGAAACTACCAAGAACAAAAGCCAAAAAGACAAGGCCAACAGCAAAAAGAGGGGGTCCCCATTTGTAATGGGGTGATGTGTGAAAAGGTCACAACATGTAACTACTTCTATTTTCCATTCTTGTTATTAAAAAATATAAACCAATAGGGCAGTGATTGCTCAACTTAGAAAGAGGTCTAACTGCTTTACTTGAAGTGTGGCTTTGTTTCTGTGATTAGTCATAGCATTTGGTGTTCAAGAACCAAGGTCTATATGCTTGTATTTTGAAGCAGCAATAACTTACATTGTAAAGCTTCCAAAGAGCAATTGTTACTTATAGGTTATAGTTTAGAATTAGATATTAAATCTTGACGATTGTTTGTTTCATATTCATTATCTGTGTCATAACTTCCTGTATTTTGAGGCAGCAATAACTTGCATTGTACAGCTTCGAAAGAGCAATTGTTACTTATAGTTTAGATATTAAATCTTGATGATTGTTTGTTTCATATTCATTATTTGTGTCATAGCTTCCTGTATTTAGCTTGGAAACTGCCTATTTCATGGGGACTATCTGCGTGAATATTATCTACCCTGGTGTGAAGGAAAACTATTGCTGCTAATAATGGCACTCCATGTTCTGACTGATTGGGTTGAGCTGTTTTAATTTTCAAGTTCCTTTTTATTATTTTAATACCAGCCTGTCCACAAAAGTTGTGATGCAATCTGTATTATGGCTATTTTGAAGATAAGAATTCTACTAAATTGTGGTGTAATTTTTATTAAACAATCAAACATGATTGCACCATTAGAACTGTTCCTCTTCAAGAGATTCGACACAACACTTATATATATCTGTCCTTGTAGCCTTTAAATTTGATGACCTAAGGATTTAAAACCCTTCCTTTAATTCTACATTATTTATTTACATAATTTTGTTGGTCCTTAATTTATTTTAAATTTTATAAATAATATTCACCCAATATTCTTACTAAATATCTACAATTCAATTTTGTACATTTCGTGTAAATTCTGGTATATATACATATAGTCATCCCCAAAATGTAGGAAAAATATTTGCCATCCTCATGTCTCACCATCCCAGAACTCGAAAAAACACTCAGATATAAAAATATATCATGCCAGTATGATTGCTAAATGGATTATTACTGCAGGGTTCCTCATGGACACGGCATTCCCTCATTGCACCCAAAAAAATTTGGGGAAATCCGCACTGCCAGAAACTTGATGAAACACTATAAAATTTAAAAATTATATTATGTCATTATGCTTATCAAATGGACTATTACTACAGTGTGCTCTTCTACAACGCATCTCCAGGGTTTAAACCCTGCTCTAGGGATGGGGGACATTTTGCAGATGGTGGGATGCACAAAACATCCACACTCCATTCCTAGATGTTCCCAACAAAGGGGGTCCCATGGGGATGCCCAACATCACTGTGACAACCCCATTAATGCTCCCAGTGGTCTACATACCTTTCTTTGAAACTACTTCACTTGGTAATCATATAGCTGCATGTCCTAGCTGATTCAGTTGTGCTGTTTGAATTTTTGTAATGTCCCCTGCTAGATTTAGGTATTTAATATTTATGTCCCAAACTAAATGGATAAAGATATAATGATTTATTCTAAGATATTTAAAGTAAAGAGAATTATTCATTCATCTTATTAGATTAAGTTATCTGTATATATTATTAACATCCATACTAAAACTACTTCAACTCAATGAAGGAAGGATTAAGCATGTAACCAAGGGACCAATTACAATAGGCTCCCTCAAAGTTTACAAATCCAAGCCCTTATCCTATCTTGGGACTATGGCTGCAAGGTGCTCAGGGTCGCTGATCCCTATCCTATCTTGGGAACAATACTATTGATTGGATTTAGACAAGCCCCTCCTTGGAAACATTATAGCCCTTTTCTTCTCAGGCAAAAAATTGTAATAAGACTGAATATGGTTTTATACATACCTTTGAGTACTCATTTACATTCCTTATTCATCTCTTCCTTACAAAGAGTCTCCAACATATTTTTATATACTCTTTGTTTCCTCTCTAATATCTTCCTTACCAGATATATAATATCGACTAATACCTCTTGTATAGTTAGTATTTATATATATATATATATGATTTCTGATTTCATTATTATTAATATATATAAATATATCAAAGTTACAGGACTCGCCGAGACAAACTGACCCGGCACCAAGACTCAGCTGAGTCCTAGGCGAGTCTTCAGGACTCACCGAGTCCCATGGCCTGGCCTTGGTGCGTCCAGTCACGTCCAAGAAGCAAAAAATAATTTTTTTTATTCAAACGTGGTCATTTTTTCAGCTACGGGGCAGGAGGATTTAGACATTTAAGTATAAGTGACATTTATTTATTTCTTATACTTTAAGTTATATTTGTATAAATACATTCCAAGATGTTTGAGATAGGTTTCAACTCTATAGGAGTTAAAATGCAGATTCTAGATTTTGGGGGGTTTCAAAAAATTCCAGACTTAGCCAAATTTCAGAATTCAGCATGCCTTCAGCAGTATTATCTCCCACAACCTGTCCTGACTTTTTGAGGGCAAATTGAAGCTGGAACAAGGATTTTCTAATGATTCTAAGACCTAAAAAGGTCATTCCATCATTTGCAAAGACTTAAAAGAGAGGAAAAAGGCTTGGGAGAAGAATATAGGGATTTTAGAAAATAGATTAGCAAATGGATTGGCTAGAGCGCGAGGACACCCAGTGGAGGACCCTAAGGCTGAGAGTGAGGGGTCTGAGGTTGATGATGATTATGAGAAGGATGAGGATGCCACTAAGGTTGAGCCTCAGACACAGGGACAAAAGATGGCTACAAAATATTCCATGACCTATCTTAAGCGTACACGTAGGAAGACAGAGGGCCTTAGTCTTCTAGGCTCTAGCTTTTATTTTGATATATGTTTTGAACTTTTCATTCCATGAATATTGTAGACTTTTGACAATGACACTATTTATATTTCAGATTTCTAATGTGTTATTTAGTAACTAGTTTAACAATTAACTTATTTCCTTCAGAAATTTGCATTTACACTTACGTGATCAATGTAAACTTGTTTATGTGTGCAAAGTAGCTTCTATTTATCTCAATTATTGTGTCTTTGATGTTAATTTACTGAATGATGCATGAAAAAAGTTTTAAATCCTTAAAAATCTTTGAATTTCTTGGGTTTTTCAATTTGCCGAGTCCGAGTCTAAGCGCGAATCCAACTCACAGAGTCCGAGGCGAGTCCGAGTCTTGTAACACTGTAATATATATATAACATAACACAAGGATGTAAATATATAATTATGATCTCATGATCATATATACACTGGCCCATTCACTGGTTCCTTATTCTTAATATTATCCAGATATATATACTAAAACATTCAGATATATAATTTTGATTGCTCTTTATATATATATAAGGATCTCTTATCCTATAACATCATTCTGATATTAAACTCATAGATACGTTACAGCACAATTTGCTGTCACACAATGCTTACCAGCATTGTAAATGACTCATTTCCTTTCTCATCTCTTCCTTGAAGAGTATTCATTATAAAATAATTGTTTCTTAATCCTCTTTCTTATTATCCCTATATCGATGTCTGATATCGATTATAATTTTCTTTTCCCTATTCGATGCCTCCCATGATTGATGGGGATGTCTTCTTATATCTAATGTTTGGAATGAAAGCCACTTAGCCAATAGACACATCCCATGCCAATCCATAATTACTTCTTTTACAAATCACACCTCTTCAGTATGAAGACCAATCACTGCCCAATCCAGATTGATATTCTGATCTTTCATTTTTATTCATTCTTGTAATTGCAGGTATTAATCATCACTATGTGTCTCTTCATAACTTCATCGTAATCTAATAATAACTATAATATGGATTACGGTTTTTCTATTACTAACCAACGCTTACTTAGATCGATATTATGGTTGACCATATAATTAGGAAATGTTATGCTTGTTACATCTTTAAATGTCATGCTGTTAGCGTCAATAAGTAATCAACCAATAATACAAGTTACATAAGTGTCTCTGCCATCTGTCGGGTGTATCAACTCAATTTCTATTTATCATTGTCATTGATATTCTTCTAATAACGGATGCTGGTTGTATGGTTATAAGCAACATACAACCTTAGGGTTTTAGAAATTAATATAAACCACCACAAACATAAACCAATGGTCTTTCTAAGATAATCACACTTTCTTTTAAACACGTGTGTATGCTGATCACTGTTTTTTGTCGATTAATTTAGGATTGTTTAAATATTATCTTGACTTCAACCATAGTTAATATGATCGTATCTTTCATTGCAGCCATATAATATTAAGAATTGATTTTAATATAAAGAATTGATATAATATTAAAAATTGATACTATTATTGATTATTATAATATTAAATTATTAATATTAAGAATTGACTACAGTATTAAAATTTACATATTTAAATATTATTTATCTTTTATTTATTATTTGTTATTAAATACTATTTCTAAAAGGAGACATTATCATTAGGGTTTTCAACAGGACATAGCAATTTTCAAGTTGCTTTTTTATATTTTAAAACCAGGATCTGCATTAAAGTTGCGTTCCAGAATCCAAACTATACTGCAAATATTTAAAAGATGAGAACTCTTCTAAACAGTAGTGTATTTTTCTTTGACTAACGACTCAAACTTGATTGGACTGATTGCACTGCAATTATTTTATTAAACTAGATCAATCAATATTCATTGCAAATTCAGCACATCGTTTTTTTTTTTGTTCAACTTCTTTTAATGTTACTTTACATATTTTAAAATTTTAGTTTATTTTTATTGGAAAATTTTTGACATTAATCTTTTCCTTTTTTAACAGCCATCTCCAAATTCTTGAAAAGAACAAGACTTTTGCCATAACCAAAACCCCACCCACTGCTGAGTTCCCCTGCCCATGAAACTCAGAAAACCAACAGTTAATTCATGGAGTAATTGCTTGATTCTATTTTATTTACTCACTTACATGCTTGATACTCATAAGCTTTTCAGGAAAATGTAAACCAAGTTATTTGACTCTATGTTCATTTTACTGAACAGAAGGAAAAAGGGTAGTTCTAATTCAATTTCCTCTTTTAGTTGCTCCCCTGGAGTATAGAATGACATTTGTGCACCCAACCGGACACATAATTTCTGTTGCCATCCCTTCATTTACACCTTTAGCCTTTCACACTTCTCTCAACCAAAAAACCAGCTGTAAACCTTCTTTTACCCTATTCTTAAAATTCAACAATGCTCTTTGTTTTGAAGTTGTAGAACTGAGGGTCCTTTACTAGAGGTACCTCTCTTCACATTGACATACCAGGATGTACACATATAATAATAGAATATGCAAGAATGATAACAATAGTTTAAAAAATAAGATGAGATGACACCACATAAGATGTTTGTGAGCCAAGATGCCCTTACATCCAATATATTCAGATGCAGAATGAACTCTTAAAACAGGTAAACGACATATAGTACTCTTTTGGAAGAATACGATCCACACTATAGATCTTGAGCCGTAAACAAGATATAAATACCATACACCCCTTAACATGATATCACCTATATAAAACTCCTCATAACATAATGGAGGGGTAAATTACTTATCCCAATATAAGACTAGTTGCTCCATATAAATGATTACACAAGTTATCCACATTACTTAACATAATTTACTAAATCGACGTGCGCCATATGTCAACATGTCCATAACCCCATAATATCATATGCCTAGGAACACAACTTGCTCTTCTCTAGTACATGCCTTACACCATGCCAAGGTGAGTGGTGCATTGGATCTCACATCAAATAAGCCTTTCATAGATAACAACTACAAAATAATAATAATCAACAAATCTGATATAAAACTTAATTAAGGTATATGATCGTTTATATAATTTTATTTAGGTGGTTAGGTCAACTTGGGTAGCATCAATGCATATAGTTTTATTAGCTATCATCATATTTTGTAATTTTTTTTATTGACAACTGTTGGAAGTAGCCCCTCAAAGTGGCTTACTTTTGGAGGTTGTACAAGTTATTTCATTATGAGTGATATGAAAGCATGAACTTGGCATATAGAAGCAGTGTTACACGGGGGCGCATCCCCCCCCAACCCTAGCATTCCTAAAACAAGGACATCCCCAAGATGTGGGGACGTTGTTCCCAAGTCCACATCTGTGCCACCCATCAGCCACCAATCACCATCAGGGCGCACTTGAGTATTCTAATTTCTAATTAGTAATTTGATATTCAAAACTTCAATGTTCATTGTTCATTGTTCAAGTATTTACTATTTACTATTTGGCATTTGCAATTTTGCTATTTTACTTCTTAATAGTCTTATACATAGCTTCATAACTAGCATTTTAAGTACCATATGTATATTATATAGTATATTAAGCACCTGCCCCCCCCCCTCCCCCCCAGAGGTTGCAGATAAGGTTGATTACAAAGTATCAAATCAAATAGATGAATTTGGCCAAAGATGATTACAAAGCATATGATAACTAGAAGTATCCAAAGTTCGCCAACATTTCCAACAATGTTGATTTCAAGGGTGAGGAGCATGCTACTCCCTTAACCTGTAGCTTGTTATTGGATATGTGCAGCTCACTTGTGGCTAGCATAACCTTTGAATAAATTATGAATATCATCAGTTATACAGTCTTATATAGGTTGTTAGGTCAACCCAGATGTCATCCATGGCATAAGTCTGGTATATATAGGAGGTAGTAGTTAGTTTATTATCATCATATTGTGTATCATGTTCTTATTCAAAACTATAGGAGGTAACCATCTAAAAGCAGCTTAGTTTGGAGATTACCGAACTATCATCATACTGTGCATTATATTTTCATTGAAAAAATATAGGAGCTAGCCCCCTAAAAGTGGCTTAGATTTCAAGATCACCCACTTAAAGTGGCTTATTATTATCAATTATTCGCAGCATATTTCCTAGAATATTGTACAAGTTATTTCATCACAAAGTCTTGATAAATTTGTCCCACCAAGATCTCTAAAATACTTTTACCATTCACATGATACATTCCAATTGTTAGAAATTAGTGGTGGTTGTACACTTTCAGACCAGAAACAGCAAGCAACTGAAATAAATGTGTACAAAATGCTCTAGAAAACAGAATTTTCTTAACAAGCAAGCTCTTTGCGTTAAACTAAAACACTGAAATTGCAAATTTCAAAAAGAGAATTAAAAAAACAGAAATCAAGTCTTATATAGGTTGTTAGGTCAACCCAGATGTCATCCATGGCATAAGTCTGGTATATATAGGAGGTAGTAGTTAGTTTATTATCATCATATTGTGTATCATGTTCTTATTCAAAACTATAGGAGGTACCCATCTAAAAGCAGCTTAGTTTTGGAGATTACCAAACTATCATCATACTGTGCATTATATTTTCATTGAAAAAATATAGGAGCTAGCCCCCTAAAAGTGGCTTAGATTTCGAGATCACCCACTTAAAGTGGCTTATTATTATCAATTATTCGCAGCATATTTTCTAGAATATTGTACAAGTTATTTCGTCACAAAGTCTTGATAAATTTGTCCCACCAAGATCTCTAAAATACTTTTACCATTCACATCATACATTCCAATTGTTAAAAATTAGGGGTGGTTGTACACTTTCAGACCAGAAACAGCAAGCAACTGAAATAAATATGTGTACAAAATCCTCAAGAAAACAGAATTTTCTTAACAAGCAAGCTTTTTGCGTTAAACTAAAACACTGAAATTGCAAATTTCAAAAAGAGAATTAAAAAAACAGAAATCAAATCTTACTGTAGATATTGCCGCATGTGTTATTTGCAACACATCTACGCAGGCTACAACGAATCCATCTGCACAGACTTAGCACAGTTAAGAATGTGTCTTTGCCCAAATGTGTCTTTGCTAATATTTAGCACAACACTTACCTTTATCAATAACAGGAAGATGCAAAAACTTCCCATCATGCATGATATGCAGTGCATCAACAATCGTTGTGTCTATAGTTGCACACTCTGGATTTCGAGTCATTACCTAGTTGGAAGAAACAGATTTAAAAAACATTAAAAAAGGAACCAAATATCAGATTGCTGCATCATGTCTTACAAGAATTGCATATATGGTGATGCAAATGGCATAAAATAAATTATAAAACTCTAATATGATACTAAAAATATAAATGAACCACTATTAAAACATATGCAAGGGTAAAGTCACCCTTTATCATGTTGAAGTCAAGGAAAAAAAAGGTATACAGAACCAAACTCACTTCTCAATATGAAGCTCTCTAAGTATACTACCCTAGACATATTGTTATATGCATTGCAGTTTACAAAAAAATTTCTTCAAAACAAAATAAAGACACAAAACGCTAGTCAAATTGTATATATAACTTCTCACTCCCACATATGATTCCTTAATTTTACTCAAAACGTAGCAATAGAATAGAAATTCAATAATCAATTGCTTGTTAATAATCCTTTCTGGCTTGAGATGAAGATTATGGCAACAAAATAAGCAAATTCCCCAAATTTTGGTACAAGTAGTTACCCTAACAGTGCCGTAACAATAGTTGCCCAAAGAAAGAGAGACAAAAAAAGCAAAAATTTGCTCAAAAGATGTATTAGGAAAAAAAGTCCATATTTGTTGTTTACATGCAGAAGCAACTTCTGCAACAGACCTATTCAAATTGTAGATGCCATTATAAAAAACTCAAAATTATCAAAACATTTCTAGCATAAGCAATCTAAACCATACATAGTTCAGTATATCTGACAATTAACATTAGCATCAGTATCATATATGCAAAAGAACTACAAAAAAAGAAGGTAGGGCTGTTGCACCCCATTGCGTTCCATCCACACTGAAAATTCTTATTGATTAACACATTATTCCATCCACAATAGACCTTTGATTAAATTCCACATAAAAACCACAAACTTAGCATGCCATCCAAGAAAAAGGTCTATTGTGATATCCATAGAGGGAGAGGTGGAAGTTTTATGTACTAAAACAAAATGCACAAAAGAGGTTATACACCGCTTTAATGGGAATACCTCCAATAGGCTTCATGAATAACAAAATACTCAATACTTAGTTACCGGATTCGCTTGGACAGGCCCGGATCCGGGTCCGGGTCTGATCCGGGTCCGGATTCATGTCGGATTCGTGACGGATCCGGGCAGGGTCCTTCCAAATGCCTGTGGATCCGTCCGGATCCGCGAGCCGTGGATCCGGACGGATCCACAAGCATTTGGAAGGACCCTGCCCAGATCCGTCACGAATCCGGGTGGATCCTTGAGGATCTCACACGAATCCTCGCGAATCCTCAAGGACCCGCGGGTGTAGG
Source organism: Chamaecyparis obtusa (assembly GCA_027943335.1). Taxonomy (NCBI): domain Eukaryota; kingdom Viridiplantae; phylum Streptophyta; class Pinopsida; order Cupressales; family Cupressaceae; genus Chamaecyparis; species Chamaecyparis obtusa. The sequence goes on from BSBK01008583.1 coordinate 223,138, forward strand.
AGGCAGAAAAGTCAAACAATGACTTTTAAAACACATTTTTACATTCTTTTTTTTGCTTATAACCCATTGATACAAATTTTTTTGATAATCCATTTGATTGATGAACCATTGAACATTGAATCATGTCTCAAACTTTAATGAACAATATTTTCATTTTGAATTGTCATTTTGTAATTCAGTAAATTCAATGTGCTGATTTTCTTTAGAATCACCAACATAGAATCATAGATCAATGATCAAGTATGCTATTTGAAGTTTTAATGATCAAGCATCATAGATTCATAGTATGAAATGATTTAGTTTTAGAATTATGTATATTTCTCTTATATTTTTGGATATATAATGCATATATATATATATATATATATATATATATATATATATATATATATATATATACTCACGAATCCTCACGAATCCAAAATGGGAAAAAAAAAATTTCACGAATCCACGAACCGGATTCGCGAACCCGAATCCGTCCCCGAACCCGAATCGGTAACTAAGACTCAATATGATGATAATAACTACCATCTACCTCCTATGTATACTAACTAATGTCTTGAATGCTACCTAAACTAACTTAGCTACCTATATAAGACTATGTTAATGATTATATAACTTAATTGAGAGTAATGGTAGCCACATGATTACTCATAAACCTATGCACCTGTAGGATTAAGGGCATTGTATGCACCCCCAGCTCTTCACCTAAGTGCTGTCCTTGACACTAACCAATTGTGGATGCTTTTGTACAAAATCTTTATCTCCCCATACGTCAACTTTAAAAAGAATTTACTTCCATTTATTTATGTACATTGTGATTGTCCCAATCCTCAGCTTCTTTATGCATGTCTAAAAATTAACTCAAGCTCCAAGATGGGTCTTCCTTTTCATCTAGCTTAGCTAGCACTGTTTGTGATAGAATTTCACATTGACCTACTTGCCTATTCATTATGTCTTGTGCCTTTTTTTTATTCTCCTCAAGACTAAAGGGTACCTCTTGCTATTGTTGAATGTGTTCTTCTACTACTCTATACTTGTGGTTCACCCTCAAGGAAAAGATAATAAATGGTGTCTATTGCCCTTTTATTATTTGAATGGCATGATCATGATCTACTTTAGGAGGCAATTCTTGTGGCACATTCCCGACAACTACTAAATGCACATTGATAACTGCATATTTGTTCATGTATGAACATTTGACTCTCCTTCCACTTTTTCCTATTATTTTTTGAATACTTTGCCTTCTCCTTCTTCTTCATGTTCTTCCTTTTATCCTTTTCCCTACTTTTCTTCTTCTTCCCAAGTCTTATGATGTGATACTGCTCCCTTCGATTCCATATAACTCGCAAGGAAATCCATTTCCCTTGATAATGCAGTGATCACTTCTCTCATGCTTGTCATCTTCGTCTTCATTCGTAATCATCTTCCTTAACTTCTGTGATTTCATCCTTCATATCATTAGGACTAATCTCCGGAATTTCTGTATCATCCTTGCCTAGCTAGTTTTCACATGTGACAGGATTTATTTTGCTTCTTGTAGAAAACCCTACAATGGTGGGAAAGAATAACATTGCAATAAATTACACATAATAAATCCAACTGAAAAGCTTAATTATTTTACTTAGGCATAGATGTTGCCTTGATGAACAATCTCCAAGAATTTGCCGATTTGCTGCCTTACTAGCGGAATTGGTGGAAACCCTCATTTTGTAATGACTCCTCAAGTTATGCTCTAAATGCCCTTGAATTTATACTTAAGATACTTCATTTAGGCCTTGAAAAACCCTTTGAAAATAAAGAAAATATATGACAAAATGAGGGAGATATATACAAATGTATGACTATACATAGAGAAGCAATGAAGCCACTCCAGCATTTTAAATGCTTACATGGTCAAACTTAATATAATATGTCTCATTTCTCCATTGTCTAACAAAGCTACCACTGTAGCTTCTCTGCTCTAATTTTTATCACCTTTCTAATTTGAGGCCATTAGTAGGTACCTAAATCTCTACTTTAGACTGGACAAACAAAAAATGAAACAAGTGTCCAAGGCCAAAGTTTGACCACTCTCCACACCACCATTGTGAGACATGAAGTTTAGATTTGAAACAATGAAATTTGAATCTAGCATGAAGAATGGGGAGTTCTCTTATGTCTTATGTATTGCAGAGTGACATGAGCTATCTCAAAGGTTTCTCATTTCATGTTTCATTAAAAAATAAAATTGTAATTGTCAATGGCTTATTAAGATGCAAGACATTAGCAGATGTGACACTAGCTTATGTGACAAACAACTGGTGTACTATCCAGTAAAAAACGTCACATATTCTAGCAAGTTCTTGCAGCCAATCAAATCAAACATAATGTCACCTGTTGCCTCAGGTGTATAATGTCCAGAAACACATAAAGTAGGCATATTTTAATGTCTTGAGCCAAAACAATAATGTGAATCCCATTCTTAACCTTCCACAAACACTTATTATTTGAATAACACTATAAGCCCTAGCATTCACTCAAATATTAGATAACTCAAACTAAAACTAAAACTACTATTTATGCATCAACAATATCATTTCCTGTCAAAAGAAAAATGACCAAAAAAAACTTACAAACTCCATATGACATTGAAAAGAAAATCCCAAGCGTAAAACTGAATATCGCATTCAAATAGTTCTCCAATATCATTAACTACAACAATGATCCATATTTTATACCAACAGAAATAGCAAATCAGACCAGTAAAATGTGGCTAGAGTCCACATTAAATCAAGCTCAAATACAAACTCCATATGACATCATCCTCCAAATTCACTAGGGCCTTTGTCCTAGGACTTTCCACGGTTGAAAACAGTGGTCAATTTTGAAAGGCATTTAGTTAACTTTAAAAGATGATATCATCTTCCAAACTCATTAGGGCCTTTGTCATAGGAATTTCCACGGTTGAAAACAGTGGTCAATTTTGAAAGGCATTTAGTTAACTTTAAAAGATGATATCGTCCTCCAAACTCACTAGGGCCTTTGTCCTAGGACTTTCCACGGTTGAAAACAGTGGTCAATTTTGAAAGGCATTGAGTTAACTTTAAAAGATGAGCTTGGATAAAAACATTTGCTCTTTAATATCCTCAACAAGTAGGAAAAATCATCTACCAATTACACTCACAACTTCAAATTTCAACAATGATCATGAGCAAGGAAGATTTCATTTTGAAAGAAATGGCGCCAAAAACAGATAACTAGGAAAAAATAAACATGTGTTGGGGAGTTAGAAGAACATAAGCATACAAAGAAGTATCAAGGATTGAGGGTCAATCATACTGCAAAACTCAAACTTGTCTACCCACTGGGGTAGACTAGTTTACTGGTGCATAGACATAATACAGGAAATATAATAAACATAGAATATATCAGAGAATAATAGATGCTTTCATTAATCATTCCAATGTATGAGTACATTCACATTATAATCATAACAATATTCCTCCACTCGTAGGTGGTACATATTTATCTACCCGAAGGGGTGTGACCAAACGTCACCACCCAACCCAACTACCCTTCGATAATAACTAATTACTGTCGGAACAACATAACTAATACATAACATATAATAAAGTAGTCTTTCCGGCTAACGTCATCCCCCCCAAAAAGAAAGTCGTCTCCGGCGACTCACAACAAAAGGGAGATGAAATACACCACATAGAATAAGAAAATCACTGAGAAGGGGTGGAGGGGCGTCCCTGATAAAGGTGGAGTGCCACCCTCCCCATCAATGTTGCTTCGAGTAGTTCTTGTTCCGTCACATCACATTACTCCTGTGCTTGCACCAAACGGGTCTTCGAAAAACACGTTTCAGCTATAGCCTCCACTAACTCTTGTTCAAACGACCCCGTCTCCCTAGCCAATCTAACCTCGATAGCCACCCGTGCCGCCTTCTCCGCTTCCAACTCCTGGGTACGTTGAGCCAAGTGTCGCTCTACTACCTCCAACCGTGTGGTCAGCTCCTCCCGAGCTCTTTGTGCATCCACCAAGACAGCCTCACGTCCAACCAAAACCTACTCTGAGTGCCTCAAACATAGTACCCCTCTCGAAAGGCTTACTCCAGTGCTCTCCATACCTCTGCGTGCATGCAGACACTCCATGCCTACAACAGCTCCAGGTCTCATCAACTGGTCACACTTCCCAAAGGCTGATAACTGAATAATTTCCTCGTGCCATTCCGATGCCCCAACTCACAATTGTAGTGTACCTCAAAAATAAAATGGGGGTCTAGGGGGCAATGCCCCCAACGGGGTCAAGGGGCAGCGCCCCCGCCGCCAAGACCAAATTAGCACCTTCAACCCCGCGCAGAAGTCCATGGGGCACACCATTTTCGTGATTTTCTTCCGATGCCATAGTCTTTCTACCAACTGCTTATGTCCTTCCCTTCGGTGCCAGACGCTATTCATCTGTTCTTTATCTATTGTCGTCATTTTTTTAGAGTACCTTTCCTCTGCGTTTTACTTCCCCTTTCACCCGCGTCCGTCAGTACTCCTTTCCGTACGCTTCTCCCATGTGTTTCCCACTTTTTCAACATCCGTGCAAAATGTCACTTGCCCAATCCGTACGGACGTGCCTTCTTAGCCACACACCCTTCTGATAACCATACGGATGAAGACAATTTCCTATCGTACGGACTACTTGTTTGTCGCGTGCATTTTATCTCTCTTTTTCGCTGTCGTACGTTTGCAATGTCGCCTTCCTTTATTGTCGCATGGCTGCTGTTTGATGGCGTACATTGTATGGTGCTGCATGTGACCTCTCCGGAAAACCATGCGGGAGGTCGTACAGTCTTGGACGTGACATAGTTTTTTCAATGCCTACGATTGCATAACATACGGCGGTCAACACTTTATCTTCGGTAATGTTTGCCTGTTCATGATACTCCCGAAGGACTTCCTATCACCGTTCCTCTTGAGAAATCTCTTCCTAGCACAATCGCTGTGCAAGTGTCGCCTACGCCAAAAGCCTAGGAAGTTGATGCAAAAGACGGTTAGCAGTCGGGCTCACGTTAAGTGCGTCCCAAACAACGTCTTCTGGTACGGTGGCACATGTCGCCTCTCTCTGTACAAAAGTTTCAATGGCCACACTGAATGTAACTCGAAAGTCGTCCGTCAAGCGGTCTTCCCCTGCAAAGAGTTTGTGCCCGCCATTCTCGTATGTTCGTGTATTATCATCAATCGGTATTCCCATTCATGGACAATACTCCATTTGCCTTCGTCCAGATCTGAAAGGCAACGGCGCCGAATGTTTACCCATTGGGGTAGACTAGTTTACTAGTGCATAGACATAATACAGGAAATATAATAAACACAGAATATATCAGAGAATAATAGATGCTTTCAATAATCATTCCAACGTATGAGTACATTCACATTATAATCATAATAATATTCCTCCACCCGTAGGTGGTACATATTTATCTGCCCGAAGGGTTGTGACCAAACATCACCACCCAACCCAATTGCCCTTCGGTAATAACTAATTACCGTCGGAACAACATAACTAATACATAACATATAATAAAGTAGTCTTTCTGGCTAACAAAACTAAACGACGAGGTGTCGAGGGTCAAGCAATGGGTATAATAGAAATTAGAATATCCTATTATATCTCTTATCCAAGCCTATTTTTGTCCAATATATTGCAAATCTAACGTCATATGTGCATGATGATCCAAACTGTTATCCCAAACTAATTGCACTTTCATTCCTAATAATTTGCCCTATTTCGGTAGGTTACTGGCACCTAGGACACCCTTGACCCACTAACTCAGATCAAAATTTGCATATATCGATGTCAAGTTCCCACCAATTGTTCCTCAATCCTAATGTCTAAATATGACTATTAGAGGTCGTCTTAATTCACAAAATACAATGAGAACCCTTTATAAGAGTATTCTTTCAATTCATCTTCACATCCATCAATTGTCATTCAACATCAAGCATTTACTCATATCAAGGCGACATTTCATCCCAACATATCCTTCAAGCCTTTTTCAAATCTAAGCATTGTGAAGTAGCAAGTTACAACAATCTTCATGCAAGCATGTTTTTGTGATTGATCTCCTTTAAGTCTTGTCATGTCATGCTATTGCATCAACACTAGTGATCACAATCAATGAGCATTGCATGAAAAAGCTTGTGGTATAAGATTCGCCATTCTACTTAAGAGCTTCCATTTCAATTCAATTTCATGGTTAATTCCAAAAGTGGGGTTCCACGTAGGCAAACCCCTATCAACCCAACATTTTTGCTCCTTTGCATATATAGGTGACAAGAATAGAAGACACAAACCTAGAATCAAGAAGAGCAAACAAAGGCCTATAGATTGAGCTTTTGCAAATCTAAAAAAGTAGAGTCAATGTTGCCCCAACCAACAACGTCTGACACTTCACTAACGAAACTTTGGGGAAGGTTCTAAGCAGTATTATGATCCCAGAAATGCAGCATTCATTTGCATCCAACATGCCTAGGTCAAGGTTGCTATGTTCGACATTGACCTCCCGATTTCAAATACAAGTTCCTCTCTATCTCCTCTTTCCAAATTTGTAACCCTTGTCTGCATATCTATTCTGAGGTTCTTTGTGCATGTTAAATCTCTCAATTTCTCACCTTTGGCCCTTGATCTAGCATTAAATCCACATATTTCAATAGTTATTTTCAACTGAAACAAAGATTGTTTGATCCACCTAGTGTCCAATCCTTTGGATCAGATTTGAGGTTGAGCCAAGTAAATATACTCTCCTTAATGTAATTAAAAGAGAAATAAAGCCTAGTTCCTAGTTTGCATGCATAAGTTAGTGAACACCTCGTTTCCCCCTATATTACATTTTGGTGAACCCGACATATCTTATGCTTACTTCTCACTTTCATTTTCAGATACAATTTGTATGCATTTCATTGCTATATTTTTTAAATATATGTGTATCTTGTTTGATCATAGGCATGTTATGCATGAAGTTGTTATCATCTTTTGCTAGTTCAATTTCACATTTCATCCAAGATTTTCAAGATGTTCCCTTTTATGCATATTATGATAGCTTAGCTCCTCCTTTCATCAATAGCTATGATCTATTGTCTCCCAACATTGGTCCCAGCCATGAGGACATTTTTCTGAAAGAAAAAACTATCAATGCTTATTTTAAAGATCTTCCTCCTAAGGAAGAGGCCTTAAAGAATGATGTTGATCCTTCACCTAAAATGCATCTCCCCTATGAGGATCATTTGGTGTAAGAGGATAATATCATGATTACTTGTCCTAGTGATACCCCACCTTCTATTCATTTCAATGACATTCCCTCTAAGGATGAGGCATTAATGAGTTATGTAACTTATGTTTGTCCCTCTCCTAAAGTCTTACTCGTAAGGATATTTTAGAACAACTAAAATGACATATCTCCTAGAGATGAAGCATTGATGAATCATAATTGTACCTCTTCTAGGGTAGAAATCAATACTCCTATCTATTATCTCTCCAATGGAGATGCAACATCGGAGAGTAACAATCCATCCTCTTCCCACAAAGATACTTTGGTGCAAGAAGGACAAGGTAAGCATGTTAACATTAGTACATCCATCACCCTAGGTCCTCCTTATTCTCCAAAAACTTATCTTAGCCATAAACATATTTTGACACAAGATGATGTTATGCATTTTAAACATGATCCACTACCCAACGTAACATTGAGTAAAGTTGAGGCTTTAGATGAGAACACTTCTTCCCAACATATCAAAATGGATATGAATAATAATGATAGGATTAAGAATCTCCCTACAAAGATCAATCCTCCTCCATCTATTCATATTAAAATAATGTAATGTTTCTTTAATGGCCATCTTAGTTTGTTTAGGTAGTTTCTATTTCCGACTTTTGTTTATGTTTGTTTCTTTTAGAAGCATCGTAATGTAACTACCTATATATTGTAAATCCGTTTTCACTATTAAAAACACAATTACCATTACATAGTATCAAAGCATGTCAATGGGGTTTTATAAAGTTTGGCAAGTCTTTTGATAAAAGTTAATGTATTTATCTGCCCATGATTTGTCTGTTCATGGGAGTCATTTGTCTGAAGAAATCAAGTTTTTTACAAACATGATCTAGGGTTTTTCTCCCACACGACCTTGTCTTCACGGTTTTCCAGCTCACATCTTCAATTTGAGGGCCATTTTTTTTCTTAGAAATCACGTCATTTTTTGTCTACACTTCCTATGTGTGTGCATTTGGAGTGTGTCTACTCTTTCTGGTACTGCGTGTTCTTGTTTTAGCATTGTTTTTGTCTATGTTTTTGGGGCGTGCAAAGTCTTTTTTGCCACCCAAGGTTTTACACCAACAGGTCTTGAATATCGACCTTTGATGAGGCCCCATTCGTGTTTTTTCCCTACTTCCAAATCACGGATTTTTCCAACTCATGTTTTGTCATGCCTTTCTCAATTTTTTGGTGCCCAAGCTTTCAGATTTTGTTTTTTGCACAACTTTTGAGAAATTGTGAATTTTGTTTTTGACTGATTTTATTTTTTTGGAAAAAATAAAAGAACTCTTCATGTTTTTTGACATGAAGAGTTCTTTTATTTTTTCCAAAAAAAATCACGGTGGGCTCTCAATGTTCCTAGCTACAGGGAGGGACAATTTTTATTTTCCCAACATCAAGTTGAAAGGTTTATGCTTATCTTGGTCATTTCCAGAAGTCTGCAGCATCAAGAAGGGCCTCAGCAGGAGACTCGTGTCACAGAGCATTCTATGCATTCGTGACCAGAAAGGGCCAACCTTCTATGCATTTGTTAGAATGATGATCATTAAGGGAGGGTATTAAAATAATGTAATGTTTCTTTAATGGTTATTTTAGTTTGTTTAGGTAGTTTCTATTTCAACCTTCAATTTACATTTGTTTCTTTTAGAAACATCATAATGTAATTACCTATAAATTGTAACTCTGTTTTCATTATTGAATACACAATTACCATTCATCCCCACACAACAAGTTTCAATAAAGTCTATGATGAAAGCCCTTAACCTTCAACATTAAAAACATATTAAGTTGTTGCTTATTAATATGACTTCTAAGCAAAAGAAGAAATAACAAAGAATAAAAGTCCCTATAGACCCCCCTCCTTCACGATACACTAAAGAAGTTATAAGATTCACATCTAATAAAAAAATATTTTTCCCAATATTCCTCAAGCCATATTCTTCAAGCTGACTTAATTACCTGATTTTGTCCCAACAAATAAGAAAATGTAGACAAAATACAAGTAATTCTCCATTTTGCACACATCATCAAGTCCAAGGCCACACAACCAACAAATGTCCCGATTTTCAATTACAAATTCAACAACTTATTCACAATGGTACTATAAAAGTAGTGCCCTAGCACTCCCTTTAGTCTATCATGTTGCTCGACACTATGTAATAGTAGTAGCTTACCTTGTTGGGGATTCCTTGTCATGTATGGTAGTACAATTTCATGTGCAATCATACTTGGGTAGCAACATGATAGCCCTTCTTATCCTTGTCTTCATTGCTTGGGGGGCAAAAATAGTGTTTCAATCTTCTATCCTTCTAGGGATCCGCTTTCCATTTGTTGAGTTGTATCTTTTATAACATCATATCCTTTCTTGAATAGAATTGTTTGTCTTCGTAAGGATTTTCCTGTCTTTAGGAGGTTTACATCCTTGATTACAACCTCTTCCTTGCTTGAAAGCATATATCTATCATAAATGGTCTCTTACTTGGTGTGGAAAGTGTATCGTCTTTCACCAAGAAACCCCTTACCTAGCAATAGGGATGGTGTGTGTTGTTGATCTCTTCTCTTTTCTTAGTCAATGATGTTATCTTTGTTGAAGATCTCATCTTCCAGTAGTTGTCTTTGGGCAAAGATCTCTTCCTTCTTTCATTTTGCATCCCTCAAAAGGATCCTTTTACACTTGTTGAAAGATATCTCTTTAAAACTATCTTTTCCTTGCCTCAAAAGAGGTATGTCCTCTTTAGCTTGGATTGCATGTACATTGTTGCTTAAAGGATATCTCCTTGGTGGTGAAGGTGTTTATCCTTGTTCATTTCCTTAAGATGTCAACATGGTCCTATTTTTGACATCATAGGAGTGGGGGTTCAAGATAATTTATGCAGCCTCCTTGCTGCTAATGTTGCAGGATTTCCTTGTGAACAGCGTGCTTTGTTTGGTTATCCTTATTAAAACGTTGTAGGATTTCCTTGTAAACAACGTGCTTTATTTGGTTATCCTTATTCAAATGTTGCAAGATTTCCTTACAAACAGTGTGTTTTGTTTGGTTATCCTTATTCAAATGTTACAAGATTTCCTTGCAAACACCACACTTTGTTTTGTTATCCTTATTCAAATGTTGCAAGATTCCCTTACAAACAGCATGCTTTGTTTGGTAATCCTTACTCTAATGTTGCACAATTTTCTTAGAAACAATGTGCTTTGTTTGGATATCCTTACTCAAATATTACAGGAATTCCTTACGAACAACATGCTTTGTTGGGTTATCCTTATTCAAATGTTGCAGGATTTCATTATGAACAATGTGCTTTGTTTGGTTATCCTTATTCAAACTTACAAGATGTGTTGACTAGCATAACACAACTTGCTAAACTATTTTAATCTCCTTGCACTAATATCTCAAGATGTTGACTAGCATAGCACAACTTGCTAGACTATTTGACTCTCCTTGCACTCATTGCACCATATTTTGCAGGTTTCCTTACAAACAATGCTTTGTTTGTTAATCCCTTAGACCAAGTTTCAGGATGATTGACTAGCATAACAACTTGCTAGACTATTTGACTATCCTTGCACCATACCCTCTAGATGAGCGGAACTAGTATAACACAGTTTGCTAGACTATTTCAACCAATGAAACACACCCCTAAACCCCTGAGTTTCTGGTACTTGGACACCCCAAAGACTTGGGAAAGGGTACTTGGCGTCCCCCCACCACCACTTAGTCGCTGCTTAACCTCCGTCGAAACGCGGGGATAGCCAGATATATAGATATATTTTTGGCTGATTGGAAGACGCTTTTAGATCATTTGCAAACATAATATGGGCAGTTTATGAGGGTTAGTAGCTGTTATTGCATACATTATTGCTAGTTATGCTGACTACCCCAAATAAAAATCAGAACTGGGATTTCTATGTTGGTGTTTCTATGTTTGCAATTCATGTGGTGCTACTATCATGTTTTTGATATAATATAAATCTTCCATTGGCCGATTCAACAATTTTATTTAGTATTCTAATTTCTAATAGTAATTATAAGACTTCAAGGTTCAAGTATACTACAGTCTATATTTGGCATTTGCCATTTTGTTATTTTACTTCTAATACAATTATATATTTTTTCATAACTAGCATTTCAAGTACTATGTGTATAGTAGATAATATATACAGCACTACCCCCCTCCCACTATCGTCGTCCCCAAATTGAAACCCTTTTTCCCCCAGTCCCAAAAACTCATCTCGTCTTCCCATCGTCCCCCAAGACCCATGTTACACTGATTTCAACTCTTCCCACTCTTTTCACACATATCAAACAAGATAACACATCTTGTCCCATAGAATATGTGCTATTTCATGGTTCACCTAGCATAACACAGCTTGCTAGCCCATCGAATCCATGTTTCCTTTGTCTCTCCTCCATGAGCCCATAGCATAACACTACCTTGCTAGTCGGTTGGATCATGGTTTCTTATCTCATCCCTTGATGTATGCTCTTGCTCTTTCCATGTGACAAACATTCCAAGAATGATATTGTTGGTTGAGACATTTTGATCAAGGTCTCTTCAACTAGTTGACTTGGAGCCCTTTGTTTTTAGTACTAACCCCTTTTGTGTGTCTTTTTTGTCTTTGTTTGTCTCCGATTTGTGAGTCCTTGCACGTTACTGTATGAGTTAAGATCTTAAGGTTGGGGACTTGTTCCCTTAAACTTAATGATGTCTTGTCTCTCTCTCTTTCTACTTTAGAGCAAGTATGCATGTAGAGTCATACTACTGCTAAAGTGCGGCTAAAATGTAGCATCACAGATTGTAACCATGTACAATTTACACCGTTTTTTGTGCCTTGCCTCAGTGTGTCCTATTCTAGCTCTCATTCAAGCCATTTTTTGCTAATATACTACAAATCTAATGTCATATGTTCGCAGGGTGATCCAAACCAATCTCAAATAGAGTTCACTACATCCCACCGACTTCCCTATTTTGGCAAGTAAAAAGCACCTGGGACCCCATTGACCCACCAACTCGGACCCAAATTTGAATATGTCGGTGTCAAGTTCTCACTAGTTGTTCCTCAATCCTAATGTTGAAATATGACCATTAGATGTCGCCTCAATTCACAAAATTCCTTGAGAACCCTATATAAGAGCATTCTTTCAATTCATCTTCACATCCATTAATAGTCATTCAACATAAAGCATCTACTCATATCAAGGCAACATTTCATCCCACAATATCCTTCAAGTCTTCTTCAAATCTAAGCATTGTGAACTAGTAAGTTACAACAATCTTCATGCAATCATGTTTTTGCAATTGATCTCCTTTATGTCTTGCCATGCCATGTTATTGCATCAAAACTTGTGATCACATTCAAAGAGTGTCTAGCACTTTTCTGATGAAACTTTTGGGGCAGGTTCTGAGCAATATCCTAATCCCGGAAATGCGACTTTCATCTGCATCCAACATTCCAAGGCCAAGGTCACCCCAACCAGCATTGACCTCTTGATTTCAGTCCCAATTTCAAACACAAGTTCTTCTCTATCTCCTCTTTCCAAATCTATAACTCTTGATTTCTCATTTTTGGTCCTAGATCTAGCATTAAATCTACATCTTTCAATAGTAATTTTCAACTCAAACAAGGGCGTGGTTGGATCCACTTTGAGCCCAATCCTTTCCAATTAGATTTGAGGTTGAACCAAGTGGATCCGCTCTAAATGTAATCAAGAGGAAAATAAGCCTAGTTCCTAGTTTGCATGCATATGCTAGTGAACACCTTCACTCCCCTTACATTACAACATGATACAATGGAGAGTTTGAAATTCTAACAAGTGTAAGGGAAGAGCAAAGTTGAAAGAAGAGGCATACTCGAGAAGATAAAACCCACAACAAATAGTAACAAGGAACACACAAGTACAAAGTTAGACTAGCTAGAAATGAGACATAACAAGTACATCCCACTCAAAATTGGTCGTCTTAAAGCAATTAAGGTTTGGATGTTCTAAAATCTCTAGACTCCCACATTGCATCCTCCACCAGAAGACCTTTCCACTTATTCAAGTACTCTTGATGCTTATGTTCCTTAACTTACTCTCGATTAGATCTATTATTGTTCTGTGAAAATTAAAAATTGTATGTCATCTTCATCAATCAAAATCAACTCAACTGAGGATTCTAGATGTTTTCCTAGTGGCTTTTTTAGTCAAGAAATGTGAAAAACATTGTGTACCTCACTTCCCTTACGATAGCTCCAACTCATAGACCACTCCACCAATCCTTCTTAGAATTTTGTAAGGCCCATAGAAAAGCAGTTTGCGATTTCCCACTCCACTTGCCTTCAAGAAAGATTGCTTGTATGGCTGCAATCACACAAAAACAATGTCTCTAATCTCAAATGTCCTCTCAATCCTATGACAATCCACATACATCTACTAGTTTTGAGCTTGCTAGTAACTTTAGAATATCTTGGCTCCGATTACCCTATTGTCCGCTAGATTGGGATCATTATGGTTGTGAGCTTCATACCCATACAAAGCCATGAATGGTGTCATCTTGATTGGCATGTGGTAGGTGTTGTTGTAACAATGCTCTCCCAAGTAGAGCCACTTGATCCAAGTCTTTTGTTGATCAACAACATAATTTTGTTTACAATCTTGATCTAGCCATTTGTTTGCAAGCGGTGGCTAGCGCTAGGTGTGAGCTCAATTCTTGTGAGAAAGAAGAGCTAATGCCAAAACAAGCTTATGAAGCAACTATCTCCTATATAGTTACAATCTAAAATTTGTAGAAGTTTCGCAGAAATATGCATGCTTCATTAGATTGTCCACATGAAGTATCATCCTGAAATCCATCCACACACTTTCCCATTTTTCTGCTCTGAAATAAGTAAGAGTTGCAAAAACCTTGCTAGATATGTTTATTCCAGTGTAATACCGGTGCTTGGGTATGTCGGGACGTCGGGACGAGTTTCCTGGACGGGGGGACAAAGGGCCTCAATATTGGGACGGCGGGGGGAACAGTGGGGGGACAGCGGCGGGGGTTGAGGGGGGAGGGGGGGTGTTGTATACTATACATATATAGAACTTGAAATGCTAGTTATGAAATGATGTTTCAGTATAACATACCAAATTGAAATACTTGAACATAGAAAAATTGCAACACGAACCAGAACCATTGAACATTCAACATAGTAACATAGTATATACCCAATAGTAACATTCAAACATAAAAATTCAAATAGAAATTCAAGTACCCATCCTTTCGACGGCGTGTTTGTGGAATGGTGGAGGTGGGGGTACTCGGGTACTCCAAGTACCCAGTGCAAGGATGTTTCGGGGACGGGTACTTCGAGGTTTTTGGGGGGTGCGAGTCCCTGGGTTTCATTGGTTTATTCCATTTTATTCCTTTGAAAAATGATGCATTGTTTGATATGAATGAGAACATCCTTAGAGTCTCTTCCATGCAAACCTTTCCCCTAACCTATTTGTAGCTCTTGAAATACCCAAGGTGTCTCATGAAGTGGTTGTCATGAACTACCCGCAAAATAATACCCTTCATTCTTGATTCAAACACCGGGTAGAATCTTCCCTTGTAAAGAATGAGTTCATTGCATATGATGTACCTATTGTCGGACGGCTTCCCTTCCAACACATTAGCTACGAGCATGCTCTTAGTACACTTGTAATTTCATTCTTCCAATCTGCTACAATCTAAGACATAGAACACAAATTTGACCTTCTAGACATTGGATTAACAAAATCCATTTTTCCATTGACATACCTAATATCAAACGCCTAGAACTTACTGACCCACTTTTGTTGGTGCTCATATAGATCATCCTAATCAAGGAAATATCTCAAACTGTTGTGATCAATTTTGACCACAAACCAACCACTCACGAAGTATTGCTTGAATTTGAACAATGTGTGCATGATGGCCAACATTATTATCATAAATGGAGAAATTTCATCAAAGAAGATTATAACGAACCCTCTAAATTACTTGCAAAAACACTAATTCATGCACAATAATAGCCTAATATGAGATCCATGATTGAAAAATAGATTGCTTCGTGAAGCTCATCTATCAATTCATCAATCCTAGGAATGTGGTATCAATTCTCGATAGTCTTCTTGTTCAAGGCTATGAAATCAATGCATATCTACATTGTACATCTTTCTTCTTCAACAAAACCATAAAGGAAGCAAATTGAATTAAGCTAGCTCAAATATGCCCCATTTCCAACAATTTTTCAATGGCCATTTCACCATATGTCTCCTTGGGTAGCGACAAGGAGTAACGATGACAAACTTAATGCCCTCCAACTCAATATCATGCCCAAAGACTCAATTGATCTCCTTGGGGGAATGTTGTTGAATGCATTATTGTTCTTATCCACAATGCTTTATGCATTCACATGATATGTAATCTTCCCTTCAAAAAGTTTTGTTACAATCACTAAACTCTAAACTAGCCATATAGTTTGCCCATGAGAAATCCTCTCATTCTCATATTCAACACAATCGTTGGCATTTTATTTGCCATTCCCCTAGCACCACTTATTTTATCGCTCTAACTGAAACTTCAATTCCATGGACTAAAAATTTTGTGTGATCTCTCCTAATGAGTGCAACCACTACATTCCAAAGAACATATATGTGTCTCCTATGCTAACAATGTAGAAGTCATCCTTCATATCTTATCCTCGATTAAAATTCAACCATAGGAGATCTTTCTATTGCATTACATGGTGAAACCGTCAACCATCATAATGTTGAATCCTTTAAAGACCTTCACCTTGAGGCCTCAATTAGCCACCAACCCCACACCAAGGAAATTATGAATGACTAGTGTCAATGAGTAAATTACTCTTTGACCTTGGCAACACCCCATGAATGCAAAAGGGGTGTATCTCAAAGTAATAGAAAGCATGGCAATAGTGTCCCCTAAGATGATCTATTCCTCTTTTAGTTGATCTCTTTTTCTCCCATCTTCTATTTAAGTTCTTCTTCACTCTATGGTTTTTGTTCCTCAAATCTTGACATCATCAAACTTATTGTGTCTTGCGCACACACACCATCATAGACAGGAACCAAACATCTCTTTTTGTGTCCTTAGGATAGGTTTAGTAGTGTTCTTAGGGTCTTCCCTCTACCTCTGCATCTATGAAACAGGAGGAACACCTTGCATAAGCCTTGATCACGTCAAGTTCTACCTTGAAGCATGCCTAGGATGGGAATGGAATAGAACCATGAAGATGTCTAGAAAACAATGAGATGAAACAATTGTGGGAATATAAACCATCACAGCAAACTAGATAATGTCAAGTATCAAGAGATGATGTCAAGTATCAAGAGATATTGTTGGAGATGCAGAGACTTCTTTATGATGATGGAGAAGTGAAGTTGCAACAAAGATGAAGAGAGGCCTGCATTGGGTCATCAAGGAAATGTACCTAATTGAGTCACCTTGCACTCAGGGAACGCATCAGGAATCAATCCAAAGAGCAAGAAAATGAACAAGGAATCTATATCAGTTACTTGGCCCAGCATAGAATCACATAGGAATCAAGAAAATTGAAGAGAAGCATGTACAAAAATAGGGAAATCAGAATCTTTGATTCAAAATGAAATTGGAAAGGTGGCCTTTTGACCTTCAAGAAAACCTCACAAATGAATGGGCATTAGAAAATGAACCGAGAAGCAAACAAGGAAGTCAGAATTTTCACTAATGAACAATATAAAAGAGCAAGAAAAACACAATCTCGATTTGAAAGAACTCGAAAGGGATGAGCACAAAGCGGCCCTAGGCACTTGGTGGAAAACATTACAAACAAGAAATTTCTAAATTTCCAAAAAGTCCTCCTAGTGCTCCTAGATAATGAGGGCTCAAAGGAGGTAAAGACAGGGTCACATCCTATGCCATGGATAGAGTATAAAGAGGAAATTTCTAAAACCTTATCCTCATGCACCATTTTGTGCAATCTTTCCATATGCACCTTGGGGACATGAATGAACACAAAACTTAAGTGAGATGAGATGGGGCACCAATGAGGAATTCCTGAAATTTCTCTTTCATACTTCTAGGATTTAAGCCATTTTGGAACAAAAAAGATACAGAAGTGAAAGGGAGCATGGGATCTTAGGTGGAGAGAAGGATCAAACATGGAGTTTGAATGAGAAATAAGAAAAAAATGTTCAAGAAGAAGTAGACACATAAAGCTCCTTGGTGGGCATAAGATATAAAATAGAAATTTTCAAAATTTCCAATCCATGCACAACGTACCCTCCTCTGAGCTATTTTAAAACATAAAATGCCAAGTTAAAGACAAGAAGGGGTAGAAAGGAAATTTGAAATTTCCAAAATGGGATGTAAAAGGAAAAATTTCGCAATAAGGCGCATAAGAGGGTCCACGTTACAAAGTGGAAATTTCCACGTTTCACGTACCATCCTCATGCGCCATGTGCCTCATAACCTATGAAGTAAAGTATGAAAGGGTCAAGTTCCATGGCGGGCATAATATACAAAATGGAAATTTTTAAATTTCCAATACTTGCACCATTTCCTGAAGTGCGCCATTAAGTAGGAAAAGAAGTATACTAAGGAGTTTGGCAGGCTCGAGATGCAAATGAGAAATTTCTTAGACACTCATTCTATGTGGCATTTCTTCTTTGTCCTTCACATGCATTGCTTTCTATAACAATGCAAAGAGCAAAAGACTAAAAGCACATCACCTTCCATCACAGGAATAAAGCCCAAAGCAGAAATTTCCTAGATGACCTTCATGACCGCCATTTCTCAAATGCCCCTCATACCCGGCATTCCTCAAGCTTCCATTATGTGCAACATGATAAAAGTAATGACAATGCAAAAATCCAAATCCAAGATTAGTCTCCATGTGCACCTTTCCTTTCTAAGGCTCCTAAATCAGAATTTCTTAATTCCAAGCACCAACTCCAAGATTGCGAAAATCAGAAATCTCGTTCCATGCATGATGCTTAACAATCGATTCAAACACAAGAAAAAAAAACATGTTTGATTACCCATATTCTCAGCAAATGATAGATATTGGGGTGTGACTCGCCAAATGTTATTTTGTTTGAATATGTTGTAGTTCTTATGTTCATACCATTTGTGGCTTACTGATGTAAGTCACAATACATGGTTAGTCGGATCTTACTTGTGAAATTTAGTTTGATAACTAAGTTATTTGTTATTTCCACATATTTATGAGTATGACGAATGCCTAGTGGTTTGAAAAATCTTCTACATAACAACGAAAGATAGCACTGGATGTGCGTAGATAAGTTTGCCTGGCAAAGCACACCCCAGTTTGGAATTATAGCAGTCAAACACCAATCTTCATTAGGGTTAAATAGGAAGTATTTTCTGACCCTTCATCCAATTTTCAATTTATTTTTAGAAAGAGTTAAGTTAGAGTAGGAAAATGTTGAGGTGAAAGCACAGTACTTGCTGCTAGATAACAACTATGTAATTCCCCCTTGTGAAATCTAGCAAATCACATCAAAAACAGCGAGTCTATCCAACCATAGTCAAGGCCTAACAATTGGAACCTTGGGGATTTCTTGCTTGATCTGTTCTAATAGCATTTGAGAATCCTTGTTCAAGAGAGAATAGGACACACCATCAATGAACTCTTATTCTTTGTTGGTGGTGTGCAAATAGCCCCATCAACAAAACCTTACATCAATGTAATGCATTTGTCCTTTCCTAAGACGCCTATGACCAAGTGACTATGGCTCCTTATAGTTGAAGCACAATTATTCCTTCTCAATGCATTCCTTGCCTCAATGTCTGGTCATGATGAAAACTCTTGATCTTCTATACATTTTTCTGAATTGGCTTTAAAATGAAGGTTTTGGTCTAGAACTTATTCTTCGACATGGAACTCTCTAGTGCCAATGCCAACTTTATGGCCTCTTATAGGGTAGGTAGTTCAAAAACATTGACCAGCCCCTTCAATGAAGAGCATAATGAATCTTCTCTCTATCATGTCTAATACAATCATCAACAACTTTTGAAACTCTATTACATAGTTCACTAAACCACACCATTTGAGCTTGGTCAAAATCTTTGAAGTAAACTTCCAAATCCTTCCAAGCAAGCCTCTCAATCGAAAGTTGGAAAAATTCATCATATGAGGTGTTGAATAACTGATCTTGTGCAGTCAAACTATGGGACCACTCACCATTAATATTAACCTTCAAATGCAAGTTGACAATTTTAATTTTTTTCATTTTTCATCGTCAATCTCAGGAATAGGTACACGTCTAGCTTCTATACCCATTTACGCACTAAGCATCTATCAAACTATCATAGGAAGAGAGTATCAACTTCCCCAAAGCTTGCTAGCCTAGGCTCAAATCTAAACCATTTTGAAGCTTCTTCATATTCACATAATTGCATAATTCCACAAAGTTTCTTGACAAAGGGCCACGGCGACATGGCAATGGGTTTTGGGGACCAAGTGCTTGAATTTGGGGACAACAAGGGGAGGACGAGGAGGTAAGGGTGGAACAACAATTGGGGGTTAGTGTTGATATCCAAATTGAGGTGAGCAGAAATCTTCAAGGCAAAATGTGCAATATAACATATGTGCTAATGCCCCATGAAAGGCAAACTAGTTTTCAAGAGGTTAAAGATTGCAATCAATATATAATGGCATATACCATATAGCAAGTGACTAGGCAGCGTACCCAACAAAGGTGACAGAGGTGGTGGCGTTGTGGGTGGACATTCCCCCCATGTCCCCAAGTCTCAGAAACATATCCCTACTAGATATGTGGGTTTTTTTGGGGGGGACTCATCCTTGTGCAACATTGTATAATTGGTGAGTGACATTTCACATTGGATCTCCTCAAAAAGAACTTTGTAGTCTACATGACAAGCCCTATTATCATTAAATAATAAGTTCTAGCTTCAAATTCTCGAGACTCTACCTCCTTATTCGAAAAGGTAGGTCAAGTTGGTCTTGCCAATGAAACAAGTCTTTTATGTGTAGATCTAATGGCATTCAAATTATTACCCTAAGAAGCACTTGCTTCAACTATCGATTGTCTTGGTGCATTCATATCAAGGTCCATCTTGTGAATCAATTGTGCCATCATAACAGTCATCAAATCAAACTTTTCTTTGAGCCTAGTCATCTAGATTGCCATCTCCAAATGTTCTCTTCTCTCTTTCTACCTTATTGGTATGCTCTACAACGCATTCTATAGGAAACATTTGACTCTTTGAGTCTCTACACACTCTAGATCGGCCTTGTCTCCTAATCTCCCTCAAGTGACATACAATTGCCATATCAGAAGGATCGATGGTCACCCATATCACAAGACTTGAACTATAATACATGACATCAAGGGTAGAGCAACAAGAATGACAAGATGGAGAAGTTCAACAAATACAACAAGACGGTGGGTGACAAACAAAGAGCATGGCAAGATAAAAAAATCTGAAACTTTGACTAGTAGAAGGGAAAAGCAAAATTAAAAGAAAGGCATACTCAAGAAGGGAAATCACACAACAAACAAAAACAAGGAAGACAAAAGTACAAATCTAATATGTACAGATTTATATTGACTGGAAATTGAACATGACATGCATTCAAAGACAACACGAAAATAAAAGTATCTTCAAGACAACACGAAAATAAAAGTTATCTTCACGACAGCTAGTCCATGCTGGTTTAATCATCTTTTTGGTCTTTCCTACTATATGCTATGAATCTCTAGAACATCAAATAACCAGATTATACTATATACCAAGAAGGCTTTCATCCAGATAACTTTTCCCTATATTGATTCTTAAACACTAATCAATTTGTAATATTTTATTGCATATTTAGATTTACCAACAATTTAATCACCTATATTTGTCGTTGACAATTCACAAATTGTCTTATAGCTATAATTAGTACCCTAAGAAAATACAAATAACCAATTATAGTACCAAGTGACAAATACCAAGTGTTAATTGATGTTATGTTCCAAACTATTTCTATTTTCAATAGAGTTGATAGTTGTCATCGTGTTAACATAATAAACAAAGTGAGTGAAGCTCAATGATAAACAAAATAATCTCATCTTACAACTTTCTTAGAGGCAGTGCTTGATCCTTCAAATATTTCTTTTGCATCAATAGCATGCAGCATTAGAAAAACAGCATAAATCAAAATCTACAACTTAAAACAAACCTTATCTACAAGAGTCGACTCTGCAGAGAGGTTTTGTGCAACAACCCGTACAAGCACATCCTTTGAACTGCAGGCCAACATATGTACAGCTTTTTAATATTTTTCAGTGTACTAAAGAATGTGCAAAGAAAAGCCATCAAATTGTATTACCAAACTGAAATGTTTAACACAGCAAGAATTGGCACACCATGCAAGAAAGGCACATACGTGAGGATTCCCTTCGGCTTGTTTCCAGCTGTAATGACAACTGAATTAACCTTATGTTCGCGCATCTTCTTTGTAGCCATATACACAGATTCAAATGGCGAGACAGTTGCTAACCTGACCAAAAAGACTTTCAATTTTACATTGGTGGATAAATGAGATATATTTGTACTTGAGACAATAAGAAACAGCAATTGTAGAGTTTTTTTTTTTTTTCCTAAAACATTGCCCTCACAAAAATAATAAATACAACACTAGATAACCATTATGATTATAGATAGTAATGCCCACTTTCTATTCTCTGTGACGAGTGTTGATAGAGTGGGCCTAAACATCTGCTCCCGTAATGATTCAATGAAGGTACTTGGAGCTGCAAGTACAAGATAGATAATGTGTAAGTAGGATACATTAACAAATGACTACATTTAAACATAAATAAAATGAAAAACGTTAATAAAGAAACAAAATGAAACTTGCTACAAAATATTCTAGAACTCAAATATTACAATCTTTTATAAAAACCATTTGAGATGTTATTTAAGGAAAAAGCAACTACTGTGCCTGTTTTGTTGCAACCAACATGACACACCATTCTTCAATTAATTTCTTGATATTAACATATGCCCCCAATTTCCATGATGCAGATGCCCCCAGTATGGCTTTCCACAAAGTAAATTTTTTTCTCTTGTTTGATGTATCATCCGCTTTGTTTCGCCAACTAATTCACTAGGAGCAGACTAATCTGCTTAGCCAGTTAGTTAATTAAGGTGTAGTTGACACTAGTCTCATGTCCATCCCAATAATGCCACTTTCAAATTAATTAAATACATAGTTTTACTTCAAATATGCAGACACAAATTGCTAACATAATTCTGAATGAATTTCCGTAAAAACTTTCCCAATGCAACTTTTACAATTAAATGGTTCATGTGTATTTGTTTATGGTCCTCAAATTGTTAAATGTGAAATTGAATATATTATACTTTTTACTTTTTTGAATTCTCTAGCGCACCCACATTACATGATATTTCTTCAAGACAGTCCAAGCAAGTTTGTTATTCTTCCTTTGTGATTGCATATACACACAGACAATAAACATTAACTACAACACTTAAGACATTAAACATGTACAATGATAAACACTAAAACATGTCAATCATGGTAAAGTGTAAATTTTTAATTTATCATGCTCAAACTCCCCATATCAAAAATCGAGAACATGCAAATGCTACAACAGTATCTTGCTAGGGTTAAAATCGCTTAGAATATTCACTTTTACTTTCTTGATTATGTTTCAAACAGTTTTCTTTTTGTTTAAAACACACAAGTTATATGCACAAATGGTAAACACGGCAGAGGTTTGGAGTGAATCTCAAGCAACAGTGTATGTATAGGGTGCAGATCCGTAAAAGATATCACATTATCTGCACAATTGACATAGGAATGCAAATAATCAAACTATTGCTACACTGTTGGAAGTCTTTGATAAAAGTTCAATAATATGCATATAAAAGCCTACAGAACACTCCAATAGTAATGATGTTTCCAGGTGCTAACATCTATTCCACATAGGTTAAGTTCATTTTCTGTATCTTATATCTCTATTGTTTCTACAGGTCATTGGCCATAATACATCTTATATTCATATTTTGTGTACTGACATTGGTGGCAAGTATTATTAAGTGGAAGAGAGATTATATGATTTTTGTGTCTCTGCATGACATGAAACCTTTTTTGTCTTTCGATTTCTGGTGGTATTATAATGGCTTACCTTGATACTGAAAATTTGAATAAATTTTAAATTTAGTTTACCTCGAATTAGTTTAAGGAAAAACTAACCATCTCCATACTGTCGTTCGACACCTTCAACTGCAGCTGCAATGGCACTTCCCTTCTCTGCAGCTTTTTCCATTTTTGCTATGGCATCATAAAGACACTTGGTAATATCAAGCAATGCTTTGACTTCAGAATTGTCCACAACTGGCAAGTGCCTGAATTTACCTGCACATATTTCACAAGTGTAATGACTACAGTGCAAAGGAAGCACAGTTTGAACACAAAATAAAGTAAAGACTCCCACCTTGAACCATCTTCTCGAGGGCTTCAACAGCTGAGGTGTCCATCATAACATAGGTGGGGTCCTTTGTCATAACCTTTGAAACCGGTGTCAAGTCTGGCTTCAAACCCTCTGCTATAACTCTTGTCGCTATATCCTGAAAAGAAAGAACAAAATTGAGCTCACAATTAAAAATATTGAAATATAAGATAATTGGTAATTGGAAAATTGAAGGGGAAACCGAAAAATAGTAATCTATTTGGGTGTAAACCTTGTCAGTCATAATCCCGCAAAGAACAGATTTTGAATCTGTGAGCAGAACAGCATCCACCTTGCGTAGGACCATGCGACGACATGCATCAGAGACTTTTGTGTCCTCCGAAATAGTCAATGCCCTTGACAATCTCAATCTCCTAACAGTCCTCTCACCTCTATTTGAAAAAATGTAGCAAAATAGTAAATACATTTGATTTCATTACCTAAACAGAAACAAAAATTTTGCCACAATGACAAAAATTCAAACCAATTTTACAGTGGTTGAACCAATAAAAAGAATTATCTTGCCAGGGGTCCATGTTTGAAGTAAAAAAATTCTGGTTGTTCTTTTTTTTTCATGTGTTTAGACTCCTTATAGACTGCTCACTCATCCACAAAGAGCTTTTTCATGTGTTGATAAAGAGCAATATGATGATTTGTTCACATGGTTCTAGAATTTGACTGAGTATTAAATATATTCAATTTCACAAAAAGTTATCTATCTATCATCATATTACAATGTTCTTGAATTTGACTATAACTATTTGTTATATTGAATTTCTTGAACAGATATATATATACAATGTGCGTGTGTATTAAGAAAGTCAATATGCAATAGCCATAGTCAAATTCATTTCAGATGTGTGGATATGTACACACAAATACATATGCATACAAACATACATATATCTATACACACATCTAAACGTATATGTGTGTGTAAGTATGTATGCATGTAATGACTCATTTAATATTTTGAATTATCATCTCTCAATGATGTTTTGCTTTTAATGTGAAGAAAATCGCTTTTATGATTAAATTTTGGTTATTTTCTTTAATCTCTTATATTTATTTGTACAGACTGACATAAGCTCTGCCATAGCTGGGGTCCATGCTCCCCTGCCCTAACGCAAAACCATATGTAACTTAGATTATTACCTTCCATGGCTGAAACAGAAGTTTTCCATAAAGCAAAAAGCAGCAAAAGATTTTAACTTAAATTTTAATTTCCTTTAAGAAACATCTTATTGAAAACAAAAACTGCAAATACTCTATTATTTATTTCATCCAAGGCCATTTATAAGCTAATATAAATTTTGGGGACACGAGTAAGAGTGTTGCTCAGTTTAAAATCCCTTCCATACAAATAAGATGGATGACCACTCTGTTATATACATTAACTATGTTCCATTGGGATGTGACGGTTATTTCTGTCCCCATGCTATTTTAAATTCTATTTCATTCTAGATTTTTTAGGGTATTTTTTAAGCATCCTCTTTGTGCGTCTCTGCGTTCACCTGTCCTGGTCTCATAACAAAAAGGGAACTTGGTAAAACATAGGCAGATAAAATAACTTTTTTGAGAAGAAGAAAATATTAAACATATTTCCAGATTGTAGTTGAAAGAGGATTTGAATTATTAGCCGGCGAAAAAATTTATATACAGTAATGGCCTCAAATTCCGTAACAAAAACAAAAAAAAAATTGTCCACAAAGCGAAACTGGAAATGATTTTACAGCGACTAGCAAAAACGGGAAAAGCCAACAATCATAAAGAAATCTTTCATACGGAAGCGAGAATCAGCGAATTTAAATACTCAATCTCATCCATGGACATGCGATGGTTCTGGACCAAAAGTAATCGCAGGGCACTAATATGAATAAGCCTCTTGGCTATACCGTGGCCCGCAACTCTAGCCGCCAACCGGGAAGTGGTATATAACCCCAGGCACAAAAAAATTGGCAAACAAGGAAAGCACTAAGGGATTTCACATCGCCTTAAAATACTCCAGATAAATTACATGGCCCCGAAAACGTGGATATTCCCAATTTTATCATTCAATGAGGAAATACTTTCAAGAAAGACCTTCCATAGAAAATAAATGATTTTCTTCAAAGATAGGCAGTAAATTTACATACGGCGAGCTAGGTGAGGTAGAATTTCGAGTGCTTCCATTTTCAGCGGGAACCTGCTGTTTCGCTATAGCTGAAGCCGCCGGTGTCGTTTTCCTCTGCATTATTGGCTGTCTTTTACCTGTAAAGGTCATTCCTTTCTCCATGTTATACGTTTTGGGCTTTAAAACCCTAGCTGTTAGACCACTCGAGTTCGACTCTAGGAACTGAAATTGTGAAGAATAGTCTTCTGCAGCTGATTTCACTCTGTATTTCAATCCTTGAGGAAGCTCGAGTTCAATTAATTTATCTTTCTCCCCGCCCCGTACCTCCGTAGTAAACGACAACTAGGAGATAGTATTTTAGGGTTAACTCTTCACCTTCCCTCCAAGCAAAGTTAAAAACAGAAGGGTTAAAAATTATAGTCGTTTGAAATTTGAGTTAGTTAGTTGGCTTCCATTAGATTGGTGGACGAGATTGTCTCCTAGTTTATTGATAAAAATATAGATTCTGTGGAGGCATATTTATTAAGAGGTAAGTTCCTACTCGCTCACTACTCGTGTACAGAGGACAAAAACACGGCTTGAATGCAAGATGCTTTTCTTATTAATCGGTTTATCTCCGCCAGGACAAAACGTGAAGCGTTTTTCGGTGTTTCTTGTTTTTTATTTTTGGGTTCCAAATCGCTGCATGTTTACCACCTATTAAAAAGAAGATACTAAAATTGCTAATACAACCAATGTTTTTTCTTTTTTTTTCACGAAGCGACTTTTACGGAAAGCATGTCATGACTCTTGGTTTCTCAGCTTTCTTCAATTAAAAAAACGGGATTCTTAATTTTTCCAAAATTCAGCTTTCTTCAATTAAAAAAATGGATTCTTGATTTTTCCTAAATTCAGCTTTCTTCACCACAAAAAATGAGTTGATTTTTTTCGTGAGTGGTTAACCTGGTACGTCGCTAAAGCTGCTATCACTCTGATAGGGGAAGGGTTTACCCAAACAGAATTTGAATAAAGTTGCGTAAGTTACATGTCAGAAATATCGTACGCGACGGTCTACGAGCACTCCAAGCTCTCAGCATTGACTCTGCACCCGAATGACAACACGGGTATGGGCCCACTTTCTAGAAGTCAAACACTGCATCGAGCAATGCCAAAATTTTAGAGAACTTAATCAAAAGAAGCATTATGTGCAAGCAAAGTTACATAGCATGTGGGCCAAGATCTAGGGTACAAAATATATTAATGTTATAAGTGGAAAGACTTATATGAAGTAAAGTTGTCTTTATTATGGTTATTGTAATGTTTATGATGCAACTCGTCGTTAGTTTTTTTACAACAGTGTTTTGATATATTGACAATGATTTTGTATTTTATCATCTTTATATTTACTTATTACTATATATTCGAAGCACATATAAATTTTCAATGATTATAATAAAGTCAATTTAATTATTTTTAATGTTAAGAGGTATTTTTAAAGTAATTAGCGTGAGGTAAAATAATATGTATTAAATAGTTGACAAAAAATAATATATAATCAAAATAGTAAATATTTATGTTAATTGGGGTTGTGTTCTAATGACAAGGTCATAAAGCTCTTATGATAAAATTTCATGTTCAAATCTTTAAAGTGGCATTCTTTAATGGAATTCCAAATGGTGGCTCTTAGATTTTTGTTGTGGATTCTAAGTTGATATGAGAAGGGTATGTGGCATTAAGTTGAATAAGTGACTACATAATTGATTAAGTAGTTCAAATTGATATTCCTTGGCATTTTTTCTGTACTAGTGATTATGGTCTTGAGGTTGATTATTAACTTGATCCTTTTAAAATTAATTTTGATTCAACTTTGAATAAATCATTTTGATACACAAATTAATTAAACACGAATTCATAAAATTTATTAGTATGTCCTTGTATTTTTAAGTTATTTAATGCATTCATTCTAGATGCTCATGACTTTGAAAGATATATTCACTCATCTTCTACATTTTACACTTCATTTGGTACAATAAAAAGATTCTAGATCTACATGAGTTTTCCTAAGATCATATACATCTCTAAAGAGTGTTCTTTCTCATCTTGTGTAAACACTTCTACAAGTTGACCTAAGAGAACATGTCCCTTGCGACATAACAATGCCCCTACCAAGGTGTTTTTAAATATCATCACCAAATATTAGGATATGCAAAAAGGTCAAGGCAAATCATGCAAAGTGCAATTTTTTTCCTAATCACCATATCAAGTCCTCAAGTGAAAGACATATTGATCCAAAAATCAATTGAAAAGCATATGCAAGCAATCTTATGTAAACACTTGTGCAAGTTAACCTAAGAGAATGTCTTCTTTTGACATAATATTGTCCCTACCAAGGTGTTTTTAGATATCATCGCCTTTAAATATTAGGAGACACAAAAGAGGTCAAGACAAATCATGCAAAATGAAAATATTTTCCAATCACCACATTAAGTCTATATATGAAAACAACAATCATAAATTCAAATTTGATCACCCAACTTGACCTTCCAAAATCAATATAAAATATTTTAATCATGAAATAAATATGAGATCAAAATTATTTATTCCATATATTGAAATACTATGTATTCTAGACCATTGTTTCAAAGCATTCACTCTTTAATCATATAATTAAGTATCATTATTTTTTTCAATTTTTACATTTTAGTTTGTAATAACAAAGCAATGATTCATAAATATTATTTTTTATTAATTTAAGTTAGTACAAACTTAATGTTTAATTAGGTGTACACTCTTATATTACTTTTATATTTTAATGTGTGGTGTGTGTCTACATGTATGTGTGGGGCATATAATGAAGACTTTCATTGTTCATTAAAGTGCACCATTTAAAATACTAGATATCATTATCGACAATCATAAATGATCCAACACATGATATAATGAAACACATAAATAAGAAAGGAGCTAGTTAATGTGGGGAGGTTGCTTATTTGTATGATGATGTGACGAATTGATTCTCTCAATTCAAGAGGATCTTGAATACCTTTTCTAACATCTAAACCTTAGATTAATTTGAATTGTTGAATGTAGGCATGTCCTTTATTTCTATAATGCTTGAAAGAATTGGTTGATTCTCAACTACTTGAAGACCCAATTTGTAGGATTTTTATGAACAAATGATGATTGTGGGCAAAATTAGTTGACTCTCAACTAAAAGAGGACCCCATGAATAGGATTTTTTTTATGAACAAACGATATGATTAAGTCAATCATTCTATATGATGGAGAAGCATTATATAATGAAATCATGTGATAGCAAAAAGATATTCAACTTTAAAAAACTCATCACAAGCAATGACGTCATTTACAATTTGTTAGAAGTGCTCATGTGCTCATTAGGAATGCATGCCGTTTCAACTTTATATCTAAAACATGGAGATCCTTCGTTTGAAGTTGCTCCTGTCCTAGTTGAATGATAAAACGTTGAAACTTCATTTTTAGATGGTTGGTTTAAGTTCATTCTCTCCTTGAAAGCTAACATGTTTTGGGAAAAAAAAAATAGCTAGGGCAGCTGTGTATGATGTTAGTGGCCAATTCCCCTAAGAAGGGCCATCATTTAAAGTGATTTGTCATTTATCATTTAAAGTGATTTGTCATTTAACAAATTTTAAGTGATTTGTCATTTACTCTTGAATGATAGAATAAGGAAGTTTATTGCTTACCCATGTCTCCATGCAGCTGCTTATATACAATTTCTGCTTAAATTTAAGCAGTTAGAGTGTCCCCATATAAATTTTTAATTTGGGGCAAGGGATAAATTGGAATCTTCTCCTATTTTTTTGAAGCAGCTACTGCTTATAACTTAAAATTAAGCTTTGATAAAAAAAGAGGGGCTGAAAATAAGCAGCACTGCTTATTGAGAAAAAACATGGAAACAATTACACTTGGCATCACCATTTTTATTCTTTCTTTTTATTTGTTTCAAGTTTACTTCCAAAAATTTATAAATTTTATTTAAAAATACTATTTAGAAGCATTGCTTAAAACTAAGCAGCAAATTTTAGTATATATGAGGACACCTGCTCCACAAATTACTGCACAAAATGTTGAGCAGCAGCTGCTAGCTAAAATAAGCTAAGCAGCCGCATGGGGACCTGCCCTTAGTTTCTAAATTTTATTAGTTATGATTTTTTTAATGATAAAATAAGGAAGTTTATTGCTTAGTTTCTAGATTTTATTGGGTATTATTTTTTTTTACTTTGCCGTTTAAGATGACATTTCATTTAAGTTTATTGCTTCGTTTCTAGATTTTATTGGGTATGATTTTTTATTACTTCACCGTTTTAAGATGACATTTCATTATCTATCATAGGATTGAAAGAAATATAAGCAGAAAAATCAGATGATTCGAAAAAATCGATGAATTACAGACCCAGACATGTCAAAAAGAGGGGAGTTACTTCCTACTCATGCTTTTGTAAATCCAGTCAATGTATTAAATGAAATATATTTTCTCTATTCACGAAATGAAGAACAATTAAATCTATTGTATTGCCATTAACCTGCAGGAGCAGGTGAGCAGAGTCTAAGCTACTAGCATGTGGTTTGAATGGCTGCAAAATTGCCTGCAGCCGTTTACAGTATGAATAATTGTGTCAATCAAACTAGAAAAACCTAAATTTCGCAAAGGCGTACAATCCAGAAAATTTCCGTGACATGATTCACCAAATTGAAAAGGGAAAACATTTGCAACGAAAAATAAAATTTTCATTACACGACCAGAACATTAAAAATTTGCAAGAAACAGAACTGACAGCCACTTGAATGGAAACAAAAAACATTTCAATTTTCAAGCACAGGAACTTATGCATACGGCGAAGAAAGCCGGGAGACTTTCAAATTGTTCTTGCTTTACTTCAACAAAGCACAGAGATTTTGATTGAACAAGTAAATAGGGAAAATGCAATTCAACTTTAAAGAAACAGAGAAAATTCACATACGGCAAAAGAGACGTGGAGTTCTGCGACATTGAACTGTTTCCATTTTCGAGGGGCTTCGCAACTGCTGAAGTCATCGCTGTCCTCCTTGGCAGTATTCCATGTGTCGGAGCAAGGCCGCCATTCCCCTTCTCCATCTTTTAAATCCAAAATATTAATAATTTAGAAATTTAACGGCTGTCTACAGGGCGACCAGGGTTCGAAACCTTCGCCCTAGAACCTAATGAGCCACAGGTTTGAAGCAGCCGACATCTCTCAAGGATTTAAAACCCTAACAACGTGGGAATCTCTCGTAAGTAATCTCGTTTATTTTAAATTTTCGCATCTTTGCACGCTGATTTTATGCGCTGAATCTTTAGTCTTGTCACAGGGAAATGGAGCGACGTCATTAAATGTGTGGTTGCTTGAATTTTGAGATGGTGGCCTTCCATTTGTAATACGATTCCTGCGATCTTCCACAAGTTTTTGATGAGGCATTTGCGCACTACTGCCCAAATGTGGCCCACGCGTCCTTCTTCCGTAAATATGCTTTTCTGAATGCATTTTACTTCTCTATGTTGAACGTCCAATACACGAGCTTCACGAGAGCTTTTGTAAGTTAGTTCTGATTTGTCGATTTTTCAAAGAAAGGTTTTGTATGGGAAAACGTACTCGCTTATTAATTTTTAAAAAATTTAAAAATTATTAATAAATGTTGCATATACTAATACTTATCTAGTTGTATCTTCAACAGTTAAAATTTGTAGATTTTAATTGGAGAACTTGTGCAACTTTATTGATACCCATATTCCACTATTATTGGGGCAATAAGTGCTCAAGTATTGGTAAAAGCAGTTTTTAAAGGACTAATGCATTAGTTCTTAGAGGAATATGTATTAGATTAGTTGTGCAAATTTTTGAGGTGGTGTAGTGCATGGTTTTTAGGGCATCTTTAAGTAGGTATCAAGCGACACTTCTAAATGACCACTTTTGACCCTTGTGTACGTAACAT